>OY998245.1:41122447-41722447 GCA_963922005.1 Cornus suecica | reverse complement strand
GGGCAGATCCTGAGGCATTGATTAAAGTGGAGAGTGAAGCATATGGAGATGGTAAAAGAAGATTCTCAAGAATGTTTATAAGTTGGACTGCAATGTGGAAGGGGTGGAAGGAAGGATGCAGACCCTTCATAGGGTTAGATGGGTGTTTTGTCAAAAATCATTTAAATGGACAACTTTTGAGTGCTGTTGGGAGGGATGGCAACAACAAAATTTTCCCAATAGCATTTGCTTATGTGGAATCAGAAAGTTACAATACTTAGCAGTGGTTTCTGGACCTGTTGCTGCCTTTGATTGGAGGTCCTACATGGTTGACTTTCATTTCAAATAGACAGAAGGTACTTTCAATTGCTTTTAAAATGCATTTCTTACTTTTATGTGCCACTGTTATGTTGATGCCATTGTTATGTTGATACCACTATTATATTGATGTCACTTTTATATTTATGCCACTGTTATGTTAATGCTAGTGTTATTAACATGTTGATTATGTATGTTTAATTGAAGAGATTAGTTGATGCATTGGAAAAACTGTCTGATATGAGTGATCATAGATATTGCAGTAGGCATTTACATGAAAATTTTAGGAAAAAATGGCCATGGTTGTTGCTGAAAGCAGAGATGTGGAGTGCATCATATGCATATACATATGGTGAATTTGAGATGCACATGGAAAAAATTAGAGAGTTGAACACTGATGCATATAACTATTTGAGTGTCATCCCTTACAATTTATGGAGTAGATGTGGGTTTTCATATACATCCAAGTGTTCTCTAAATAGTAACAATATGTGTGAGTCATGGAATGCCCGAATTACCCTAGCTAGGGAAAAACCAATTATCTACATGTGGGAGATGATCCGTAGATATCTAATGAAGAGATTTGACAGTAAGAGAGAGTTTATGGAGAGCAAAAGTGGTGTATTATGTCCACAGATTCAAAAGGATGTGGATGATATAAAATTGGCAGCCAGGAAGTACACTGTTGAGCCAGCAGGAAGGATGTTATTTGAGGTTTATAAGAACGGTTTAGGTGATGTTGTTGACTTGGAGAAAAGGACATGCACATGCAAGCAATGGGAGATAAGTGGAATTGTATGTGAACATGCAATGGCTTGTTTGATGTACAAGAAGTTGTTAGTAGAGGACTATGTGCATCATTATTTCCATAGGTTAACCTTTTTGAAAGCATACAACTATAGCATTCAACCCATTTCATTCAGAGAGTTGGTAAAATTTGATGCTACCCCTGACATGTTTCCACCAATTGGCAAGAAAATGGCTGGCAGACCCCCCATAGCAAGGAAAAAGGCTCAAGGTGAAACTAGTTCAAAAGGGAAAAAGAAATCCAAGCAAGTGAAAGGTGATAGTGTTGAAGAGAGCACAAGTTCTAAAAAAGGCAAGGTTACATGTGGTAAATGTAAAGTGGTTGGCCACAATTCAAGGACTTGCAAATAACCTCATACTACTCCAAACGGAAAAGAACCAATTAGTAAAGGAGGGAGGCCAGGGAAAGTCAAGAATTATAATTTACAAGTTACAAGAAGGCCACCACCAGTGAATAAGGTACACTCTTCCTCTATAATTGTTTATTCTCAATTTATATTTTCTTACACTATACATTATTGACTTTTTCTTTATATTCATTGCAGGCATATACAAATGGTGAGGGTGGATCAAGTAGCCAAACAAATCAAAGTCAAGTGAGTGAGCTAAAAAAAATGTCTATAAATATCTCACTTTTATCTTATGTTTAACATTCACTTTCTTGCCTTTAGGTAAGAAGCACACATCATTCCACAAGAACCATGGGTGAAGAACAAGTTAGTGGCACGCAACAATCAGTGAATAGGTAATTCGAATCATTCCCTTATATTAATTTTGTTTATGTACAGTTTTTAATTGATATAAAATTTTATTGTAGATCATATGCCTTTAACCTGTGCAATTTGACAAGGAATGAAAAAGAGCAATGAAGGGGGCTTGTTTGAAGTGAAGGAATGAAAGAGAGCAGTGGAATTTTTGGCATTCTGTTTTGTAACCACTAATCTTTAACTTATTTGAAAACAATTTCAGTGAATTGTACTATGTCATTTCTTACTTCAGTGACGTGTACTGTTTTGTGAATTTGTGTATCCAAGTCTCTAAGACTTGAATTATGACTTGGTTAAGTTGGTTGTATGTGAACATGCAGTGACGTGTACTATTTTTGTGTATCCAAGTCTCTATGTTGTATGTGAACAAATTTCCAGTGACTTGGTTAAGTTGGTTGTATGTGAACATGCAGTTTTTGCTTTCTACAAACTGAAATTCAATAATGAACAATTCACTGCAAACTAAAATTGAAATTCAACAACAAACACAGTAATGAAATCCACTACAAACTGAAATTGAAATTTAACAGCAAACACAATAATGAAATCCACTACAAACTGAAATTCACTGCAACAATAATTAACTAAACACCACAATGAACAGAAAACAAGAGCAGAAGCCTAACAAAAACCAGAAAATGCAATTCCAGTAATAACCTCCATCATTTTGCTTTCTAAGGTTGATGAAATCCCTCTCCAATTCTGCTAATTTCTCCACCAATTCAATGCCTTCATTACTCCCTTCAACAATGCCCGAATTTCTCCCTCCAACAGTACCAAAATTTCTCCCTTGAATAGTGCCAGAATTCTCCAACTCATCCACTTTGGTTAGTAGACCCCAAACAAAGCTCCTATAATACTCAGAAAGTGGTTCATCCTCCCACCTAAATAATTTGCACCTCTTATACTTTGACCTATAATTGGCGCATCCATAGAATCTTCTACCGGGATTCTCCTCGGTGAGTGAAGTGGTTAGGGGAGTTAGGCAATCACATTCGCATTTGACTCTTCTATTTGGCCAAGAATCACCATTATTTCCGGTCCAATTCATTGAAATTGAAGAGGAAGACATGAACCCTAAAAAAAATTCACCTTAATAAGCTTGCAAAGAGAGGATGAGAAGGAGAGATATATATATACCTGAGACTTGTAAAGCTTCAAGATGTTGATGATGAGAGATCAGGCCTGGGTTGAGAAGTTGAGGAGGAGCGTTCGACTTGGAGCTTGAAGAAAACACACACCCAAATGTGTATATGCAAGCAATGTGGAAATATTTAAACATAATGAAGAGGGGTATGTTAGTCATTAGGGGGGGTGGGCAAATTTGGAATTTAATTTTTTTAAGTCATGTGATCTGCATGTGACCGAAAATATTATTAGAACAGTGTCGCAGGGGTACAAAATGCCCAATCAAAAAATACTTTAAGAGGATATTTACACAAAGTGAAGTTGAAGGGGAATTTTCTACACTTTTTTCAAACATCAGGATGTTTACTACCATTCTCCCATATATGAATTGAATGAGTGGGTTAGTGGGAGGCCATTACAACCAATAACAAAAGACAAAGCACCAGTTGGTGCTCAGTAAAGGTTAAAATTAGGCCTTGTCGCATGGCACGACTCATTCAATAAGTCCTTAATTTTCTTTGAACCATTTGCTCATGCACAACCATTTTTTGGCTATATATAGTTATATATATATATATATGTCACTAGCTCATAAAGTTCTTAGTTATTGTGGACTCATCCTCAGCCACATCCACAAGTACCACCAGCTAATTAAAGATTATTATAGAAATATGAAAGAAAAAAATAAATATATAATTACAATCTATTCCTGGATGAAAAAGGGATACCCTATAATTTTATTTTTGATCAACTAATCCCTCAAGTTCAGAAACTCCAATATAGTTAGTAAAATGTATTAACTTATTCCCTATCTATAATTTTGGACCAAAATACCCCTGAAGTTTAATTAAATTCAAAACATATATATAAATTTCATAAAATATATATACATAATTCGTAAAAATATATATAAAATTTAAAAAAATATATAACATTTGTAAAAAAAACATATAAAATAAAATAAAACATATAAAATTCGTAAAAATATATATAAAATTTGAAAAAATATATAAAATTAGTAAAAAAAATATAAATTCGAAAAACATATAAAATTCGTAAAAAATATATAAAATAAAATAAAAACATATAAAATTCATAAAAATATATATATAATTCGTAAAATATATAGATAATTCGTCAAAAACATATAAAATTCGATATAAATATATAAAATTCGTAAAAAAAATTATATAAAATAAAAAAAAACATATAAAATTCGAAAAAACAAATAAAATTCGTAACAAATATATAAAATTCAATATATATATATATATATATATATATATATATATATATATATATATAATCCTTTGACACACTACAATAGTATATTCACACAAGATGATAAAAAAAGGGGTAGGAAAATCATAATATTTGATTTTTGGGAAAATCATAATACAATCCAAGAAAGTGCTCTTCCACTTTTTAGATGTCATTGTCATAGTTTTAAAATAATTTATGGTGTTAAAAGTGTCTTTTTAGAAGTCAATTGCTTTTTTTCATTTTCATGCAATAAACAAAATGCGTATTGATCTAACCCTTTTTTAATATAGAGGGTCCAACATAATCTACCCATTCATGTAATTTAATAATAAAGTTATATGATTTTATTACTAATTAAAATTAAAATGATATTTTTTTTTCGAGATATTTTATTTGATTGGTAATATGGTTTTTCTGAATTTTATATATATTTTTTACGAATTTTATATGTTTTTTTGAATTATATATATATTTTTACGAATTTTAAATTTTTTAAATTTTATAGATATATTTTCAAATTTTATATATTTTTATGAATTTTATATATTTTTCCAAATTTTATATATTTTTTCAAATTTTATATATTTTTTTTACGAATTATATATATATATTTACGAAATTTATATATTTTTTCAAATTTATATGTTTTTTTATTTTTATATATTTTTTTACGAATTATGTATATATGTTTTTGAATTTTATATGTTTTTTTAATTTAATTAAACTTCAAGAATATTTTGGTCCATAATTATAGAGAATGAGGCAAATTGATATATTTTGCTAACCATATGAGGGTTTTATGAACTGGATTAGTTAATAAAAATGAAACTATAGGAGGTTTATTGATAATATCCCGTAAAAAATAAAATCATTGACAGAAAATTAGATTGATGAATAAAACAAAATGGTAACTGATTCGATTGATAATAAATAAAGATATATAAGTGTAGTTTTAGTCAATAGAAAAAAAATAATTGATTAAATCCTATAAACTTTGATTCGTAATGACAGTCTTATCAACTTCAAGACATGGCTGTAGAGGAACGGATGTAAAAAATATATATATGAAATTTTTTTTTTTTTATATATCCCAAAAGTTAGAGATTTTATCATTTAATCCCTCATTAGATTTTATTTTCTCTTAAATTCCAAAAAAAATAAATTTTTTTACAACTAAGCCTCAATGAGATGATTGAACAAGCAAAGCAATTTACTTACCAATTATTGAGTGTGGTGAACTACCCAAAATATAAAATTTGATTATATAATCAATATTATATATATATATATATATATATATATATATCTATATAGGTGCATAATTGTTTCCAAATTTGCAGTCTCTGCTGAGAATGGAAGAGTAGTGGGAAGTGGTAAAAATCCTACATGTGAGGACATAAAAGTTCATACTAAAAATGCAGGCACAGTCACTACTCACTCATACACACACAGATATATATATATATATATATCAATGTATGCACTTTCAAATTATATTTATGTATGTATGTATATATATAGAGAGAGAGATTAATAGCCATCTACATCTTTCCAACACCCTCACATCCTCCTCCATTAAGAAATCCAAAGACACACATCTAAAATTCCATTTCTCTCAGCACAAACATCATGGCCTAGCTGTTCTTGGATCCGGAGATTCTGGGTCTTCCAATATATTATATATATATAAAAAACCCATAGCCCACAAGACATGATTTGGTTCCTCTCCTATTGTCCCTCCCTAGGCAACTCAAACTCCCACCCCTCAAGAACATTTCACTAACCCTTATTGGAGTTTGTATCAAACACTTAGTTTTTGTAATGCCTCTTAATAATATTCACCACCATCCACATCCATGGACTACTCTTTTCACCATCTCCTTCCTCATTATTTTCTCTCTTCCATTCTCAACTTTGGCGATCAATTTACAAGGCGAAGCTCTTCTCTCGTGGAAGAGAACGT
Source organism: Cornus suecica (assembly GCA_963922005.1). Lineage (NCBI taxonomy): Eukaryota > Viridiplantae > Streptophyta > Magnoliopsida > Cornales > Cornaceae > Cornus > Cornus suecica. The sequence continues at coordinate 41,716,222 of OY998245.1, read as the reverse complement.
TGAACGGATCGTTGGAGGCGTTGAAGAATTGGAGCCCGGAGGACGAGACTCCATGTGGGTGGTTTGGCATAACTTGCAACTCCAACAATGTAGTTGTGGAGCTGAATTTGAGGTATGTGGACTTGCTTGGAAATGTTCCTTCTAATTTCAGCTCATTGGTGTCCCTAAACAAGCTCGTTCTCTCGGGAGCGAACCTGACTGGCTCGATCCCGAGAGGGATAGGTGTATTCAATGCCTTGAGTGTCTTGGATTTGAGTGACAATGAGTTGAGTGGTGAAATCCCAAGTGAGCTTTGTGGCTTGTCAATGCTTGAAGAGTTGTATCTCAACTCGAATCGATTAGAGGGATCGATACCGGTATCGATTGGGAATCTTATAAACCTGAATTGGTTGACTCTCTATGATAATCAACTTAGTGGTGTCATTCCAAGCACTATAGGGTACTTGTCCAAGCTTGAAGTGATTAGGGCTGGTGGGAACAAGAACCTAGAAGGACCACTCCCTAAAGAAATTGGGAATTGTACTAATTTGGAGATGTTAGGCCTAGCTGAGACAAGCATATCAGGGTCCCTCCCTTCAAGTCTAGGGCAACTCCAAAAGCTCCACACTCTTGCCATCTACTCCGCCCTCCTATCCGGCCAAATCCCACCCGAGCTCGGCCAATGCTCCGCCTTACAAAATATTTATTTGTACGAAAACTCGCTATCGGGTTCTATTCCAACCTCGTTAGGCCGACTTGAAAGCCTGCAGAATTTGCTGCTCTGGCAGAACAACCTGGTGGGGACTCTCCCACCGGAGCTCGGACTATGTGAGCAGTTGATGGTGATTGACATTTCAATGAATCAGCTCACGGGAAACATTCCCGTGACTTTTGGGAACTTGAGCTCGTTGCAGGAGCTGCAGCTGAGCGTCAATCAGATCTCGGGTCAAATCCCATCGCAACTAGGGAACTGTGCAAGAATCACTCACATCGAGCTCGACAACAATCAAATCAGCGGCGCGATCCCTTCTGAGTTCGGGAACTTTTCCAATCTGACATTGCTCTTCTTGTGGCAAAACAAGCTCGAAGGGAGCATTCCTTCCAGCTTGTCCATGTGCCGGAATTTAGAAGCCGTGGATCTGTCGCAGAATGCCCTTATAGGTCCGATTCCGTATGGTATATTTCAGTTACCCAAGTTGAATAAGTTGTTGCTACTGGCTAATAATTTGTCTGGTGTCATTCCACCGGAGATCGGAAATTGTTCGTCGCTGATTCGGTTTCGAGCAAGCAATAATAAGCTCACTGGATCAATTCCGCGGGAAATCGGAAACTTGAAGAATCTGGATTTCTTAGATCTGGGATCGAATCGGATGACCGGAGTTGTTCCCGCGGAAATCTCCGGCTGCCGGGATCTGACATTTCTGGATCTGCATTCCAATACAATCAGCGGAACTCTGCCGGAGAATTTGAATCAGCTTGTTTCCCTCCAATTGGTTGACCTATCAGAGAATAGTATCGAAGGGACGTTGAGTCCGAGTCTCGGCTCACTGAGTTCGCTCACCAAACTCCTTCTGAGTAACAACCGATTCACCGGTCCGATTCCATCGCAACTCGGTTCGTGCTCGAAGCTTCAGTTGCTAGACCTTAGCAATAACGAGATCTCCGGTCAGATCCCGGTGAGTCTGTGTAAGATTCCCGCGCTCGAGATCGCATTGAACCTCAGCTGCAACAAACTCTCCGGTAATATTCCGGCGGAGTTCACGGATCTGGATAAGCTCGGCGTTTTGGATCTCTCTCACAACCAGCTCTCCGGCGACCTCCAATTTCTCGCCGGCCTCGAAAATCTCGTCGTCCTCAACATATCGCACAACAACTTCACCGGTCACGTGCCGGACACGCCCTTCTTCTCGAAGCTCCCGCTGAGCGTTCTCGCGGGAAACCCCTCCCTCTGCTTCTCCGGCAACAGCTGCGCCGCCGACAGCGCAGGAGCGTCGAGGCGGAGCGCGGCCGCGAGGGTTGCGATGGTGGTGCTATTGTGCGCGGCGTGCGCGCTTCTCGTCTCCGCTCTTTACATAATTCTCGGAGGTAAGCTGACATGGCGCAGTGGGTCCCTTGACGTGACAAGAGACGATGACGTGGAATTAGGACCACCATGGGAGATCACGTTGTACCAGAAGCTTGACGTGTCGATTGCCGACGTGGCAAAGTGCTTGACAGCTGGCAACGTGGTGGGACGTGGACGGTCCGGCGTCGTTTACCAGGCGAATATTCCGTCAGGTTTAACGATCGCCGTCAAGAGATTCCGGTCGTCTGATGAGTGTTCGGTGGCGGCATTCTCGTCGGAGATTGCCACGCTGGCACGAATCCGGCACCGGAATATTGTTCGATTATTGGGGTGGGCAGCGAATAGGAAGACGAAGCTGTTGTTCTATGACTATATGGCGCAGGGCACACTCGGCGCATTATTGCACGAGGGGTGCGCAGGATTAGTGGAGTGGGAGACCCGGATCAAGATAGCGTTGGGGGTCGCAGAGGGGTTGGCTTACTTGCACCATGACTGTGTTCCGGCTATCCTGCACCGGGATGTGAAGGCGCACAATATACTGTTGGGTGATCGTTATGAGCCATGCTTGGCGGACTTTGGGTTAGCTAGGCTCGTGGAAGATGAAAATGGCTCGTTCTCGGCAAACCCTCAATTTGCTGGGTCCTATGGCTACATGGCACCTGGTAAGTCCTCTTGGTCATATATATATATATATATATATATATCTGTATATGTATATTGCACATATGTGTTTGAAAGATATGAGTAATTGAAGTTGAATTCCATAATTGACTTGGTACTTATCTCAGATTTGTAAATGTGATGGATTGATGAGTCTAGTGCCTGGAATTTATAATTACCAATTTAATAAAAGAGATGAAATATATCTTGATACATATACACTTCAACATAGATTTCTATTTATGTTGTACGGTGAAGGACATATAATTATTGATTGTTATACAATACTCATAAGCATTTGCAATTTCATCTCCCTTATTCATGTCATCTGAATTGTATCCCTATCATGAATTTTTATTACAGAAATAGGCCAAGTAAATTGGGACTTCGCATGTCCAAAAAGGTGTATTGTCTTTGCTACTATATAACATGGTAGGCTTTTATTAAACTTACTCTATATTTGTTTTTCTAATTAATAATACTAAGTTCCCACCACTGAGGAAGTTTATTTAAATTTGAATATGTGACTAATTTTTTTTTTTTGAAAAATAAAAATTAAAATCATTTCGTGTTTTGATGAATTTTATGACTTCAGTTAAGTTTAATTTTTTTTTTAAACACATATTTTAATTTTATTGAACCACGTCCGTACGATGATGATTCAAATATTGTTTGTTTCTTATTATAACATGTTTTCGAGTATATTTAATAATCTTTGTATCGCAACATCAACTCTATTATCTTGGTTAATTCAAAAGTCGTCACACGATCACATCAATTACTCCCGTTACGTTTAACTTTTAATACCATTATTATTTCTTTTTTTGTGTAACACCTAACATTTGGTATCAAAGAATTCACACTAATTTGTATCAATGGTGGTTGATTGCAGAATATGCTTGCATGCTCAAGATTACAGAGAAGAGTGATGTATTCAGTTATGGGGTAGTTTTGCTGGAAATAATCACTGGGAAAAGACCAGTTGACCCCTCATTTCCAGATGGGCAACATGTCATTCAATGGGTCCGAAACCACCTAAAGACCCAAAATGACCCTGTGGACATCATTGATCCCAAGCTCCAAGGCCATCCAGACACACAAGTTCAAGAAATGCTACAAGCCCTAGGCATCTCCCTTCTATGCACAAGCAATCGACCGGAAGATCGCCCGACAATGAAAGATGTGGTTGCGTTATTGAGGGGGATCCGACCCGAGCCCACCGCGAATCCCGAGGGTCACAAACCGGCCATCAAATCATCAAAAAAGTTGGAAGATTCGTCGTACTCGTCCTCGTCCGTTACACCGTCTCAGTTGTTGATCTTGCAAGATTCTTCTAATTGTTCATTGGCTTATTCTTCTTCAGCTAGTTATCTTTCACGGAATCAATAACACTAGTGTTAATTACGTTATGAAAGATGTGGTGACATTATTGAGGGAGATTCAACCCGACCCGACCCCACCACGAATCCCGAGGGCCACGAATCGGCTGTGGAAAAAGTCAGAGAATTCGTCATATTCGTCCTCGTCCGTTGCACGGTCGAAATTGTTGATCCTGCAAGGATCTTCCAACTGTTCATTGGCTTATTCCTCCTTAGTTATCTCTCCAGGAACCAATAACACTAGTGTTGATTATGTTATGTAATGTTGTCATACTATATGGAAATGGTATCACAGTATGTGCAAAATTAGTGAGTGTATATATATATAGCCACATGACACTAATGTTGTTAATTAGTATAATTGACTATGCTATTTTCCAAATTCATGTCAAATGTGTTGAGAGGTGTTATTATTTGAGTAACTTCTACTTTACTATCCTTCAATATGCTATATTTGGCTCCGGCTCCGATTCAGATGAAATGTTAACATTATTGAGCATAGAGGAATGCCCTAGATGTCAAAATTGCATAAAGTTCCTCCACATAAGAATAATTAAAGATAAATCTTTTCCTTTTTGAAGTTCAAACATGACTGTCAAAAAAGGATTCCTCCTAAACTTTCTCTTTTGGGCTGACTTGGTAGACTTTTTTGCCTATAGTTTTCTTATCTCAAATAATGTTTTTATTGACAATTATTTGAACTAGACTAGTTAGAAAATAATGTTTGTTTCTAGTGAATTTCAGGGTTGTCGAAAATTATTTTTAGATAATTAAATCGAACAGGTTCAAATTGTTTTTTTTTTTTAGTGTGTTACACCAAGAAGGATGTAAGAAGGTAAATGTTTATTTTTTTCTTTGTTAAATACATGCTCTAATACTATGTTTGAAACACCAAATCAGTGGTTATTTATCTCCTTTTTTTTCCTTTTCTTTTTCTATTGAATGAATCGGCAACTTTTGGAATCAAAACGATGATTTTGTTTCTAAATCCAAAAGAATAATAATTGGGTCCAGGATGAAATTTGTTCTTTCCGCTGATGTGGTTCAATATAATTTGGACACGTGATCAATATCTTTTTGAAAAGAAATTGATAATATTTTTTGTTTTTATGAATTTTATGTATATGTCTCTTTTTTTTTTAAAATAGCAACATGTCCAAATTGTAAGCCACTTGAGAGGACAGAAAAGATGAACTTCATCTCACAGGACAGGACAGGACCCAAGGATTATTCAATCCAAAAACACTAAATCGATTAGGCCCTGTTTTGTAACTGGTTTTGGTACCAGTTTTTTGGTTTTGGTACGAAATGGTGGTACCAATCCATGTTTGGTAGGATTGGTGTTGGTACAACAGTACCAAACCAATGGTACCAAATGATGGTACCAACCCATGATTTTGGAACCATCAAATGAGGTGGTTTTTGGTGGTGCGGTACTGTAGCAACTCAAATCAAAACCAAATGGTTGCACCATCTCACCCAAAACCAAAACCAAATAGTTGCACCATATTAATATATTATATTAATATTAAAATATATTAATATTAATATATTAAAATATATTTTTGGAAGTTATTTTAATATTATAGTTTTATTATCTTTCCTAAAAATTAATATATTAATATTAATATTAATATATTAATATTAATATATATTTTTGAAAATTTAATATATTTTAATATTATAGTTTTATTCTCTTTCCTAAAAATTAAATTTATTAATATTAATATATTAAAATATATTTTTGGAAATTTAATATATTTTAATATTATAGTTTTATTATCTTTCCTAAAAATTAATATATTAATATTAATATATTTTAATATTAAAATTTTATTATATTAATATATTAATATATATATTAATATTAAAATATATTTTTGGAAGTTATTTTAATATTATAATTTTATTATCTTTCCTAAAAATTAATATATTAATATTATTATATTATTAATATTTTAATATATTAATATTAAAATATATTTTTCAAAATTTAATATATTTTAATATTATAGTTTTATTATCTTTCCTAAAAATTAATATATTAATATTAAATATATTTTAATATTATAAATTTTAATATTTATAAATAAAATGTGAAACCATTCCAAGTTACCAAACATGGTTTGGTTTCGGAATTTCAACCCATACAAACTCTACCAAACATGGTTTGATTTTTTAGCATCACTTTTTCTCACACCAAAATCATCTGCACCAAACATGATTTGGAATCAAAATAAAATCACACTAAACCAAATCCAACCCAACCCAACCCAACCCAAAACCAAAAACTAACACCGCACCGCACCGTTACCAAACGCAACCTTACTACTTGAATTTGCAAGCATGCATGAGGTAAAGAAAGTTGAAATCATTGTCACCGTTGATATTTTCTTTAGAACACCCTGAAAAAAGTGTATGCACACAATTAAGTAATTAAGTAAATATATGCATACATGTGAAAGTTATGAACTTTGTTGGATATTATTGCTTTAAAGTGAAGTCATCACTTAATTCTGTCCTTCCAAAAGAAAGTAACATAAGGAATTAAGGATGTAATGATGAATGGTATATATGCATATATATATTGATGTGTTTGCAAAGTCCGGAAAAGGGTTTTCGAGGATGATTTTCTCTCTCCTCAGGGAATTAAGAGAGAGAAAATAGCTAGGGCCTCCTCTGTGTGGTTGAGAGTATGTATCATGTATGGGCCATTATTGTGTTTGTGTTTGTGACCCCTCTCTTACCCGTCACATACATATACACACATTACACTCTCTCTCACTAATTGTTTTTAAGGATAAGGGGAGAAGCTTCTTTCATTTCATGCAACTATCTAGGTCCCTCACCACGTGAAATAAATACAATACAACATAACAAACAATTCGATATATATATATATATATATATATATATGCGCCAAATGGTAGCGAATTTGATACATATACAACTATCGAAAAATACAAAAAAGAAAAAAAAATTCCAAGGACAAAGCAAACAAAAGATGTCCTATCCTTAGCAACCAACATATATTTCATAGCTTAAAATTGCATGTGCGATCTCTACCTTTCAGTAGCTGGGATTACAGTGACAAGAGATGGAAGAGTTCAAGAGGCATATTCAAGCTAGCTGTTAGAAATGACTTTGGTGACCACTCGCTACAAAATATATATATATATATATAATGAGTGTTTATATATAATTTCTATGGAATTAATTAGGGGTCAATCTTGTATTGATTTTTCTTTGTAGATTAAACGAGTCAATCAAAGAGGAAATGGAAAACATTATACCTTAATTTCAATATCTAGCTAATTAATGATTAATTTTGATGTCTCACCACATTCAAAGAAATAGGTTATTGTATTTATACGTGTGAGTGTTTTCTAATTGTATTATCGTGTTTTAACAGTGCACAAAGTGAACAAATCTAGACTATGAGACAAAGACAAAATGCAAATTCAGTGAACAATTTTTCATTATAAGACGGATCATCTACTTCATTTTCTTATATAATTAACTAGTAAGAAAGTATAATTAAAGAGTCGAAACAAAACAAACATTTTTGTTGTAGGGTGTCTTTAGTTAAAATTAGAATCATGTTTTGTAATATAAATTTAAATTTGTTTTAAATTTGACCAAAATATACTTTAACTATAGTGTTGAAGCAAAACGTACAAAAATCAAATTAATATTTTTATTTTATTATGAAACGTTATAACTATTCACATTACTATCAAAAAATACCAATAAGTGTATTAATTGGTTTCTGACCGAAAATAGAAACACCAAAAACAAAAACATGCCCAACAGAACCTTATACAACTGACAGTTGTGACTATATATATTGGGATATATTTTACTATACCTGATTAGATCCTTTGATAACCTCCTCTGTTGATATAATTCTTGTTTTTAAATTAGATTTGATTTGAGAGTTGGATTATTTTCAAGAACGTCACACATTAAATTAGTGTTTTTCTCTATTAAGAAAAGTTTAAGTTGCTGATTAGACAGTTGACCAATTTGACAGTTACAGGACAAAATTAATACTTGGACCACTTGGTAGGACTCTCACATGGGATTTAAGTATGTTGGTCCAACAAAACTTGCCTTGACATATTTCATTTCAAAATTAGAGTTTGTAATTTTGTTAAGCTAGTGTGTGTCAACTGTGAGTATACATTAGTCATGTTACTTTCTAAGGGGGAAGCTTCCATTCATTCCGATCAGCATTAGTGGCCTCACAGCCAAGACTTGGTCCATATAATTTCTCTTCAGTATAATTGAATAGTAAACGTATACAAGAATAATAAAAGTCAACACATGCCACACACACAAAACTCTTTCCAATTTCAATTTAAATTTCGCAAAAAATCAAAAATCTCCCCAATTTGAGATTTAGGTCAACAATGATGAAGAGGAAATAAATATATATATATTTCTGAAAAATAAGGAAAAAACTTTTCCAACCAAAATTCAATCCCTGAACAGTAAAATCCAATTCAATCTAAGCTTCATGAATGTTGCAGATTGGATTCGTCCATAAATTCATCACATTCAGTGGAATCTATACAATATTGCGAAAAAAGGAATATCGATCTAGCCCCTGATGAAATTCATTAATAGGGTTAGTGTTTATTTATTTTTGTAGTGCAATTAATTCCTTGCAGATTGAGTTGCAATTAATTCATATTGTGGTTTAGGGTTTTCTTGCATATTGGTTTGTTCATGAACTCTTCACCCCTAATTATATCGTTCTTCGTTTCAGATTGGTGTTATCTATTTTTTATTGAGAGTGTAGAAACGTGAAGTTGTAGTTTTCAGATTCGTTCCAGGTACTGTTGCCCGTTTGGTTTATATGGTTTAGGTTTTACGTCCTGCCTGATGATTCAAGTGTTTGTCTTAGTTTGTTTGATCAGTGTGGATTTTCATTTTTTTCTGCCTATGATTGTTGTTGAATATAAATATTATTGGTGTTGAATATGAATATTAACAATGCCTTATAACATTGCATGTATAATTTACAGAAGTTGTTCATTTTCTATTACAACTTTACACAATCTAATTCTTCAAAAAAAAAAATTTTGTTATTTGCCTATTGATTTTAATTTGTTAAATGTTGTGTGTTTTTACATTTTTTGGTTACTTTATTGTTCGTTTGGTTAGTGTGATCCCCTAAATTTTGTCAAAAAAATTTCACATATAAAACCATCAAAATTTTGACTCTTCCTTGAAAGTTATCCTTTTTGAAGATGAAGTTACGCTTATAAGCTTAATTACTTATTTATATAGTCTTGGATTCATTCAATTGATAAATATGTCATTCCTGATGATTCAAGTGTTTGTCTTAGTTTGTTTGATCTGTGTGAATTTTTGTTTTTTCTGTATATGGTTGTTGTTAATATAAATATTATTCATATTGAATATGAATATTTGTAACGCCCCGCGTTTCCATTCTCATTTCTGGAATTATTTTCCAAATGTTAACAGTTTTGTGACGTCACTTATTCACGATGTCTTGTGTAATCTTGGTACGTGTAAATTTAAGTTTCAGACTTATCGAGACGACTTCATGATTGCTGTTTGTTGGCAACTACATGAGTTCGTTGCAACGTTTTCTCGTTGGAGCTTCGACAACCGTATTGTGTTTCCGAACGTGTTACTTTATTTTATTTTCGATGCCCGGTGTAACACTTATGTGATTTTTATGCTTGTTGTGCTTAACATATTTAACGGGTACTTATTGATAGGTGTAAATGTGTGAATCGCACATTGTATTTTCATTTTGTAAATAATGAAATTAGTTAGAAATGTTTTCAAGGAAGAACGACCTAGGGGTATAATGGTATTTTTACTATTATAGAGATAATGGATAATCCTAAAATTTTGGCTAAGTGTTGAAATAACACTTGAGTGGCATAAGGGGTAAATAGAGTGGAGGACTTTGGTTAAATGGGAAAGATAGTTTTAATGACATTTTGTAATTGACCACAAGTTGAACGGTTTTTGGTCTTTTCTCACTTTAATGTGTTGTCACATTTTTAGCCATAAGATCTGATTTCCAATCTTTAATCTCAACCCTTGGATGTTAAGGTCTTGTTTGGCATGTGTATAAGGGTGATGTGTATTGATTTAAGTCTTTCATTTACAAGACTTAATGTGAACCCTTGGATTCATTTCTATTTTACCCACATTTATTTTGGACCCTTGGATTGGTTTAGAGATAGTGGAAAATCTCTAAAAATTCATTTAAGTCTTCCATTTGAAGACTTCGTCACATATTTGTTATCTCTATTTTCTTTCCTCTCACTCTTGTTTCTTCTCCACTTTTGGTTGGATTTCATCACCATAAGGTTGGAGTTTGATGTTGTGATACCCCCAATTTCCGCACGTGAGTTGGTCAGGCTCACATACGAAGATCGAGAAATATCATGCAATTGATATACAAAAACATAGGATACAATATAAAATTTGCAACATAAAAAAAATCATAGCGGAAGTAACACTAACGTCAAATTTTACAAAAGACTTTAAGATACAACCTAGGAATCCTGTTAAAGAATGACCCCTAAATAAAAAATTACAATTTTAATAATCGTGCCTAATTTACAACAGTTGTATAACCAATATACACTGTAAACCGAAAGTAGGAATGGAATAGACGATCACGAACAAAACGCGATAACTCAAAACCTTAACCCGGTGGCTGAGCTGTCCCAGACCTGAAATGATAACAACAATGTGGGTTAAACCCACGAGCAAGTCCACTACTACTACTACAACCCAACAGAGGACCGATAAAGCCAACATCTCTGAATGAAATAACATGGATAGATAGACCCTATGTAATAAGATTTATCTTTCACTTTCCATAAAACCTTTAGAACATTTTTTTTCTTTTCATAATCACATAAAAGATATATAAATATATATATATTTCTTTATTTTTTAAAATAACCAATGCATCCTATGCATACGCATATTTTATAATATGTATCTCACATAATCGAATAAAAGATATATAATTATACATTTTAAAAGAAATAACCCATGTCTCCCATGCATAAACATATTTTATAATATTTTTCCCATAATCATATAAAAGATATATTATTATACCTTTTAAAATAAATAATCAATGCAATCCATGCATAAATATATTTTATGATATATTCTGATACTCAATTAAAAGATATATAATTATACCTTTTAAAATAAATAACCAATGCAATCTGTGCATTAATATATTTTCATAATCAAATAAAAGATATATAATTATCCCCTTTAGGATAAATAATCCATGCATACCATGCCTCACCAAAATCATATAAATGAACCTATTAATATTCATAATCATTTTCTTATGCCAATAGACAACTTATCCAAACCTTATTTTAACCATGTACCCGACAATTCATCCATGTCGTGACAACTCAACCATGTCTCGTGGTACTCATGAGACTGCGTTAATAGTCAACCTCCAAGTTGTTCCTTAAACATCCTCAATCCATATTTATTTAATTACATATTATGATTTACGAATTTATCAATTTCCTTGCATTATTTATTTCATCTCATATATCACCACACACAAATATGCTTATTAGCATAATAAAGGTGATCATCATATGCATCAACACTCCAATATTAAGATAGTATCCTATATGTCATTACCGACCACTATGTTTATTATCATAGTAATGGTGATATGCTTATTAACATAATAAAGGTGAATATCCTACGCATCACTATACATCACATGATGCACATACGTACGAAATCATACATAATGATTTATAATAACATAATAAACCATTATATCCAATAAACCACAACTACCAACTTACATAATATAATCATTGATAAACCATTCTAATGAATATATTTAACACCATAATAACCTTAACATATTTTATGATAAGTTAATAATGAGATCCAAAATCACAATATTACTTATTTAAAGTTTAGGGATCCCAAATATTTTTTTAAGAAAGATTTGGGGTTAAACTGTAATTACAGTGCAATACAAGGAGCCTACTGTAACTTCATAAACATTATGGGGACTAATTTGTAATTTCCATAAATTATAGGGGTTATACTATAATTAGTATAAACTTAAGGGGTCAAGCTATAATTATAGTAACGTTTAGGGGCTACTATGTAGTTATAACAATATTCAGAGGTTTGAATATAATTTTAGTGAATTACACATGCTTACGGTGCGCGTCACTACACTGGATTATTTCTCATATAGGTGGATGATTCGGATTGGTTAATTGAGAACTTATTGTGCACACATATACACCAGATTATAGCAAATAATTATAATTTAAATAAAGTGATAGGATTAAATGCGCACCTAATCCTATGGTAAGAAAAATGATTGCACCGTAGTAACATACAACCATCCATACCAGATTTCAGCATACACATATAATTAAATCAAAGGCTATGATTAAAGATTCACCAAATCCTATGGTTATGAAATGTGAGTGTACCATAGTAAACTAAATCCGCCCACACTAGATTTCAGAATATATATAATTTTCGAAACATTGCCACAATAATTCTTAAAAATTCCTATAAAACTCAAGAAGCCTATTTAAATAATTTTAAATATTAATAAAGCTTCTTAACTAGTATTTGATGAAAATTTTCATGCTCATAGATGTATTTTATAATTAAAATACAATTTAAAGATAATATGAAATATATTATAATAATCATTAAACATTCATCTATCCATATATATATGCCCATTTATATACATGATAATACTTCTATATTTATTTTTATAGAAAATTAACTATGTATAAATAATATATATATATTTATACATATTATTGCAAAGGTCTTGGATTTATAAATCCAAATGGGTAGAATAGAGTTGTAACTTGCCTTAAATTAGCCGGCTTGAATCTATTATCTTCAAGCCCAAAATCCATTCAAGGTCATCACCTTCTCCTTACCAAGAACTCTCTCATTTTTCCTTCTCCCCATTTACTCTCTAAGTTTGCCATAGAAATGAAATCGTTCACTTATAATAGCAAGACACCATTTTTATTCCTTTTTCATTTAATAACAATATCCAAGGACACAAGGCTCTACCCTTTAGTGTTTGTCTCCAACTTACCAAAATTCTTCCCCTTTACACCTCAAATCCAACACGCTAATGTCCTTTAACATCATTCATTCTCCTTTTCCCTTTTCTTTTCATAATTAAATTTTATTTTTTTTACTTTTCTCCCACGTATAAATTATAAATTACACATGACCACTCACATCATAATTATATAAAAAAAACAAAATACACACCTACTTACAAATTACCATTTATAACTACACACATAGACATATACACATCATAATTTATAAATTTCACACATACACACTTCATAAATACCAAAAATCAATTAAATGCACAAATTATGATTATTACAGATGTTATCTTGAACATGAAACTTGTTCATGATGTTCTCCTCTTCGATTTAAGTCAAAGATTGGTAAGTGTTCTACCTTCTTTATGAGTTTATACTTCAAACTCTAGTTTTGGTTTTATTGATGAACTATCTTTGATTCTTGGTTTCATCTTGTTATGAGTTTATACTCATTGTTAGGAGACCATGGTAAAGCATTCCACTAATTGGCTTCTTTGAATTTGGTGTTGGGTGGAAAGCTAGGGTTTCATGAAGTTCACTTTGTGGATTGCTTTGTTCTTCACTTGAGGTAGGAGAAAACTTCTTAACTAGCTCATCTTATGATTGTGTGGGTATCAGAATTTAATTATAGGATTCCTAAACTTAGATGAAATTGCTAAATGTATCCTTGTGATTTAAATGCTTTAATTGAGAATTAAGCATGTTAAATGAATGAAAATGTTATCCTTGTGAAATAAAAGGACAACTTGATGAATTGGAGCATGAATGTTGCATAAGAAGACATTCTTGTTGGTTATGGCTTTAAATGAGATTTGAAAGCATGTTGAATGGTGAAAATCATTCATGTTAACATTTTGGAAATGTTGTTTATAAATATGATGAGGTACATATTTATGTTGTTGCATGGCATATCGAGACATATTGCATATGGGTTCACCTTTTGTAGAGAGAAGTCAATTGGTGTGGTCTACGTCCGTTTGTGTATTGTGCGTGAGTAGACTTGTTTTGGATCGTGGTAACAACTAGCCAAGGGGTGTTTCTCGCTCCTACGGAACTAATCTTCCAAGAAACTGAGACGATAGGAGGAGGACTTGTCCAAATCCTATTGCACGACCGCGTCGTGTTTGACGTCTTTCTTGTTAAAAGTGTAAGTGTCAAAAGCACCTAGGAAGAACGGTACGATAAATCTACCTTCCTTTATAAGCTTGTATCCTCAAAAGTGAATGATTAGAGAATGATCTTGTTGACCCTTGGAGTTAGGGTGTGTGTGGTCGCGTGTGTACCATGAGGTATGTGAGTCACATTGCATTTGAGTTGCTTATATATGATTTATGTTTACATGTGGATCATGATATTATCCTATGTGGTTGGGGAGCATGTTTAAAGTGGATTTTGAAATATATAATTCACATGTTATTAAAATGCTAAAGTGAAATTGAAGGATGTGAAAATATGATTTGCATGCCTTGTTTAAAGTATAATGTGAAATAAATGATTATACTTGTTGTTATGTGCTTATATACCTTAGGGAGGTGTTATGAGTTGATTTAAGGACTTTCTTGTGAGAAGTAAAATTGGTTGTGACTATTGAAGTTGAGATGAGTTGAAGCATTGAGAAGGCGGGTAATGGTTTTGTGGTTTAGTTAGCATTGGCGTAGCAACGTGGCATCAATGGTGATATTGATGTTTTGTTGATGATATACGAGGTTATGAGTAAATCGAGTCGATTGTGTAATGATGGCCAGTTGATTTTGTTACAAACCTAAGTGATGTGGTTTCGAATGTGAAATTGAGGTTTGAAATAATTGGAAAATGTTTTGATTTGGAACTAGTTGTTTCCGTGGCAACGACCACTAGGTTTCCTTTAGCGAGCTTAAGGATATGAATGTCATTGAAGTTGTGGACATTCTTGAATAAGTCGTTGTGGAGTTTAGAAATTTGGATGTCGAACTAGGTATGGTTGGATTAGAATTAGTACATTTGCATATGGTCACTTGTCTTCCTTTCGAGTTGCTTTTTACCTTGGTTCTTCATTCATTTGCCTCATTTGAGCGTCTATAAATTTGTTTTGATATTTCCGCTGGTGTTTCGGCTTTTAAGTGAAAAACTTGTTTTCGCCTATCTCGTGACCCGACTAAAACTTTGGGCTTTGGAAATGATTTTGAGTCATTTGAAAATATTTTGGCACTTAAAAAGTCGGTAGGATGCTAAAACGGAGACCAAAGGCAAAACGGTTATTTTTTCGCAAATTCTTGCCTACCGCGCGACAGTTTTGAAAAATTCATATCTCCTTCTCCATATATCGGATCGAGGTGAAATATTTTTTGTTAGAAAGCTAGCATCTTGAATTTGTGTTTAAAATTTTGAAAAGGTAGTTTATCGAAACTTCATTTTTGGCAGAAGGTGGGTGTTTTTGGAGGTTTGGAACAGAAATTTACAGTAACATCCTTTTTTTCCTGCACGCGCGACAGTTTTCAAAACTTCATATATCCTTATTCGTAAATTGGATCGAGGATATTTTTGTGGCATTGGAACGCTGACATCTTGAACTTATGTTTACAATTTTGAATCACTCGGGTTAACGTATTCTTGAGTGATTTATGTTCGTTTGAAGATGACGAGATATTTTAAACTTTTACATGTCGCGGTCTCTCTTTCGAAATTTATGTTTTTTGGCTCGTTTACTCAAATTCAATTATGTTTCTTGATATGGGCTTCTTAGATTCTCATTTATCATAACTATGTTAAGTTTTTTATTTGAGGAAAAGGTGCCTCAGGTTTGGCGCCCGAACTCGTGTTTTATCTTAATTTTTTATTTTGGGTCGGCGTTGTCCGACACCGTTTTCAAAAATTTATATCTCTCGCTTCAAGGCCTTGAATTCGGTTCCGTTTATTTATATGATTTAACCTATGTCCAAATAGGTGGGGTAACCTTTGAAAGTACATTTTTGCCATTGAAATGACCATTTTACCCTTGGGCGAACATGTGACCTTTGAGTGATTGATGTGATGGGTTATTCAATCCCTTTCACTTCCTTTTAGTGTTCGGCAACCTTTGTGACTTTTCTTAGGTTGAAGTGATTGTTTTACCCCTGTGTTGGGTTTACGAATGTCGGGTAGTGACATGTGAGGTGATTATTAGTATGAGTTGATACTGATTTAGGGTTTTGGAGCTCGGTATGCTCGTGATCTAGGAAGTGTGATTATTATCATTCCTGGAGTGTTATGAGTAGGAGTGTTGCTTCCGTGATTTGGTGATACTTGTTGTGTGGATTGTTAGTGTGGAACTGACGGGTAAGAGTCGTAGTGATCTATGAGTTGGTTTGTATTACAGGGCTTGTATTGGTTATATATTTTCTATGTATATATATACGTGCATATATAGGTGTGCATTATTATATGTTGTTGTGCTATGGCTTCATTACGTGCTAGTTGCCCTATTTGTTGATACATGGTAGGGGATTAGAGGGATGTGTTTCCGGGGTCTCATATTGACATGAATGTCATGTGGGACATTTGATTGACTTATGGTAGATGCATGTACACGGGTTGGTTCACACTCGACTTGAACGGTCGTAGGATTTGACATTTACGATTCATTTCTCTTACGGGGCTTCGATGAGCTAACCCCGACGTTCTTTTGCCTGGCGTCCCAAATGCCAACTTACAGGAAAGGTTTCGGCTATAGACAACATGGGGTGCAATGGCACTTTCTTTTGTTTTCTCATTACAGGATGGCCCGTGACACGGATGTTGTTGTGGGATTTGGAATGTTCGTACGTAGAGTTGTTCCTTTTGTTTTCCTTTATTTGTCCTCTGTATTGGGATTGTTGTTGTATTTTCTTGGGAGTCAGTCTGTGGCATATCCCTTCCTTGTATTCGGTATTAGTGCATCATTGTATAGATGTATTCTTTTGGCACTTGCATGTGCCTTGTGTATCATTTGGTTTAGCTTCCGCTTGGTTTTGTATGGAATTATTGTGATTAATAATATTATATTCGGTTTTATGGTTATTTAGGATCTTAATTGGTCGCTCTTTGTATTGATCATACCCCGGATTTCTCGGATGTCCTGGTTCGGGAGTCTTTAAAATTTAGGGGCGTGACAAGGGTGCTCTCACCTCATACTTTATAGCAAATAATTAGTTACTTTACATAAGTATGAAGGGATTGATGCTCATTCATATACTAACCACCTTAACTACATGAATGATGGATTAAACAAACCTTAATGACTGAAAATTTTGCATATTTCACAAATACTAACCACCTCAAATACATGAAGGATGGATTAAACAAACCTTAATGACTGAAAATTTTGCATCTTTCACAATTTCATACCAATCAACCAAATCATTCCAACTCCGGCTATAAAAAGGTTTATAGCTAGATTTAACAATTTCGAGAATATATCCAAATTCATTCCTTCTTGATTGAACATAATTCCTAAGGATCCAACGAACAAAAAGAATAGAACCAATACAAGCAAAAGGAATAACATATTAATGTACGACTTATAAGGATATGAATAAGGAAAATGTTAGACATCAAGATTTTAACTTGAATGACGTGAAAGGATGAGGTGGCATAATCTTTAATTCACTTATAATTTTGCCTTTTCAATTCAAATTTTCTACGTTCTTCATTTTCTTTCTCTTTATCTCAATACCCAAACACACAATTATTTTTCCCCCTATTTCTTGTGTAATCAAATCTTTTCTTTATCAATTCTTTGTTCTACAGAGCTTTGCAAAACACCCTATTAATGGGTTCTCTGCTGGCTTGGTTGATGAGACCAATGTGTTTCAATGCAGTGTCACCATTATTAGACCTGTTGATACTCTTAGTATTCATTCATTCATTACTAAAGATTATATATTTTCACCAAAGATTGTTTTCCTTTTATGTGGAAGGTAGATGCAGGGCCATCTAGGATTATAAGAAAAAGGAGAGAAAAATAATTATGGAAACTTGTAATAGCAAGAATAATTGATTAACAAGGGACGATAAATTTTTGTTGCGCTTTTTAGATTCTAATTTCATTATAGGCTAATGGATTCTGCCTGGGTTTCACACAAAGATAGGTTTAGTAGGGGAGATTAGTTTGGCAGGAACATCCTTGAGGGTTTTAGATTTTGATGGAAGTTTTATTTACATTTTTCAATTTACTAAAAGACTTATACAAGTCCAGTCAAATGCCACGTCAATTAAAGTTATTAACTTGAAATTTTTTTCATGATGTGTAATGCCGCTCTATGAATAAATGTTCTCATTCAAAAATTATGATTACTTGAAAATTTTCAAAACTAGATATGTATGATTATAAAAATGCTTTAGATTCATTAAAAATGAAGTTCTCTATTTTAATTGAAATTTGCAAAATTCCGACGACATTATCATTTTCAATATCAGCAAATATAGAGACATGGTACACATTAGAGGAGTATAGTTTCATAAATGAAGTCTCATAATTGAATATGTACATTTAATTCAATTGAATATAGTGTGTAATTTTTAGTGAAGTTTCATAAGTGAAGTTGTTATTGAAGTTTCATAATTGAATATGTACAATTTTAATTCAATTGAATCACGTACAATTTTTAGTGAAGTTTCATAATTGAATCTGTACAATTTTAATTCAATTGAATCATGTACACTTTTAAGTGAAGTTTCATAAGTGAATCATGTTGACCAAACATGGAATAAATCACCTATAATAGCACCTATAATTACAAATATAGACTTTAAATTGACATAAATCCCTAAATCAAAGCCATCTATACTGAAAACCCAAACTGAAATTCCTTTCAATTGAAAAGCTAAAATCAACCATAAATTAAACTCCTCTAAAATGCAACCACAAATTGAAAACTTTAAATATATTAACTACTGAGGATTTCAACTAGAGGACCATAGTAACATACATATCAATCATGGGAAAAAAAACACATACAATAGCACATATAATTGAAAATATAGACCCTAAAATCACCTTGAATCCCTAAATAAAACCCCTCTAAACTGAAACCCAAAATTGAAAATCCCTTTTAATTTGCAAAGCTAAACTGAACCCTAAATTAAACCCATGTAAAATGCAACCATAAATTAAAAACTCTAAAGTAAACCGTAAATTGACACCTCTAAACTCTAAATAGAGACCTTGAATTACATTTCATCTGATAAAAACCTGGAGTAAAAAATCACATACCTAAGTTTATGGAGATTTTCCACCGGAATGCTGATGGACGATGGAGGAAGAGGGACGGTCCGGCCATAAGAAGATGATGCTCTTTCTTTCGCCGGTTTTACTCCTTTTTTCGCGACTCTCTTCCGCTTCGTCTTGGATGAAGATTTTCCTTCCTGTACGCCAACATCCTTGCCTTTACCCTTATCGACCATTTCAAGTGATAAATTGGGGATTTTTAGTGGGTTTGGCTCTCGTGCTTTTTAGGGTTAGGTTTTGATCCTGGATTAATTAGTTTGTTAGAGATCTCAAGGGGAAGAAGCAAGACAGAGTTCTCAAGGAGAAGCCCCAAGTGATTGCTACAGTGTTTAGTTTCACTTTGAGACCAAAATTTTAGAGTAAAACTAATTGTTACAGTGGTCCGTTTCAATTTCAGCCCAAATTTTTAGAGTAGTTTGAAATTCACCACGTGTTGGAGCTAAAATGTGTAGGAGTCAAAGCTTGTACATTGGCGTACATATAAATAGTTGCGTATAAAGTATGTGATATACATAGTGAAATATATATATATAATGATATATGCTGAGGTGAAGAGTCAAAACCTTCTAAGCCAATCACAAGCCAACATCTGTGAATGGAAAAAGGTCCAGTCAGAGAAGGACTAGACCTGATTTTTTTTCCGTCAATTGTTAAGTTAGTGACTATTCGTCATGGTTATATAAATAATAAATATGGAATTTCAAATTTCAACCATATGAAAGAGACATCATTAAAGGACAATGATAAAAAGGTAAATTGTCTATGCATTCACCCAATTAAGGTTCATGCATTAAGGTTTCAAGAGTCCCTTAATTGATTTGAAAATTTGTGATAAATTTTGTGATTGATATGCATAAGTGTTTGGAGACATCCTATTTTCCTCAATTTCTAAAT
Source organism: Cornus suecica (assembly GCA_963922005.1). NCBI lineage: Eukaryota > Viridiplantae > Streptophyta > Magnoliopsida > Cornales > Cornaceae > Cornus > Cornus suecica. Next base: position 41,695,861 of record OY998245.1, on the reverse strand, counting down.
TCTTTTGGATTTGTGAGAATTTGAACCAATTGAGGCATATCAAGGGACAATTATCAAGTCATGTCAATCAATCTACATGTCAACCAATCTATAGAACTACAGTATTTAAGAATTTTGTTCCTCTTCTCACTTAGAACACTAACCAATGTTTGGCATAACTTTTGTTTCTGGCTTTACGCAGAAGAAAAATAGAAGCAGAAGCTGTTATGAGAAGCTAATACCCATTAACTTCTTTAAAACACTCTTCCAAGGCCCAAAAATTCTTCTAATTTTTTTTTCAAACACCGTTCAAAACAACTTTTCCTTCTAAAAATCCAAAAATAGCGTTTGAAAATTCAATCCAAACAGAGCCTAAAGCAAATTTACTTTTTGTCTATGGTGAATGTATACAAAGCTTTACTTTTATTTTAGCCTTTTAGCATCCATCAGTTGATTTTTTTCATGGAAAACATAAACAGAATACTTATATTATATGTTTATGTTTGCCATGAAAAATTGTTAAAATTGTTAGATACAATCTTTTTGAACCAGCCCCAGGACATCCTTTGGGATATGGTTCAAAATAACATCCGACTCAAGGGAGGAACACGCAAGAGAAGCCAGAGTATAAGCAACTTCATTCCCTTAATGTCCAATATGCTAGACCGCCACCCATGAAAAGCCTTCCATCACACATTTGATATCAAAGATAATCGACGAAATCTCTATAGGGCAATTAAACTTTCCTTCCAAAGCCTCGGCCACAATTTTTGCATCAGTCTCAAACCACACACAGTCGAAAAGAAGATTAGAAGCCCACTCAACATCATTTCTCATACACAGTGCTTCCACTAACAAAGCTGAAGAGGCAGGGAATGGCTTGAACACAATTGTCCATACAATAGCCCCATGAGAATTCCTGAAAACAACTCCCCCTCCGCTTATGACAGTAGACTGAAAAAAACATACGTCCACATTGCATTTAAAAATTTCATCTCTAGGAGTCCACAATCTTATAGACATGAACTGATTGGGGATCATTTTAATTTTCCTACAACTCATTTGCGTATCCATAAATTCCCAAAAGCGAGAGAGCGCAAAATTAACCATCAGTGATGGCAACCATAATTCATCTTCAAACACTTTCTTATTTATGGCCTTCCAAATAAGCCAACAACGGAAGGAAGCCAAGGGGATCAGCTGTTTTCCATCCTCCTTGTCTCTAGACATGAATGGTAAAATGGTCCACCACTCTACAAAAGAATAAACATTAATTTTTAGAAAATCAAAGCGTAGTGGACATAGTTTCCAAACCTGCAATGAATGAGGGCACTTGAAAAAAATATGAGCCAAATCTTCCTCCTCCAACCCACATATATGACAGATTGTATTCACTTTCAACCCGTGCCTTTGGAGAGTCAAACCCGTTGGAAGAGCATTGTGACAACATTTTCAAATAAAATGTTACACCTTTGGAAGAGTATTGCATCGCCAAACAAGAGGCCACACCCGCGATTTTCCTGGATTCCATGAGGCACCTGGGCATCATCTGAAAACTCTCTATGATTAGCAAGCTTATGAGCCAAATGATAGGCTGACTTGACAGAAATTTTACTAGTAGATTCAAAAGCCCAATAAGCAAAATCTTCTTTGTCCCGCAAGCTGAAAGAAATCCGTCGAATTGTTTCAATTTCTTATGGGGAAAACATTTTACACAACACATCAACTTTCCATGTTTTATTTGAAGTGTCAATAAGAGCAACTACTTTGGATAAAGAATGTGTATCCTGTGGAAGATTCAATTTATCGGGCAGTCCAGGCACCCAATAATCATTCCATATGCTGATATTTTTTCCATTACCCACCAACCATTGCAAGCCTTTCTTGATAATCATTCCATTAGTGAGTGTTATATTACTCCATTGATATCATAGTTTTTTTGTGTAATCTATTTGATGACTATTCATATTATTTATTATTTACTGATAATTTCATAAGATTGATGAAACTAATGCTCTATAAAAAAAATGTGATGAATAAGGGTAGGATTGAAACTTGGAATTTATTCTGATGCTGGGTATTAATTTTATTTAACCTTGATTTTATTTTTGATCTCATGCTATATATAAATAATTTGAAGAAACATATGGTATATATATATAGATATAATAGTGCGTGTGTATAAAAACTTTGATTATATAAAATTTTTGTATAATCAAAGTTATAATTATTTTTAAAAAACATTATATTCGCATTAGCCACTAATTTTTTCGTAGTTAATAGAGTTATTAGCTACGATTTTTTTTGTAGTAAGTAGTAAATTTATTAGTAACGAAAAATTTCACCGCTAAAATTGTTAGACAATTTAAGAAAGTATGGTATTATTATTATATATATATAATTCGTGAAACAATAGTGTATTTATATTATATGTATATATATACATATATATATGCTAACAAAAGAAGAACTAAGTGTATATTTGGAAGCAATTTAAAGCAAAGGCATAAACCATATTGTAAACAGATTAAAACTCACAGTATAATCATAATGTAAAATATGAATTTGAAAATTTAATCCGAGCCTTGTGATCCACAATTTCCTTAAGGTAAATTTGTTCCCTCTCCGGTGCTCAAGGTGTATGAGCAATTGCCTCCCAAGATAGAACAAATTTCGTCTATGGAGAAGTAGCACTCCAATCTTCCAGAGACCATCAAACTCAAGTTTGTGCTTGTACTAGAACCCTATAACCCTAATATATACTAATATGTGATATATGCAGAGAAAGAAGAAGGAGATGAACTTGAAGATGATATATGTATATATATGTATTTTGTGTATACGTATGGAATGAAAAGTTTTTTTTTACAAAACTGAGGAGCGACGACAACTTATAGACCTCGAAAGGTTTCCCAAACTGCCAAGGAAACGTTTGGTAAGGTTGTCCAAACTATTGGCACTGTTTGGCTCCAACATTCTAATACACTGGTTCAAATAATCACAACTCGTGGGTAAAAACCCGACCCAAATCCATTAATGGAAATTAGCTTTTCAACATGAAGATGAATATGCAAACACTAGTTCAAGTACAATGAAAGGTTACTATATCAGGATAAATAGCCTTTAAGCCTTGAACTTTCCCTTGTGAAAGACTATCAGATTTACTAACTAATCAGTGGACGTGATGCCTTGAACTATCAGTTATTTGTGTAAACCAAGACAATAGAATTCACACAGTTCCCCTTCGAACACAGTTGGTTCTCATGTTTCTGTCCATTTTGGCCTTGGACACCACTTGGTTTCATGAGTATTTGTCAGAGAATTTCGCCTTAAAAAATTCTCCTAGAAGCGGCCCCTTCTACTCACATAGGTGATTCTATTAGGAATATTTATACATCCTCGCTTGGATATGTCCAAGCCATAGAAATCATTAAAAGCGTAACTTACCTTAAAATATGCATTGTCTCATCATAGGAATGAGAATAAGTTAATAATCTCCATAATAGTTTACTAAGTCACACACAATTCAGTTGTCCCTTTGAACCAAGATCTTGGGATCTCCAGTCAGCTAGGTTGGGTTGCCATTATGGTGTATTTTAACTCAGAGGCTTCAAGTTCATTTCCCTCGATGATCTTTCCACTTGCTCTCTAGTCAAATCTTTAGTTAGCGGATCCGCAATATTATATCATTGGAGAACAATTGTTTCACGATATGATGTCTATGACAGATATGTCTAGACTTACCATTATACATTTGATTTTGAGCTCTATATAATTTGCTAGCGAATACAAAGAATAAGATGGCACCAATTGTGGCCACAACTTTATATTTTCTCATAATTTCAGTCAATCAATTTCTTTGTCAACTTCGCAATCTAGAGCATAAAATATTATGCTAACTTTGCACCAACATTCATAAGTTGTGCAAACCTTATGCCAAGGCTCAATATCAACTGTTCAATTACCAATCACTTAGGCTTCTCGCCTATAATTTCAATATGAATCCATATTGGTAACTTTATTTATAACTAAAAAGTTACACATTACCCCCACACAAACAAATATTGTCGAATTTATTGGGTAACATTTCCATGAGAGACATAAACATATTACTCCCAGGTGTGAAATTTGGAATTCAAATTCACCATTGACAGCTTCTTCTCAAAGAATGCTTCAGGATAAAACATGGCCTCCTTAAAAATTTGAGAATCATTCTCCAACAGATTAGTAATGAACTCTGGCCCAAATGACGTTGAGGTCATTGCCCTTTTTGCTACGTCTAAGTTCATTTTCTATAAACTCTTTGTCTATATTAACTTGACTATCATTAGTTATAGCAACAACGAGCCTTTTTCTTGAGACTGAATCTGATGTCATATTATATGAAAATATATTCTCAAAGAATGAAGCATTCCTTGATTCAATAATTGTATTAACATACACATCAGGAATCTTAGATTTATTAACAAGAAATCGATATGCACTACTGTTATAACCAATGAATCCACAATAAATGATTTTTGGTCTTATCTTTACCTTTTTAGGTTTAGGAACCTCCACTTTTTCTAAGCACCCCTCACACTTTTAATTATGGGTTAATTTCAGTAAACCCCCCTATACTATCCAAATTAATCAACTAACCCCTACTCTGTCCACTTTGCCCCCTATACTATTCAATTTCATCAAATTGCCCCATCAGCTCACATTTTGACTCAAAATGCCTAAACTACCCTCAATCAATAGTATAAGGGGGTTTGTTGATTCAACAATTTAAAAAATTTATTTTTCAAAATTCAATTATATTTTTCACAAAAATTATAAATTCAGAAATATATATATATATATATATATATATATATTTCTTTTGCAAAAAATCTGCAACATATTAAAATTCATTTTTCACAAAAAAATTCAAAATGTTTTTTGCAAAAAATCTGCAACATAAGAAAAAAAAAATTTCAAAATTTTTTGCGAAAGAAAAAATTTCCGAAAATCTGCAACATATGAAAAAAAAAATTTCATAATTTTTTTTGCAAAAAATAAATTTTTTTCCGAAAATCTGCAACATATGGAAAAAAAAATTTCAAATTTTTTTTTGCAAAAATCATTTTTTTCCGAAAACCTGCAGCATATGAAAAAAAAAATTCAAAATTTTTTTGCGAAAAAATCATATTTTGCGAAAAAAAAAAATCCCGAAAATCTGCAACATTATGAAAAAAAAAATTCAAAAATTTTATTATGTTCCAAAATATGAATTTCTTTCCGAAAAATATTTTTTTTGCCAAAAATATATATATTTCTGAATTTATAATTTTTGTGAAAAATATAATTGATTTTTGAAAAATAATTTTTTTAAATGATTGAATCAACAAACCCCCTTATACTATTGATTGAGGGTAGTTTAGGCATTTTGAGTCAAAATGTAAGCTGAGGGGGCAATTTGATGAAATTGAATAGTATAGGAGGCAAAGTGGAGAGATAGGGGTTAGTTGATTAATTTGGATAGTATAGGGGGGTTTACTGAAATTAACTCTTTAATTATTTATAAGAAAGCTTATGACATTTCCATAATTCATACGGGTTTTATTGGTTTCCTTATGAGGCATTTTGTTAAAAATGTATTTAGCATAAAATATAGCTTCCCCCCACAAGTTTTGTGGTACACTTGAACTTAGCATCATTGCTATTATTTTTAAAGCTTTTATCTTTCTGCTAAATTGACTCTCAACTTCATTTTTATAATGTTTAAAAACATCAATTGTTTCATCTTTGTTTCTTAGCAAATACACATAACAGTATATCGTGCAATCATCTATAAAAAGTAATAAAATATTTTTTTCCACCTCTAGTTTTCAAAAACTTTAAATCACAAATATCACTGTCAATTAACTTTGGGTACAACAGTTAGCACATTGAGCTTAAAAAGCCCATCACTCAAATAACCCTTTCCTACATACATCTCACTCTTAGTGGATACAAATTTATCATATACAAGAACTAATTTAAACCCATTCTTGCTCAGTATAGATCCAAACACTAAGTTCTTGCAAATATCATGCATATGAAACACATCATTCAGAGTTACATTCTTTCCAGATGTCATCTTTAGAACAACCTTTCCAAATCCTTCAACTTAGAAAAAGAAGAATTTCCCATTTTTCATAGGTTTATAAGTGGTGAACATCCACTTATTAGCACAAATGTGACGAGTAGCACCAGTGTCCACCCATCACTCTTTGTTATTTCCAACCAAATTACATCGGAAACAACAACAGAAAAGTTTATATTCGCTTGAGCATTAGGCTTCTTGAAGTTTCTTGACATTCGACAACCCTTGGACCGATGTCCTGACTTTCCACAATTGGAGCACTTGCCATTCAACTTCTTAGATCCTTGACTTGGACCTTCTCCACTAAACTTTTTAGTTTTTGATCCATTCTTCACAATATTGGCATTTGATTCCATGGGATCCTTGAAGTCTGAACCATTAAAATTTTTAGACTTCTCCCCATGAGGCACAGTAACAATAGTAAGATTACTAATGGTCATTTATGTTACAAAAAGCCATAAGTTCAACTTTTCCATAATACAAAATTCTGATTTTCCCAAAGTAATAACATGTACTAAAGAAACCGCTCGGGTTTGAATTACCACATTTTTTGCTTCAGGTTTATAATGGAATTCTACCATCTTTAAAGCAGTCGCGAAACCGCTCGGTTATGAATTTCCTTATGACCATAAACCACTTATATATCAAATTATATAAACTTATATATAAAAATATATTAACAATTTATGTAAAATAATATATAACCGAATAAATATATATACTATTTTCATATTATAATATATATATACATAAAACAAAATACATTATAGAATATATATAATATTATATACACAAATTAAAAACAAAATTTCTAACAATCAACTAAGGAGAACACAAACCAGATTTTAACATGTAATGAATTTACGAGTGTAACAAATGAAATTCGTAAATGTGCAATAATTAATTGTGCAATATATATCCGGAAGAAACTGTATATGTCAAAATTATTTTGCACGAATCAATATTGATTCAGACCAAAACACATGTTAATGTACACCACTCAGTATTTCAAGTAACATAGAATACAAACTCAACAGAATGATAGTGTTATATGCAAACTACAATTCTTATATATATAGCAAATCAATTCTGATATATATATAACAAAAGCAATTACGAATATCAGACTTACAAATCAAATATAAATACGCGAAACAATGAGATATCTCCCTACTGCAATTTGTATATGCATATACATATATAACTAGACATGTCAATGGATCGGATTTTGATCCGAATCCGATCTGATTAGCCGGATATGGATTGAAAATAAAATCCGTTAACCCGATTAGGATCCGAATCCGATAATCCAATTTCTTAACAAATTGGATTTGGATTTATGTCAATCCGATCCGATAATAACCCGATCCGATATCAAATATATTTATATATATATATATATATAAATATATATTTGATATTTTTATGTGTATATATTTAATATTGTACATGTATATAAATGTTAGTTGTTAATTATTTTATTATTTATTAATAATGATTGATCATAAATACAATTATTAAAAGTGTGAATAATTTTAGTATTTCAGTATTTATTGATTTTTATACTTTTGTATTTTTTTAATTAGATATTCGGATTAGATATTCTATAATGAAGAAATTCGAATATGAATTAATTAAGTGAAAATCCATCGAATTATCGGATTCGGATCGCGGATCGGAAGTTTTTGTCATCCTTATCAATAGACCTGTCAATAATCCGATTATGATCCGAGTCCGGTCCGAATCCGATATTAACCGGATATGGATTGAAAATAAAATCCGATAACCCGATTATGATCCGAATCCGATAATCCGATTTCTTAACAAATTGGATTTGGATTTAACTGATCCGATCCATTGACAGGCCTAATATAACATGCAACTGTAAATATGTATAGACAACATAATATAATAACAGAGTTACTCTTATATAAAAACACGCATGTATCGACCTTATCTAGTACGCATATATCAACAAACAAGAAATATATTGCATCAGATTATAGGCTGAATATAAAAAAATATGTATAAAATTTCGAAAATTCAAAATATCTATATACTTATATATATATAATAGTCATATATATATATATATATATACATACTCAGTTCTTATTCAGTACATTCTGATAACAATATTTTCGTTAATGCACGTTGGTAAACCATTATAGCAATTTAATAATACCGACTACTATATATTTAGAATAGTCAGTTGTGTTTATTAAGGGCCCGTTTGGAAACCTTTGTTTTTGTATTTATTTTTTGGATAAAAGAATAAAAATTATATTTATATTTGTATTTGTATTTTTTCCCAAAAAAAATAAAAACAAATATGTGTTTGGGAACCAATTTGCATTTTGTTCCAAAATGGGGATTTAGGGCAATTAGGGGTGGAGGGTGGTGGGTGGTGGTGGTGTAGATCTATGTGTGTGTGTAGATCTGTGGTGGTTGTGGGTAGTGGCGGTGGTGGCAGTGCGGTGGTTAGACAATTTAAGAAAGTATGGTACCATTATATATATATATATATATAATTTCGTGAAACAACAGTGTATTTATATTATATGTATATATATACGCTAACAGAAGAAGAACTGATTGTATATTTGAAAGCAATTTAAAGCAAAAGCACAAACAGAATTGTAAACAAATTAAAACTCACAGTATGATCAGAATGTAAAATATGAAATTGAAAGTTTAATCCGAGCCCTATGATCCACAGTTTCCTTAAGGTAAATTTGTTCTTTCTCAGGTGCTCAAGGTGTATGAGCAATTGTCTCCCAAGATATAACGGATTTCGTCTCTGGAAAAGTAGCACTCCAATTTTTCAGAGACCAGCGAACTCAAGTCTGTGCTTGTACTCGAACCCTATAACCCTAATATATACTAATATGTGATATATGCAGAGAGAGAGAGAAGAAGGACATGAACTTGAAGATGATATATGTATATATATGTATTACGTGTATACGTATGGAATGGAAATTTTTTTTTTACAAAACTGAGGAGCGACAACAACTTATAGATCGCGAAAGATTTCTCAAACTGCCAAGGAAACGTTTGGTAAGGTTGTCCAAACTGTTGACATTGTTTGGCTCTAACTGTCTAATAGACACTAGTTCAAATAATCATAACCCGTGGGTAAAAATCCGACCCAAATCCATTTTCCATTCAAATATTTTCTAACAAAAACAACTATTAGTGACGAAATATATTCATAGTAGTTGTATCTATTAGCTACGAAATAGTAGTATTATTAGCGACGAAATATAGTCGTAGCAATTATACCTATTAGTTTCAAAAAAATTCGTAGTAAGTAGTATTATTAGCGACGAATTAATTTCGTCGCTATTGTTTTTTATTATTTGCGACAGAAATAAAAATTTGTAGCCTTATACAATTAGAGACCCACACATTTCAACGAACAGTGCTACGGAATATTTTGGCAAAAACAATTTAGCTACATAATTTTTCGTAGTTAAAAGACCAATTTTGTTATAATGAAAACAGAAGTTGTCTCTCAGTTTTTATTTGATTGAACTGAATGGATAATAAAATAATAAGTTATTTTATTTATTATTTTATTGTAAGAGAGCAAAGATGGCTTTTATATTATTTTTGTAGGTAGACCCTCGTTAATAGGAATATGCTTTTAAACAAATTTTGAAGAAAGCTAGAATGGAAATATATATATATATACATTTTTTTCTGTCCTATGATGTTTTATATCTCTGTCCTAGCTCCAACCAAACACTAAAATTATCTGTTTTCTTACTCTGTCACTCCAAAATGTTATCTTACTCTTGAATCCTTCTCCTCAACCAACATAACATAAAATTTGAGCAAAATTAGTAGAAGATGTCCGAATATAGAAGTAGGATGTGGTAGTCATTGAAGATTCAGAGATATAAAAATGCAAAAACAAAAAAAGGGATAGAAAAACGGAAGACCACCTTAAATGCAAAATACCCCAAACTATCCTTAAGTGAGCAAAATACTATCTTATACTATAAAAATGAGCAAATTAGTCCCTTGAAATTATCTGTCCTAGCTCCAACCAAACACTAAAATTATCTGTTTTCTTACTCTGTCACTCCAAAATGTTATCTTACTCTTGAATCCTTCTCCTCAACCAACATAACATAAAATTTGAGCAAAATTAGTAGAAGATGTCCGAATATAGAAGTAGGATGTGGTAGTCATTGAAGATTCAGAGATATAAAAATGCAAAAACAAAAAAAGGGATAGAAAAACGGAAGACCACCTTAAATGCAAAATACCCCAAACTATCCTTAAGTGAGCAAAATACTATCTTATACTATAAAAATGAGCAAATTAGTCCCTTGAAATTATCTGTCCTAGCTCCAACCAAACACTAAAATTATGTGTTTTCTTACTCTGTCACTCCAAAATGTTATCTTACTCTTGAATCCTTCTCCTCAACCAACATAACATAAAATTTGAGCAAAATTAGTAGAAGATGTCCGAATATAGAAGTAGGATGTGGTAGTCATTGAAGATTAAGAGATATAAAAATGCAAAAACAAAAAAAGGGATAGAAAAACGGAGGACCACCTTAAAGTGCAAAATACCCCAAACTATCCCTAAGTGAGCAAAATATTATCTTATACTATAAAAATGAGCAAATTAGTCCCTTGAAATTGAGTAACCCCCAAAAAATACACACACACGCACTTTTTGAATGTCAAATTACCATTGTACTGATATATTAACCTTATGTAAAAATATAAAAATAAGGGTTACTTTCATTCACACCCCTGAAGTTTTTTTTATCTTCAATTAGACACCCTCAAGTTTGACAAACTTCATTAACACCTCTTAAGTGGTGTTTGGAAATAAGGATTCAATTTCTTTACTACTCTCAAATTTTATTATCTCTATCCAACATTTTCTCATTTTTAACATTATTATCTAGTAATAGAAATAATTATATATATATATATATATATATTACTACAAAAGAATTTATTTTTTGATATATGACAAAATAAAAAATAAATGCCGAAATATATATTTTTTTTCAAACTACCAATTAGGGTATATTATTTTATCTCTTTTAACATTATTATCTAGTTATATAAATTATTATATATATATATTACTATAAATATTTTTTATATATCAAAATTTGACCAAAAGTTTGGTTCTGTCTATTGACCAAATAATTAATGGTAGTTCGAAAACAAAAAGTTGGTTTTGTCTATTAACCAAAAGATTTCCTCAATTAGCACTAGGGATGGCAACGGGTGTGGTTCTGAGCGGGTGTACCCTCTCTCGCCCCCACAACCGTTAAGAAACATCCACCCCATCCCCTCCCAAAATCGGCTAAACGGGGTGGGATGTAACGCCCCGTGTTATTATCTTTTTTACTGAAATTATTTTTGATTTAATTTCGGTAATGACATCACTTGTTCTTGACGTATTGTTTGTTCTTGATATTTGATACCTGTAAATTTTTCGCGTTTAGTTTTAAAGTCGACTGGACGACACTACGCGAATTATTATTCTCGACTACGCGGTGTCGTTCGACAGTTAATGATTAGTGTTTTGACTGGACGGCGACACGTTGTAATTAATCGGGCTTGTTTAAGTGTTCCGACGTTAGGTTCCTAACCCGGTGTATTTCTTTCGGACTAATTTGGTTATTTGGCGTTCCGTTATTATTTCGGGCTTACGAGATTATGTTTGGACGTCCCCGATAATTATTGGGATTTACTGTATATATATATTTAATTATAATTATATATATATATAGTTTTGGGATTATTTCGCAATAATGAGCATTTAGAGGGTTGCTTTTGCAATTAGGGCATATATGGGTATATGTATACAATATCTGCAGACCACATCTTATTCTTCACGCTACCCACGGCTACAGCTTCACTCTTCTCTTCTGCTTCTTTGCAACTGAAGCGGCTCCTTCACCTCCATGGTCGCCGGCGGAGAGAGAGAGAGAGAGAGGCCGGCTGGAGGGAGATGCAGCTGGTGGTCGTAGCTGGTGGCAGACGCGGCTGGGACAGGCGGCTGCGCAGCTGGAGCGGCGGCGACCGAGCTGGGTCGACGACCCATGGTGGTCGTCGGTTGGACCAGGCGGCGGCGCAGGAGGCCGTGGTAGCGTAGGGTGGCGCAGGGCAGAGCTGAGCTCGCGCAGGAGAGACGCGCGTGGGCAGGGGCGATCCGGCCGGGCTTTGGCCAATTTTTCGGCGACCTTCCGGTGATCGGTTTGAGCCGATTTTTGGTGAGTAGCTTCGTCTCTACCATGTATTCGTTATACTTTAATTTCGTGAATTTAGGATGAATGGTTTGCCCGGAAATCGCATTTATAGGTTATAGTTTTCGTTTGGGTTAATTTAGATTTAGCCAAATTAATTAACCTATTGCTAATGGGCTTCGTATATATCGTATAGGTTGTCGAGACGGACATTTCGATATATGTGGAATAATTTTTGACGACTTTGGTCGGTGGGCGTTATATTCGGGCGCCGGTATTGTTCACGGTGGGCCCGAAACGGCTGTTCTGTAAGCGTATTTCAGGTGGGAAATTATATTTCTCACTCCGCATTATTGACGTAGTTTGGGGTGTGTAAAACCCTATTTATTTTAATATAGATATTTTAAATTGTTAATTTAAATATCTATAATTGGCTTAGGAGAGAAGTGTGACTTAGGAATTAATTTAAGAAATTAGTTAAATTATATTCCTACGAGATTAAGTGAATTCCTATTTTAATTAAATAGGAATAGGTGGCTTAGTGAACCCCTTGAGAAATTAAATGGGCTCGTAAAAATTTGTAAGAATTAGACGTGGACTTAAAACGCATTGCTAGTTCCCTTTTGACTGTGTTAGGGGGGTATGTGAACGTGAGGGACGTGAAAACTTAGACGTTATGCTAGGTTCCCCTTACAATACGTGGTTTAATTGCTTTAATTGCATTAAAAGCAATTTATGTGAAATTGAAATATTTTCTTAAAGAATTAAAGAAAATATATTGTTTAAAACATAAATCTGTTTTCTCACGATTTAAATGTCTTTATTGTATTTTAAAGCATGTAAAGAGATTTCGAGATTTATGTTGGATGTTTTCCTGTGGATATTTTCCTGTGGATGTTTTTCATAAATATAGATTATTACATGTTTATGTTGATGCATGGTTATAGCATTCATGTGATCATGCATGGGTTGATTTTATATGAAGTTTAGTGTGGAGTTTGACTCTAAAAACTTTTTATAAAACTTTAAACGACAATAGCAAGAAGGGCCTGGAGCCCTAGGGTGCAAGACCCTAAACATGGCCATGAGGGTGCGCGTGGACCTTTGGACTAGCTCTCCAATTAACGAATGCAGTAAAGCATATTGGGCTTCGGCCGTATGTTCGAAAGTCCGTGGTTTCGGGTGCGTGAGTTGAGTCACGTGCGGGTGTTTAGTTCATTGCATACATTTATTCATAGCATTTGATGCATGCTTATAAATTGTTATGTGATTTTATATTCCATTGATATATGTGAATTGTGAATTTGAGTTAATGTGTAATTATTCATAATGTTATGAATTGTGTATATATATATATATACGTTTTCTTATTTAATCATTGAGATATGATTGTAGCTTTGGAGCTAGGGCTTGGCATTGATGCCAATGTGGGAGTGTTGTATAACTTAGGCATGAACCCTGGTTTGGGGTTGTGGTATTGAGGTATGATTGTAGTGATTCACTTAAGTGGATTAAGGAAATTAAGGTGTGGTTGAGGTAATTCATTTTGACATGGATTACGGATTTAGGTGTGTGTGAGCATAAATCCTTTGAAATATGGATGGTGGGCTTAAGTTGCAATAACCTATTGAGGGGTGACTTTGAGGTGTATTATGTAAATTCATTATAATATGAATTATGACCTTGAGGTGTATTATGTAAATTCATTATAATGTGAATTGTGACTTTGAGGGTGTTGTGTCAATTCATGGATATTTCAATTGCGGGATTAAGATGATATTGTGTGAGATTTTGATTGGTTATAAGAGGTTATAGTGAGTGACTTTATTAAGTACTCGAGGTACTGTAGCTTGACAGTCTTGGTTCTAGTGCTTAATTTATTCTCCTAAACATTCCTTGTACTGTGTTTTGTACGCTAGTACGTAGTTTTTGACTTACATGTCATTCCTTGAGTTGTTGGTTACGGCGTGGTGCCGAACCTCTTCCTCGTGTTGTCATTTGATTTTTGTGGAGTTGGAAACAGATGGTTGTGGTCCGTGAGTCCAACGTATTGTTCTTCTTTTACTGTCCTCTCGGACATTATAGGAATCTGTGGAGTTGTGTTCGCTCTTATTCGGCTGTCTTTCGGAAACGGTGTTTTCCAAACTCATTGTATTTAAAAGGAAAAACTCGTTTTCGCCTACCCCCGTAATAATTAAAAGTTTCAACACTTATGGAATGATCTTAGGATCTTCTTTAAAAAGATTTTTAACTTCTAAAAGCCGGTGATGGCAACTGACGGAGACCGGGGGCAAGACGGTCATTTTTACTATGTGGTTTCTTAAAAGGAAAACTATCTTATTACTTTTCTTGGGATTTTGAGATTTCGAGACTTCTTTATCAATATCTCATCCTGTAGAGTTTTGAAAGGTGTTCCATTATTCCACATTTGCTTCCTATCATTTCTAAGCCTCGGATATGAGGCTTAGTGTTGTTCAATGCACACATATAGTGTTGCCCTTCCTTTCTTCTTGGTTTTGATGTCACCACTTAGGTGATTCGAGTTGTTCCACACATTGGGGCATGGATACAGAGTGGATCGGGTTCCTTGTCCAGATGTTCTCCCTAAGCACTTGTGGTGTTTTAACCTTGACCTTGTTGTCTCGGTTATCTGTTTGTTCAGCATTGGGACTTCTTTTTCCCTTGCTTTGGTCCCCTATAGTGAGAGTGTAAGTGATTTATTGACCCTGTTGGGGATAGTATACGAGATTCATACAGTGATATGAGGAGGTGATTTCATCCTTGAGGTATAGATTTTCCTTAGGAATGGAATGATGGTTTACATATATATATATGTATATATATTGATGATGGTTGTGTTAGTACGCAAGGACGTAAGTACTTTTCTTCCTGTGTTTTAGGGGAGTGAGTTATGAGTATTCCTTGGTACTAGTGTGGATTTTGATCCTTGTGGATATTAGAGGTGAGTGTGATTCCCTCTGTTTAGATTTTCTGGTTAGCGTTGTGAGCGCTGGATGATTGGTTATATTTGACATTAGTGTCGTGTACCTAGTGTACGCTGGTGAGAGTAGTGTAGACTACTGGTGTTGGTACTTAGAGTACGAGTCTTAGTTGTACATTACAGACTCATGATGTGTATTTATTTATATATATATATATATGTGTGTATATGTATGTATATCCCCGTTATATACTTACGTACGGTAGTATATGAGTGTGTGCCTTGGGTTTTGCGTGGATGGGATTAGTTGGGCTATTTATATCTTATTAGACGGTTTAACTTTACCTAAACTATCAGAGGATGTGGTAGTTAGAGTATCCTTTCCCACTGAGCTTATTTGCTCACAGGGGTATTTCATTTGCCCCCTGGTATTCACACGCCAGGTTGCAGGAAATATACGGTTATGAGCAGGATGCAGTGCAACGACAGCTTTCCTTTGTTTCCTTGTTACAGGTTTTGGAGTTGCGTTGGGTGATGCGGTTACAGTTGCAGCACGACTGGGTTTGGGGACGATAGGTATCCGCTTTCAGCTTCTTTACCCATTGTTATGGGATTATTATGTATATCTTTTGGGAGCCAGTCTGTTGGCATATCCCTATTGATGTATTCTTTATTTCCTGTACTTATTCTTTCAGGATGTATTGTATCTATTCCGCACAGTTAGGTGTTTTTCTGTATTTTTATTCGAGCAATTGTGGCTCTGTTGATTTTAGAGGGTTTGGAAGGGTTTTGGTTTCTTTCCACTACCTCGGCCCTATTAGGATTGATGAATGTGGGGCTTGGAAGCCATTGTGATTATTGAATTGCTTTGGACAGGTTATTGTGTTATGGTTGTGTATCCGGATGTTCCATTTACAAATGGAACTCTGCCGGATTTTTGTTAGATTCCGCTGCTTTGTTTATTATTCATTTAGGTATGAAATATACCATTTCCATCACTAATCCATACGTTTCCATGGTTAGTGATGTCTTAGTTGGTCATTTGTATTAAGGAGCACATCCTGGATTCCTCGGATGTCCCTGTTCGGGAGTCTTAAGAATTTAGGAGCGTGTTAGTTGGTATTGGTGGACGCTAGTGAGTTTCTAGCATTCTACTTGACATGTAGTATATTTTTATTGTTATTCCATGTGTCTCTTGTGTTGTTGTTGACTCTAGTAGTCGCTGGACTAGCGTCATCCCTTGGAGATTCGCTGATTCTCTAGATTTGAGTTTCGGGAATCTTAGGGGCGTGACAGTGATTGAATGTCGTTGGTTCTCATTTCTTTTTACTTCCGCAATCACTCCCTTAGTTCTTAGGCTCGGGTTTCGGAGTCCTAGGAATTCGGGGCGTGACATGGGAGGTCACCCTATCCCCATCCTCGTCGGGTTTTTTAAAACCGTTGGGTGCCCGCGGATACCCGTTAACAGTTGAAATTAAACAACTCCACAAAATCATATACTTAAAACACAAAATTCAACATTATAAAAATAAAATAAACCACCAAATTATCCAACAATCCAAATTCCAATACAGTCTACCAAAAATAATAACAAAAAAGAAGATTGTCTAATATTAGGTTCACTTTAATCTAAACAATAACAAAAATAGAGTTTAAGATTAACGGGTTACACTTATTTTTTATCTAAACAGGGTGGGAACACCTAAAACCGTCCCCACCTCATTTTTATGCGGGGGGTTTTTTCCAACCCCATGCCCACCCATATAGTATAAACGGGGCACCCAAAACCACTGTAAACGGGGTGAAGCGGGGCAGGGCAAATTGTCATCCCTAATTAGCACTTAAAATTTAATGATTTTAAAACATATTTTATGTTTCAGTGGTAAGGACTCAAACTACCAAACGACAAAGTCATGGCTTCACACTGAGAATAACCCATTTGGGCATAAAAAATAAAAATAAATAAAAAGACCTTCGGCATTAATTTTTTATTTTGGCATAAAAAAAATCGTTTATAGTAAAATATATATATAACAAATAATTTATATAACTAGATAATAACATTAAATTTGAGGGGGTCTAATTGAAGATAAAACAAATCTCAGGGGAATAAAGTTAACCATTATTTTTATATTTTACAAAAGGTTGATATATGGGTACAATGACAATTTGACATTCAAAAAGTGGGTCCAAGGGGGAAACTTGCTCAATTTTGAGAACTTGAGGGACTGATTTACTCACTTTTATAGTACAAGAGTGTATTTTGCTCACTTGTGGATAATTCGGGGGGTATTTTACACTTTTGTCTAAAAATTAAAATGAAGGAATGGCATACAAGATATTATATATATATATATATAGAGAGAGAGAGAGAGAGGTTATTTCAATAACATATCCCTCTAACAACAAATCCACCGGGGGGGGGGGGTGTGCATGGTTATTTCAATAGTTAGGCAATTTAGGCAACCGCCTAATAGGAAGGTTCCAAAATTTTGGGTGCCTTGTATATATATATATATATAATTATTTTTCTTAATATATTGTATATATTTTCTTTTTGTATAAGTTTTCATCCAATAATAAAATTAGTGTTTAAAAAAAAAAATCTATCCTAATTCATAACTTTCTATTTATAATTATTTTTTACTTTCTTTTAAATTTATCTCTTTATATCATATTCATTTTCTTATTTTTAGTTTACAGTCTCTCTTCTTTATTGCAATGACTATTAGTAAAATTATCAAATTCACTCTATCCAATTCTCTTGAATTCAACTTGGGCGGCTTTGGACATTGTACTACGAAATCGGGTTTTATTATTTTATACTTCAATTTATTTTTTAGTTTGTTAATTTTTTTTATTATAGAGTTCTTTGTTTTATTTTTGATTTGCGATTAATTTTATTCATATGCTTGATTATGTCGACTAGGAAGTATGAATCCGGATATGAAAAACTTAAAAAGAGAAGAAGAATAAATAAATTAATTGAATCTCAGAAATGCGTTATTGATAAATTTGTTACAAGTAATAATTAAAATATAAAAACAAATGAAGCAAAAATTCAACAAATGAAGAAGAACCAAGTCATTTAAAAGAAGTAGAAGAGATGATGATAGAAAAAGAAAAAGATATTAGTGACTTAATTCATAATGATAATTAAATGAATGATTATAGAAAAATCTCTATGAAGAACAATAACAAAATACTAGAAGAAAGTGAAATTAATAAAAAAAAAATAAAGAACTTAATAAAAATATATGTTGTATTCCCACAAATATCTACGATCCTGGACAATGGAAGAATATTGATACAAAAATAAGAGATTTGTTAGTAGAAAATGGTCCAATTAACTTTAGTGATTTGTTAATGGATTGATTATATTATCTATTAAAAAAATATAATTATCAACATTTGAATAAAAGAATTTGATTAGTATTTTTTTCATATCAAAAAGCGAGAAGGTGATTTTTAAATAAGTATTACTAAAAAATAATATATTATATACAAAAGGCCCCTACTTTGGGCTATTATCAGAAAACTCCCCTATAGTTTTCAAATTGTTCAAAAAAAATCATGTGGTTTCATAAACTCCCCTATGGTTTCCAATTTAATCAAATACTCCATGTCCTCTATAAGATTACGAAAATATCCTCCAAAAGTCTAATTCATTCCATTTAAATCTCAATTAAATTCTAATTCCTTCCATTTATCATAAACCCACTTTCTCTCACCCATTTACTACAAAACTTTAATTCCTTCCATTTATCACAAACTCATTTTCAATTTAAATCCCAATTTCAACCCAATTCAACTCTAATTCCTTCCATTTATCACAAACCCACTTTCAATTTAAATCCCAATTTTAACCCAATTCAACTCTAATTCCTTCCATTTATCACAAACACACTTTCTCTCACCCATTTACTCCAAAACTCTAATTTCTTCCATTTATCACAAACCCAATTTCAATTTTAATCCCAATTTTAAGCCAATTTCAATTTATAATTATATCTCTCTATATATATCACTATATATATAATCATATATAATTATATATACATACATATATATATATATAATGATATATACGTAAATATAGATATATATATATATATAATCATATATACGTGCTTATTTATACATATATATATAATTATAATTATAAACTGAAATTGGATTTAAATTGGGATTTTTAATGAAATTGGGATTTAAATTGAAAGTGAGTTTGTGATAAATGAAAGAAATTAGAGTTGAATTGGGTTAAAATTGAGATTTAAATTGAAAGTGAGTTTGTGATAAATGGAAGGAATTAAAGTTTTGGAGTAAATGGGTGAGAGAACGTGTGTTAATGATAAATGAAAGGAATTAGAATTTAATTTAGATAAATAAAAGGAATTATAATTTAATTGGAATTTAAATTAGAGTTTTGGAGGGTATTTTTGTAATCTTATAAAGGGCAAGGGGGTATTTGATTGAATTGGAAATCATAGATTTTTTTTAAAAAAATTACAGGGGATTTTTTTAATAATATGAAAACCATAGGAGATTTTTCTGATAATAACCCTTGTACTTTTTCCTTAAGGTATCCAATTTCATAGAGACGATCCTGATTGGGTGGAGAATTTCAAGCCCTAACTACTCTTTTGACTTTCATCAAAGCCCAATTCAGATGACCAAAAAAATGAAATGACATATATACCCCGTGATATTTTTCAATTAAGGTGTAAAAATTGGGGTAAAATGAAAGCACTAATCTAGTAGACTAGAGCAAAAATGTTTATAACAATGAAGTTGGGAGTATTTTAGATATTCACCTAGCATTGACCGGGTTTGACCCATCGGAAGTTCATTTGTTACAACTTACAAACTTTAGGGGGTGAAATTGTAATTATCCAAAGAACATGGGGTGCAAGTGTAATAAATAATATCTTGAGAAGGTGTAAGTATAATTTATCATATATATTATAATATATCTAAACGGAACGGGGTGGGGATACCTAAAACCATCCTCGCCCCGTATATGCGCGGGTTCCCCAACCCCATTCCCGCCCATATAATATAAACAAAATATCTAAAATTGCTATAAATGGGGCGGGACAAATTGTCATCCCTAACTATAAGACAAGCCGAATAACAAAAAATCCAAGATCCAACCAATTTTTTTCTTTTCTAAAATAGTATTATAGAGATAAAAACACATTAGCTACGAAAAAACAAGAACTGGAAAATAATGATCCAAAACCTCCTCAATATAAATTGATAAGATAACCATACAACATAAGCATATCATGAATTTAAAATCAATGGACAGAAATCAATCAACCCATGGGTTGAATAGTAACCAACAAATAGTAAATCGATATTCCAGTAAGAAGTGGATTATTGAATGAAATTATAGAACATGCTAATACTAGATAAATATTCTAGTATGAACTCAATATTGAAATGAATGAAATGCTAGAACATGCTAATACTAGATAAATATTCTAGTATGAACTCAATATTGAATGAAATGTATTAGAACATGCCGGTGCTAGATGTGATGAACATTGATCCCAATTGATATAAAAGAATGAACCAACAAAACAAATCCTAATAAGCATACTATTGAAGAAAAGAATGAACCAACAAAACAAATCCTAATAAACATACTATTGAAGAATAAACAAAACAAATGAAAAACAATACTATCAAAATTGTACGGTACTATAAAAATGTAAATTCACATCCGAACTATCTGATTTTACAAAATTGTAACTATGTTTTACAAAACAGAAAAACAATAGTGAATCGTTTATCCAAATTCACTAAATTGATATATATATATATATATATATATATAGTTACATTTATTCTATTCTTTTTATTTTTCGGTAAATAAATATATTACAGAGAAAAAAACCTGTAGAAGAAGAAAGGGCTTAACTTAACATGACATAAGCCCCCACCAAATAACAAAGGACAAAAAAAAATAAAAAATCGAATGACCTACATCCCGGCCCAATCCCACCAACCCAAAAGACCAAAGTCCAAAATCAATTAGCTTATGGAATCAAGCCCTGAATCGGAGGAATTTGATTCAGTCAACAATGATTTAAGCGAGAACAAGGATGGACAAGAGATTTACTTTAATTTTTTGAAAATTCGAAGTTAGAGATGTCAAATTTCATAACAGAAAGCCAGAGTTTATATCTTTATCTGTAGCTGTAGTTTAAAGTTTCAAAAAGTTAGTTCAGTTAGTTCGTGATGGTACCAATGTCGAGAGCAGGAACATAATTTAGACATATAACAAGGACAAAAAGGTACTAGTTTATCAGTTTGGCTTTTATAATCATGCATAGGGTTAAATAACTTATAAGTTCAGGTTTGATAATCATGCATTAGTATTTTAAGGCACACATTTTTAATGCATGGAATTATTTTTGAAACAGGAAATTAATTTGTACAGAACCAGTAAGTGTAAACCAAGCCATTTCCAAAACAAAATCTTTTAGTCCAAAAATGATTTTCTAACTATAATTAAGAACCCCTAATTCCCTTTTGCATTAAATGGTGAATTACTTATCATTTAAAGTGATAGATCGTCATCTCATGGACCTTGCATTGCCATTAAGACCTAACCTAATTGTTTCTGCACAACAAATACACAGCTTGGACGACTAGTGGCCAAGACCGAAATCACTAGAAAAGAAGAAGTTGAAGATCAAAATAGCCAATATTGTTGGGAATAGAGGTTAAATTTCGAGAGGTTTGTGTCAGAACTAATGACCTGTTTGGTATGTGTTTGTTTTGGATCGATGTTTCTGTTTTCGACTAAAAATCAATATACTTGTTGAAGTAAAGCATGTTTGGCGCAATAGGTTTTGTTTTGTAAGGTAACGTGAATAGTTGGAATGTTTAATAAAAAAATTATTAACACTTATTTGATTTTTTTGTTGCACTGTTTGCTTCAATATTGTAGCTAATATATATATTTTTGGCCAAACTTGAAACATATTCAAATTTAAATTGCAAAACATGATTTATTTTTTTACTAAAAACACCATATCACAAAAATGGCTATTTTGTTTCAACTAAAAATAAAACGCCAAAAACAAAATGCGTACCAAATGTTGGTACCCTAAGGGACTCTTGGGGTGAAGTTTGTTAACCTAGAAAACTAGGAGTTTATTGTATTTCTAATATCAGCTATGATACCAAAGGTTGTAACATAGTTGTACCTCCTCTATATACCAAAGTAGAAGTTGAGGTTTCAAGTCCCTAAACGGAAAAATCAGTGTCTGAGTTTATACCCAATGAAAAATACAATAACACAAAGCAAAAACTCATATGAACTATAGTTAAGTTATACTATAAAGATAAGTATACTTTTAAATTATAATTTTCACCATGATTCCGCTATCATATATAACACACAACGTATTCAAATGTTGAGGAAGTATTCAAGCACCCGGGTCTGATTTGGATACATTTCAAGCCAAGTTCATGTATCCTAAAAATTTGGAATTCAAGGAGGTATAAACATTTAGACACAAACTCACACCCTATGGTCCTCCCAGAGTCCATGTGAAATAGCTTTATAAATACTCCATAGTTAGCCAAAATTCACTTGCCCTGTCAAAAATTATTTGTCAGCCAAACTCCAGTTAATGGTGAATTATATCTAGGGATGGCAACTGAGGCATGTTTGGTACAGGATGCCCTAGACCTAACCTACACGAACACTCGATCCCCAATCCCATCCCCGTCCAAATCTTGGACAGGTTTTCGCTCTCAATCCTTTTCCCGCACCATGATTAGCTAACTCTCAATTCAATCCCTATGGCAACATGCCATTGCGCTTGTTACCAGTTTTATACTGTGAAAAAACTAGAGGGATATGGTTGTTGACAATGAAGAGAGACTGCTAAGAAGGAGATACCTAAACATAACATACATATATATATATATGGGTGAATGACGCAAAACACCCATATAGTTTCCGAAAGGTGCATAATACTCCTCATGGTTTCTAAACACCCCAACACTTTGCAAAAAGTGCAAATAGCCCTTCCAAACCCTTTTCCGGTGACTGAAATGGGGATTTTCTGCACATTTATGAAATCATATGGGTGTTTTGTGCCAGCCACTTGATTGGGTTCCAGCCAAAAAAGTGAACGGAACAATATTATAGGGTCAGAGTACACACTTTTGGAATAGTAGTGGAACTTATCACATAAAATGAACTAGAAGAGGGTTTTCTGCATATTTCTGAAACCATAGGAATGTTTTGCGCCATTCACCCATATATATATATATAATAGCGATCATATAAAATACAGAAATTTACATTGATCTAGTTTTACCTAACTGAGAATGCTGCCACAGTATATATATATATAATAGCGATCATATAAAATACAGAAATTAACATTGATCTAGTTTTACTTAACTGAGAATGCTGCCACAGTATATATATATAATAGCGATCATATAAAATACAGAAATTAACATTGATCTAGTTTTACCTAACTGAGAATGCTGCCACAGCCCATGACCCTTCTTGTACACAATCTAGTAGCCAAGGGGTGGAGAATGGAGTAGCAGAAGACTTTTGAGACAACTGCAGACAATTAAAAGTTAGAGGAATTCAGAGACGGCTGCCAGGCATTAACGAAACAATTCTGGCTGTTAGATAAGCAGATAACTGGCCGATGTGGTCTCTCACAGGGTCGTTTCAGCATATAATGACATGAATGTTCCCACGCTCGACCCCAGTCAGGTTCAGCCAGTAATCCTAAATCCTCTCTTTTCAACTTAACAGTTAGCCATACAGACCATCCACATCCCATTACTCACTATCCATCGCGGAAACCTGCAGGCTGGACAAAAAAAAACCCGCCCCTAATGTATAGCTTCATCACCTAATTTAATCATTGTTCCTCTTTCTAGGACCCGCTGTCTGGAGTACAAGTACTCAAAGAGCACTCATTTTCGTACATCATCCAGGAAACCTGCTAAGAGCTTAGCTGCTACCACTTGTTGCAAACAAGGAGAGGAGCAAACTCTCCACCAACAGAACCAAGTCATTGTTTCTGCTGCTACTACTCATAAAGATAAGTAGCGCAAGGATGAACTCATTACGTCTGGGAAAGAAAATGAAACATTCCAGAAAATTACTGTATCACCCCCCACATAATACTTGCAAGTAGCCGTTTTCCAAAAAAAAATCAAATAACAAAACGAACAAATCAATATAAATGATCCAACCACCAAATCTACCCTGCCAAAGCTTCAACTATCATATGAAATATGTGTTTCTCTTGATAATAATTAAATAAAATGAACTGGTTCAAAGGTAAGCCCCAATCCTTATTATTGACCTGCTTTATATAGGTACTGCGATATTTTGAGCTGACACAGATTGAAACCAATAAATCGAAAGATTGTAAAGAATCACATCTCAGTTTAATAATAAATTTGGTGAGATCCGACACATTGGTATGACAGGGACTGGCAGCCCAACATTCTACTCAATATAACATCATCTCATACAAACGAGATCCTAATTCTTAGAATTTTGAAATTTTAGACCATATGTGTTGATACTTCGAACCATGTTTATCACACACTATCGCTACCACAAATGCCAGCCAACATTACCACACAAGAAAACTACAACACCTACATCACCATGGGCAGCAGTGTAACCGCACAACCCATATTACACCACTAGACAAGGCTAACATCTTTAAACCTATGCATGGGTGCATTTGAAAATGCTACGGCTACCAACCCAAGTAACATTACAGGGGACAAGCTATAGTCTTGTTTGGACTCTGTCAATGTGGACAATGTTTACTTCTAAAGATAGGTTTCAGCTCTCCTTTTGAGTGTTGAGTTTTGACAACAACCCAAGTAACATTACAGGGGACAAGCTATAGTCTTGTTTGGACTCTGTCAATGTGGACAATGTTTACTTCTAAAGATAGGTTTCAGCTCTCCTTTTGAGTGTTGAGTTTTGACAACACCCACATCATTAAGATACTCACATCATTCATTAGAACCGACTCCACTCTCATATAAAAAGACATTCCTTTTTAGCTCATGTGATCCCTTCCACAATTAAATCCCATTTCTAAGCTGAGGTCTCAATGTTCACAAGGAAAAAAATGAAAAGAAGAGAGTTTTTGCTTCCTTTCAATAAGCAAAATTTCATTAGAAAGTGCAGAAAGGAGATGGCACCCCAAAATAATGTACAAAAAATATATAACTATATATACCCCCAAGCTGTCCAAAATCCACCAACCTCTATAGATATTCGCATTCACACTAAAACCCATAATAGAAGAGAACTCAAATGTGGTGTTTCCACATTCAGAATTGGAGCTTCTGCACCATTAAACAAACTCATATTCCTACCACGCCACAAGCGCTGCCAAATGCAGAAGGACCATATCAACTAGGTATCTCATGCATGCCTTCCAACTTCACAACCCACTCCAAACACAAAAAGGAAGTTAATGCAGGCTCACTGACTCCTCATCCCTCTTACACATACAAAACCAATAAACCACAAACTAACCTCATTTCCAAAGCCACTGAGAATGCCAACACCTTAAGGGAGTTTCGGTCTCCAAACTGCTTTCCAAGGAAGAGCAGGTGCTTACTTACCTTGAACCATCTGGTATATTCAATTAATGTCATAGACATCTCAGATTATACTGAATTCATGTCATGGACATCTCGAGAGTATATTCAATTAATGTCAGGGTACCATCTACAAAAATCTTCATATTGTTCATTATTTAATGAATTAATGTTAGTTCTATTTCAACTAAAGAACGAGCTAATTATACACATTGATCTAAACAACATGTAGTGTGTGCAAGTCAAGACAAACTGGAAAAAATAAATATGTATAATGATAAGTACGTCACAAAAAAAAAGGCAAGAGTAGTTATTTAAACCAGACCTAAAGTTTATTTGGCACTAAAATCAAAAGAAAAAAGGGACAAAATCTACATAACAGTCACAAGTCCAATCCCAAAGTTGAGCATATATCAAGTAACATAAAAATAATACAAATAAAAAATCAACCATAATTCTTGGCAAATACTGAAGTTGCCAACAAAAACATGAAATAGTGCTACAAGCTAGAATTCAACCTGGAAGTTGAAGATGGTAAAAAGCACACTGTTGCTTCTCTTCCCAAAATATAAATGCAGAAAGAGAAAATGAAGTACATAATTGGAAACATTTTATGACCACTGCAGAATTGATCATTCTCGAAATCGCCGGGGATACATGATTTGGAACATTTTAGGCGAAGAAAAGGTAAAATCAACTATTGAATAACTATCTTATCAGTTTGGGTTTCACAATCATACATTAGTAATTTAGGGCCAGTGATTTGAATGCATGAAATTATTTTTAGAATATATACGAGTAACCAGGAAATTTTTACAAAACTAGTAAGTCTAAATTTCTCGAGTTCCCTGGATTAACGTGTTCATCTGACCAACCACTCTCGTTCAACAATCGAAGAGAGTTGGCTGTTCTGTTCAAGCTAACTCCCTTCTCAACAGTCCATGCTTCTTCCTACCTCTCTCTGCGCAAGAGGACTGCCCTGCCTATTAAAAACCCTAATTCCTTTGGACTCAGAGAACTATATCTCATTCACATACAGAAGATAGACATAGATATCTCCATACACATTATTAAGAGAATACAGTAAAATCATATATTTCAGAGGAATTTTTTTTTTCCATCATCTAGCATTCAGTGCATTAAATGGAATCATCATCTTGCATACCTTATAGTGTCATTAACACCCAAGTGTTTCAACACAAACAACACACACTTGGACAACTAGACTTTTTAGGTTCCCTCGGCCCCTGATTTCGTGTATATGGGATGCACTCCCCGATTGAGTGTTTTTTCTTTTATAAAAATCTTACTTATCAAAAAAAAAAAAACTAGTGGCCAAGATTGAAATCACTAGAAAAGGAGAAGAGGAGATTCTTGAAGAGCAAAATAGCCAATATTGTTGCGAATATGGGTAAACTTGGAGACATTGTGTTAGGGGTAACTAAGGGACTTTTGGGGTAAAGTTTGTTTGCCTAGATAACTAGGAGTTTGTTGTATTTCTAGTATCAGCTATGATAGCAATGGTTGTGACATAGTTGTATCTCCTCTACCACCCAGAGGAGGTTTCAAATCCCTGCATGGGCAAATTAGTGTGAGTTCCTAGCCAATAACAAATACAATGAAAGAAAAATAAAAACTAATCTGAACTATGGTTAGTAATTTTTTTATCAGTATGGTTAAGTAATAAAATAAAAATTAATATGAATTAAATATACTTTTGCATTACAATATTAAGTATAATTTTAAATTGCAATTGTCACTATAATTACACTATCATATAACATATTACATATCTAGATGTGGAGGAAGTATTCAAGCAACTGTCTTCTATGGTATTGCCTTTGACTTTGATATGTGTGACCCGTCACCTAAAGAGAGCATTCATACAATAGAAAAGACAAAGTATATCCTTAAGCTATAATTTCATCTCCGGTTGATCTTTGCCGCCCATAAGTCGTGCATGTTTTAACCTCAGTAACAACAAATCCTTTTTCGCAAGTAGGTCCACATTCTAACATGATTTTCACAAATCTGAAGCATCAATTGACATTGCTACAGTGGCAGTTCTAATGGTATTTAAATCAAACAATCGATAATTGTTTTCAAGATATATATATATAAAGAAAGCCCTCAAAAGTGGCAGGCCCCTATACAAAGGAAAAGAAACCTAGGACTGAGAGTCCAAAATTTCCAACTTATCCTCTATGGATGTACACTAAGAACCCATAACCCAAAAGAACAAAAAAGAACTGAACATGTCTTTGATAGTGGCTATAGTAAACTCAATCCTGTCAAAGCAACGGTGATTGCCTCCAGCCAGGATCTTCTGTCCATGTAAACAAAATGCAGCCAAAAGTCACTTGCCCCATCAAGGATTATTTGTCAGCCATCACCACCACTCAAACTCCCGTTAATGGTAAATTTTATCAAGGGATGGTAACTGAGGCAGGTTTGGTACAAGATGCTCTAGACCTAACCTAGCCAAACAATCAATTCCCAATCCGGTCCCCATCCCCAATTTGTGATAGGTTCTTACTCTCCATCCTATTCCCACCGCATAAATAGCTAACTCTCAATTCCATCCTAACCTATACCAACTACCCATTCCTAATACCATCCCCAACTTGAGACATTCACTCTCAATCCTATGCCCACGACATAACTAGCTAACTCTCAATTCCATCCCTATGGCGGTTACCAGTTTTATACTGTGAAAAAATAATAACACGAGAGATGAGATACGAGAAGAACAATATTAGTTGAGAATGGCGAGAGAACTTCGAAAAAGGAGATACCTACATATACAAATATATATATGTATATATAAATAAAAGAAAATCCCTTGAGATACATAAACGAATACAGAAATAAAGACGGATCTAGGTTACCCAACAGCAAAGGCTGTTACAGCCCACGACCTTTATTGTAAAAGCTCTAATAGCCAAGGAGTGGAGAATGGAGCATTAGAGGACTTTTAAGACAAATTGGCAGACTGTTAGAAGAGAGAGATCTTCAAAGACAATTGCCAGCCGTAAGAGAAACAATGACGGCCGTTAAATCAGTCGATAATTGCCAGTTGTGGTCTCTCACAGGATTGCTTCACCAGATAATGATATATAGTTCCTACCCTCAACCCCAGTCCCAGTTGTGGTCTCTCACAGGATTGCTTCACCAGATAATGATATATAGTTCCTACCCTCAACCCCAGTCCGGTTCAGCCTATAACCATAAATCCACTATTGTTCCACTTAAAAGCTAGCCATACAGTCCATACACACCCCGTGATTTGCTACTATCTAAAGCTAGATGTAAGCTCTCCTTTTGAGCTTTGACAAGACCCACGTCCTAAAGAAACTAACATCATTCATTAGAACTGACTCCACTTTTGGATAAAAAAAAATGTTCCTTTTTTGTAGATCATGTGATCCCTTCTATAATCATATCTGATTGCTAAGTTGAGGTCTCAATGCCCACAAGAAGAGAATAAAAAGAAGAGATTTTCTTCCCTTTCAATAATTAAAAAGTACAGAAAGGAGAGTGCACGACAAAAAAAAAAAAAATGTACCAAAAAACAATACATCTTTGTATGCCCTCAAGCTGTCCGAAATCCACCACCCTGTCTACAGATATTTATCCGCGCTAAAACCCAAAAAAGAGAGAACTCAAATGTGGTATTTCAGCATTCAAATATCGTAGTTTCCACACCATTAAACAAACTCATATTCCTACCACACCACAAGCCCCAACAAATGCAGAAGAACCTTATCTCTAGGCATCTGGAGCATGCCTCCCACCTTCGCATCTCCTCCAAGACTCGAGAGGTTCAATACCAAAACCCGACATGACCCACTCCAAACACAAGGAGGAAGTTAATGCAAGAGAAGATGGTTCACTGAGAATGCCACCACCTTAAGGGGAGTTTCAGTATCCAAACTGCTTTCCAAGAAAGTACGGCTGATTACTTACCTTCAAGCATCTGGTATACCCAACTAATGTCATAGACATCTCAGAAAATATTCAACATCTCAGATAATATACAATTAATGTTATGGATACCATCTAAAAGAAAGATTCACACTATTATTATGCAATGAGTGAATATAATTCTTATTTCAACTAAAGAACAAGCTAATTATACTCGTTAATCTAAACATGTAGTTTGTGCAAGCCAAGACAAACTGGAAAAGAAAAAATAGATCTCATGATACACATACATAAGAAAAAAATAAGGATAGGGTAGATATTTAAACCTGGCCTAAGGATTATTTGACATCAAAATTCAGAAGAAAAGAGAAAAATAGATACAAATGGCCGAAGTGAGATATCTTATATATACAGCATTACAAGAGTAACGCCATAACAGTCACAAGTCCAATCAC
Source organism: Cornus suecica (assembly GCA_963922005.1). NCBI lineage: Eukaryota > Viridiplantae > Streptophyta > Magnoliopsida > Cornales > Cornaceae > Cornus > Cornus suecica. The sequence goes on along the minus strand of OY998245.1, from coordinate 41,665,595 downwards.
AGAGTTGAGCATGTACAGAATAACATGAAAATCATACATAATAAACCATAATTCTTGGCGAAACTGAATTTAATTATACCATCACTAGCCACATTCAAGAGGGAAAATGAATCTAGCAAAAGCCCAAGTTTCGACAACAAAAACATGAAATAGTACTACAAGCTAGAATTTACCCTGGAAGTTGAAGATGCTGAAACACACACTGTTGCTTCTCTTCCCAAATTGCAGAAAGAGGAAATGAAGTACACAGTTGGAAACATTTTATGACCACCAGAATTAATCAATTTGCAAAATCACCGCGGATACAAAATTTGGAACATTATATGACTATAGCAACTCATCAATTCTCAAAACCACGTGGATAACTATAATCAAATGGTAAGTTTTGCACATCAATTATTGTATAACAAAAATATGTGTTCTTCTGCTTTCCTATCCACAGAAATTGACAAAGAAGAATCTAACGTTCATAAGAAAAGATAGTGAGGAAATAATAACACCAAGATTTTCACAAGAGCCCAACCTTATACTCCAACGCATCCTGCACATGCCATGGATCCATAAAATGAATGCAACGCCATCACAATGTACAAAGATGTGAATGTTCACACTGCGTATTGTGGTGCCCTAGCAGCCATGCTAGTAACCTGAGCTTGCATCTGAGCAGCCCTAACCTTCGTAGCAGTGGCCCGGTGAAAGAACTGCTCCCGGGACAACAACCTCACATTCCTCAAGTACTGATCAAGCGGTATCGACCCTTCCTGAACCGCCTTGTCCAACGAATAAATCACATCCTCGAGAGCCAAATCCGAGGCGGTACAGTCCAGCATCTGCTTCGACAGAGCATCACACGGCTGGAAAAAGCCGTCCACATCCACATCCCCCATCATAGCCAGCTTCCCCTCATTCTCCCTCAACCAGTCCTCCAGAACATCAGCATTCATCAAAACCATCTGCAATTGCTGCTCCAACCCCTCCTTCTCATCCTGCATCCCCCTCAACCCTTTCGAAAGCTCCTCCTCCCTCCGCCTCAGCACCGCCTGCGCATTGAACAACCCATCCATCTCCGCCTCCCTCGCCTTCCTCAAGCCCCCCATATCACTATGCAAGCTCTCCACAAGCTTCCCAATCGCATTCCTCTTAAACACCTCCGTCGGATCCTCCGTCGCCACCACTGGCGGCCTCCCATACGGCGGCGGCGACTGCGAATACCCTTTTGGCGGGGGATTCATGGGTCGTGACGAATTCAACGAATTCGACGAAATCAAAGACTGGGTATTGTGGGTATTGTGGGAAGGAGGGGGATAGGTCAAATTAGGGTTAGGGTTTGAATTGGGTCTTCTCTGGGAATAAAGCGGGGGGTCGCGGCTGAAGAAGTGGGCTAAATTGCGCGCTAAATCTAGCAAATTGGAGCTGGGGTAAACCCAATTGTGGAGGTAGGGGATGGAGACCATGCCGGAAGGGTTGACGTACTGGTGGGGGCGTTTGATGATCATGTCGCGGGTGGGGTTGACGAAGACGAGAGGGGGGTGGCGCGGGTAGGACTCCATGAGCCAGAGGACGACGGGGATGTTGTAGGTGACGTTCTGGTAGAGCATGGGGACGGTGCCGTCGGCCTGGAGGAGGTTGACGGTGCGGCCGTCGTTGTGGGTGAAGGTGGAGGTCTTCGGTTGGAGGGAAGGGAAGGCGTCGGAGAGGGTCATGAGGTGCTGACGGATCAGCCACTTCACGTCCTCCGCGTACGGCAGCGCGCCGCGCTGCGAGAGGACGCTGTTCAGGAACTGCTGCGCGTTCGGAGACGACGCTTCCGCCATTTTTGAGAGAGAGAAAACGGAGATGGAGAGAGATTGAGAGGCGTCGATCGGATCTGTTTGTGAATTCGGTGGTGCGGTCTGTGTGTATATGTGTGTGTATTATGGTGTGTTTGTGTGTGTTTTGAAAACGTTTGGAAGGAGGAGTGATGGTTTGGGAAGTGGGTTTCTTAGCCGGATTGGTTTGCGCGTAATTTTAATAAATGTATTTTTATTACTCTCTCTCCCTCGTTAATTTACACGCTAAAGTCAAATAATATATTATGTTTGGGAAGATGGTGTTTTTATTCTTATTTTTTGGGACAAGAACAAGAATAATCTTGACCTTATTTTTTATATTTTTAACCTAAAAATAAAATGTAAATTCTTATTTGGGAGCAAAATTGGGAAAAAAAATTTCTCCATTTCAACAAAACACATACGAAACACACAGAGATTGTCGGCAACAATTGAAAAGGGATTTGGATTTGGGGGTTGACTTTCCTCTCCTTCTCTCCAAAATTAGGGTTGTGTTGACACCCTAAATGAGCCAACACATGGCAATGAAGCGGACCAAAACTAAGCTGAAAATTGGCTAAAACTGGGTTGTTTTTCAGCCAAAATTGGGCTGTTTTTAGGCTATTTTTGGACTGTTTCGGACTATTTTCGGGCCTAAACTGGGCTATTTTTTGGGCTGGGATTTGGGTTTAAACTAGGCAGAAATTGGGCTGCGAAATGGGCCAGAAATTGGCCAAAACTGGGCTGAAATTGGACTACAAACTGGACTGTTTTTGGGCTGCGAAGTGGGCTGGAAATTGGGCTGCGAAAATGGGTTAGAAGATGGGTTGAAAATGGGTCATATCATGAAGTTGATTAAGACTAGAAGATTACAAAGTTTGTGGAATATTGGACACTTTTGGAAAAGATATGTAGTTGAGTTGGTAAAAGTGTTTAGAAAGGATTAGAATTTAGGTGTTTTTATCTCTTATTTATTTGTTTGTTTATTTCTAGTTTATCTTTAGGTTAGTTTCAGGTTATAAATAATGTACGTAGACTTCTATTACAGAGGTCCACGACCAAATACACTTTTATCATTATGTAATCATTTATTTTATTAGCACTGTTCATTTCAATTCATTTACATTATCAGTCATTTATTTGTTTTCCTTCGATATCAGTATATTTCAATTCATTTCGCAGTTTCTTTTGGTTACCCAAAAGTCCTTTTTGCTGAGGCAATCAGAACCCTTCACGAGAGTTGAGTTCTCTCTCGTAAATCGCCTGATTCTATTCCACATGTTCAAGAGAGACGAAAATCCGTTCCTTTTGAACCGGTTGAACTCCGTCACCAGTTCTAGCACGCCTGCACCTTACGAATACGAAGAATATTATCGGCCCTATTATTCGGCCGATAATTATTATTTTTCGGAATCCCACGAAAATAATGATTATTATCGGCTCTGCTATTCGACCGGTGATGAATATTATTTTTCAGAGCGAACAGGTTGTACTTGTGAGTGGAGGGTTTGGAATTAGAGGTGGAGGTCGAAGGGTTCGGGGTTTGGAATTGGGGTTAGGGTTTCAAATTGGTGGTTGTGGTGGTGCCGATTGGTGTGTGTGTGTGTGTATATATATGTGTGTGTATATAGGTTTATAGGGGGGGTTACACCGAGGGGGTGTATATGGGTTTAGTGTGATGGTGGCGGAGGTTTGCAGCATGACGTTTTGGTTTACAAGGTTCCAGTTTCAATTTATTTTTTTGGGAAATCCCCAAGTGAACAAGAAAATAATATTTTCCTTGTTTTCATCACTATTCATGAAAATTGTTTCCAACTCAAGAATAAAGTGAACAGTAACCTCTCTTTTCAAACATGTTATGTTTTCATGAACAATGCCAAAAAATAAAAACAAAACAAAAAACACTCTTTCCAAACGTAGTCTTAGTACTATTCTTTATGATGATTAATGAGAAATTATAGTTTACTTACGTTGTTGAGATGAACTTTGGATCCAATATAGTATTAATTAGGTTTACCATAATCTTTTTTTGGAGCTGTGATTCATTCACATAACTCTAGTCCAACCAGGCATTTGGATGAGATTTGGGTAGGGGGCATCATTTTATTTTTTTAGGGTAAATTATTCTGACCTCCTTTGAGATTTCATATAATTACTCTTATAATAAAGTTTGTGTAAATTTATTCTGACCTTCCATGTAAGATTAATATTATATTAATATTTTTGTGCATATTGTAAAGTACCTTAATTTAAGTGTTTCAAACTGAAATAATTTATGATTTGCATGTCTAATGATCTCCTCTCATTTAAACTATTAAAATATCCCTCATTTGACATCACTCAAAACATCATTATCCCTTTACATGCACGTTTGTTAGATTATTCTAACATAATTTATTCAATTTAAAATAGTAAAGTTATGTGTTCTTTAGTAAATGCACAAAAATATTAGTGTAATATTAATTTTACAAGGGGGGTCAGAGTAAATTTACATAAACTTTAATATGAAAGGAATTATGCAAAACCTTAGGGGAGGTCAGAGTAATTTACCCTTCTTTTTAATATGTCACGTCATTATTTATGTAACTATTTACTATATTATTATCATATATATTAAGATTAAATATAATTAAATTTAAACTTAGACATGGTCATAACCATTGAGGGATTATGTTATTTTATTCGGATTGATTTAGAGGGAAAAGAGATTTGTGTGAAGTTTTGAAGAGTGCCCGTGAGAGAGTTTTTGGGCCATAACTTAAAAAGGATTAATGGGGTCAGATTATTTCATCAAATTAATTTGACTTATTATTTTACACATAATAAAACTATCTCTTATCTATAGCAAATGTAGTCAAATAACTAATTTATTGTTCTTCAAGTGGAATTTGGATCCAGCTCTCCATTACTTATTTTTATGTATGATAAATTTTTATCTACGGGTTCGAATTTGGATGATGGGATTTTATAATTTTTCTTCCTTATTGAAGAAGTTTGTACTTTTCCTTCGTTGAACAATTATAATGATGTCAGGTCATTACTTAAGCAAATCGTTAACAATGTTAAGATTACATGCACAAATAAATAAATTCCAATGAGAAAAACGATGTCATTGTTTTAACTTTTTGGATATGTCAAGTGGTTACTTAGGTAAGTATCCAATATAATGTTGAGAATATGTATGAATTAAATTCAAACAAGGCAGACATACTCTTAGTCTTACCAGATTCGTGTGTATGTGCCGGGGGTTCATCTTACACGGATTTCGTTAATTAGCTGAGTAAGTGTAAGCTGACCTGGACATCACAATTATATATAAAAAAATAATAATTTTATATCCATTAATTAAATGCTTAGATGGAATACCTAATAAAAATTCTCAAATCAATTCATAAAGCAAAAGAAAATAAAAATACACCGATGTTTCTTGAGATTTTGTATAATGACACCTCTATATACTTTGGTTATTGTAATGATTCGATGGTAAAATAGAGTTTATGGCGCGAGGTTATCAAATGTGACAACTCATGTCATTGCATGGGTCCGTTCGGTTGCGCCGTTTTGAAATTGCAATTCCAAATACATTGTTCGGATAAGTCTTGGAATTTAAGTGTAATTGAATTACAATCTCAACCCCAATTTGAATGTGAATTTCAATCCAAACAAAATTTGAATGTAAAATATCATAATTTTTGAATTAAATTAGTCTATATAGATAGATTTAAACATGTAGATATAGGTATGAAACTATGAATATATATATATATATAATATATGCATGTGTATCATGGTTCGCCGTAACGGCCGTTACGTAGCGAATTTTGAGTCGCCGATACCGTTACGGGCCGTTACACCACAGTTGACCGATTGCCACACCCCTAACAACTGTTACGGTGGCCGTAACCCCAATTCCCACCAGTTCCGAAAATACCATAACGGTTAACACAGTTGAGGTTTTTCAAAAAATTGGGTTAAAAAGTTTTTTTTATGTATATAATATGATAAATGTTACTTTATTATTGAAAGGTAATCTTTGCAATAATATTTGCATGGAAAAGTCAAAAAAAATTGAACTGGCGAAATAATCTTTGCATGTACCTTTTTTAAAATTATTTTGCATTGTTAGAAATAAATTATATCTTTTGTGATTTTAATTTTTTATTTATTTAAATTTAATTTAATAATATCATAAATATTGAAATAACGACGATACCATTAGATTTATTAATAACTCATTTTTTAAATTAAATTTCTTTAAAAAATTAAATAAAATTCACTTAAATCTACCAAAAAATCATCTTTATTCATTCATGTTATCAAAAGTATCCAATTAGAACATTTTGGGTAAGAATCGTAGGATGTGCAAGATTTTAAAAAATTCATGATTGCAATAACCGAGTCGCGTTACATAACCCCGATATTGACTCGAGTCCGTTACACCGATACCGTTACCGTTATAGAAACCGATACCGTTACGGTGAACCTTGATGTGTATATGTGTATGTATATGTATGTGCATGTAATATACATGTATGTATGTATGTGAATATGTAAATATATGTGTATGCATGTGTATTCATAATTATATATATACATTTATGTGTACATATATATATACATGAGTGTATGTATGTTTGTATATATAGGCGTGTGTATATATATATAGGTCTTTGTGAATATATATGTAAGTTTGTAGTTGTGAAAAGTTAGTTGTTAGAGAGAGATAATTTATTGGGTTGAAGACTTAGAGAAGATTTGGAATTGAAAATCACAACTTCTCATGTAGAATTCAAATTGTGGAATTGGTGGATTTTGAATTGGAATGCAATTCCAAATCCAAATCATTTTTGAGCAAAAGAACAATGAATTCTTTGGAATTAGAATGCAATCCCAAATCCAAGGCTGAAAACAGTGTAACCAAACGGACCCTTAGAGTATACTTAGTGTGATGTAAAAGATGGGACCAAAATGTATAGAGTCGCCACATAACATTGAGTTGTTATGTGCTATGTATGTTACCTAAGGGAGTCCCATTAAGCAAAAGTTCTAAGTTCGGGGCCCCAAAATGACTCTCACTAATGGTCGTTAACCAAATCAATTGAATTTGAGAGTTTACTTACTCTTGAAGGAGGTGTTAGGCAACCTAAGATGCCCGTACTATGTATGCTTACTACTTTATCATACAATATTGCATGTGTGTGCAATTTAGCCATTTTAAAGGTCTAACCCCCAAAGGCAATCGTCCTTTTGGGTGTTACATGAATCGACCCCACAACTCGTCTAACACTAAGTTGCGGACTTGTGGAGGGGAGGGAATTCGAACTCATACTCAATACACTAGATACGGTTCGTCCCTGCACTGAAGGTTTATCCTTCTAGCCTTATCTGTTACGCCCACGGGGGCTAATTCAATAAAGGTGAAGAGATTATAAACCTAAAAAGGAAAATGGAAGGTTTTTTATTTTTATATTTATGTGATGCATGATAAGAAAGTGAAAAAAAGAAACAAAAGATGATAATGCATGATATGAGGGTGTATTATCCACGGGATAACGCGTGAATAACATTTCCTTTAGGAATTGGTTTCAAATTTGGATGGGTTGATGAGGAAACATATTTCCTTCAGGAATTGTTTGTGCAGATTGTTATATCTCCAAAAGATAGGCATGCTATAAATGAGGACTCTATCATTTGAATTTAAAGAGATGATGTCGCATGATAATTGATTTAGAGATTAATCCTAAGAAGTTATTACAAATATAAGGACCAAGAGAGTTTCACTCATAATTGAAGTCCAAAGGGGAGTGACACCTTGCATCAACCGGTTAATGGTAGAAATAAACAATTGATGAGTTTGTTATAATTTCAAATTCAATTGTTATTGTCTTTAAATTTTAAACTTAGATAGGGTTTGTTTCTTCCTTGCAAATTTTCAAGGGAGTTGTTAATTTTGTAATCTATAAATAAAAACATTTATGCAACTTTGCAAAAGGTCCACGACCATCCAAACATAACTTAGCCTATCTAGTTTAATTCTACTCTCATAGTTTAGTTAAACTTTCAATAGTTATAGTTCAATTCTCTTTTAGTTTAATGAAGTTTCTCAAAACTTTCTACAATTCCAAGTTCATTACTTTTCAGTCAAATATGGCTTTTGTTTGTGTGCAATGCATGTTCTTCGATATTACTTTCTTAACTGTTGTAAGTCCTCTCCAATGAGGCACAAAAAAGAATCCGAGTGAGAGTTTAGTGTTTTCCCTCTCACGTGTCACTTGAGAAGTCAGAATTGAATGAGATTTTCTTTGTTTTCCAATCCCTTTGAAACCAATGTCAAGATTCCTGGCACGCCCGTGCATTAAATCAAATAGTTAGCTGATCTAGCCGATTTAAGATAAAACAATTCTGGTTCTATGAAGCTCCATATCACCATCTGTAATGTACTTATTGCCTTCTTTCAAATGTTTTTTCTTCTTAACTATAAAAACTTATGACTGATCATCGAAGTTATTGTTTTTCATTTTCCCCATTTATTTGTCCTCACTAGAGAACAAAACAATTTTAACTTGGTCAATTGTCACAATATATCTCCCATAAAGCAAAGTGTTAAACAAGTGCTTATGAGAAGAGCGGACTGATGTCAATAAGATAACAACTTGATCTGTTGGGATTTTTAATTATATATATAGTATTAAAAATTATTTTGTGGTCCTATGCACAGTTTTATAAAAAATAGGATTGCAATGTGATTATTGATAATTAATGGGTTGGGGTTATACTTCTCATTGTGGTCTAATTGGCAAGTGTAGCAATCACCGCTGGATTATAATTACTAATTATTTATCATCTAGGTTTGCATGATGGGAAGGGAAACCCTAGGTGTTTATTTGTGGAGAGGTCATCCCCCTACTGTTTCTCTATATAAGAGTTGTCATACTTTTATTTTGCCCCATCGATTATAAACAAAAAGACAGGGGTAGTGCACTTCATGCTTGTAGTTAGGATTACAAATGAGTGATAAAGATGTCCCACAATTGTTGTTTTCACAATTAAGATATGTAGAATATTTTATTCTGTAATTTATAATTGTTCTTGATTTTCTTATATTGTTAAAGATCCAATAGTTGGTATCAGATCCTGGTTTGAAGGCTAATGGATTGAATAAATAGTTAAAAGAAAATCAAGAAAATTTTGTGCATATAACATGTGTTAGGGGTATGTATATATATGCACTATCGATGATATGTGTGCATACAGATAATCATGGTTGTTTATCCTGAACCTTTCTTTTCTTATACACACATGACTGTATGTATGTAACACCCCGTGTTATTTTATTTTTTTCTGAAATTATTTAAATTTTAATTTCAGTAATGACGTCACTTGTTCAAGACGTATTATTTATTCTTGGTATTTGATACCTGCAAATTTTTCGCGTTTAGTTTAAAGTCGACTGGACGACATTCCGGTTTCTCTTTGACGACTACGCGAATTCTTATTCTCGACTACACGATATCATTTCGATTATTTCGGTTACGATATTAGTACTTTTACGGATCCGGTGTGAAGCGTATTAATTTACTTTCTCGGTGTTCCGATTGTCAGGTTCCTACCCCGATATATTTTTGATTGGGCGTCCCGTTATTATTTCGGGTTGTTCGGTAAACGTAAATTAGGTGGGAAATTATATTTCTCACTCCGCATTATTGAAGTAGTTTAGGGGTGCAAACCCCTTATCACCCCTTATTTAATTTAATATAGATATATTAAATCGTTAAATTAAATATCTATAATTCGTTTAGAATCGGAATTGGACTTAGGAATTAATTTAATAAAATTAATAAAATTATTTCTTATGTAATTAAATAATTTCCTATATGAATCGAATAGGAATAGACGGCTTAGAATTTCCCTTGTGAATTAAATGGACTAGAGAATTTTGTAAATGTTGGACGTGAGAAACTTAGACGCTATGCTAGGTTCCTCTCATTATACGAGGTTTACTTGTTTAATTATTTATAAGCATGTTAAAATGGGATTAGAATATTTCTTAAAGAATTAAATAAAATGTATTGTTTAAAACATAAATATGTTTTGTCACGATTTAAATGCTTATTTATATTTTAAATCATGTAAAGAGATTTTTAAGATTTATGTATATATTACCATGTGGGTATTTTCATAAATATGATGCATGACATATTTATGTTGGACATGAATTTATTGCGTACACCATGTATTGTGAGACATGGGTGTTAATGCATGATTTCACCATTTGTAGAGAGATTCATTTGGTGTGGTCTACTTCCTTTGTGCGTGAGGCACGAGTAGACGTTTGTGTTTGGATCGTCGAAACAACTAGCCAGGGGGTGCTTCTTGCTCCCACAGAACTAAAAAGCTGAGAAACGCAGACGATAGGGGGAGGACATATCGTCCAAGGCCCTAGTGCGCGACTAGGTCATGGAGCACGTCTTCCCGATTAAAAGTGTAAGTGTCAAAAACACTTGGGATGTACGGTTCGATGAGTCTACCTTCCTTAGTGAGCTTGTATCTTCAGGGGAATGGTGGAGAATGATCCAGTACCCTTGGGAAGGGTGTGTTTTTGTGTGTGTGTACTACAGGCGGTCTGTGAGTATAGTGTGTTTCATATCATCATGTGATCTATTGATATGTATATATTTATGTTGGAGCATGTTAATTTATGAATATTGTAAATTAAATTCATATTTTATAAATGCTCAACCGGAAATGAATAATGTGAAACACGAAGTAAATGTGGTAATTTAAAAGGTATAATGGATTATATTCTTTATACTTGTTGTCATATACATTTATGCCTTTAGGGGAGGTTAGGTATATTGACGTTGTGATTTCTGTGGTTGGTTGAGGCTAGTGGAGATCGTAGAGTTGATTTTAAGGTTGAGGCCTTAGAGGAGGCGGTTAGTAGTCTTGTGATTGTGGTTAGTAGTCTCATGACTATGGTTAGTAGTTTTTTAGTCGTGGTTAGTTGTGTGACCTTGTTAGAGATTTGAGATCCGAGATTGATTTTAGTATCAGTTATGAATTGAAGCATTCGGGAAGGCGGGTGATGAGATTGTGAGTTGTAGTAGGGACCTTTAGGTGTCTTTCGCCTTTTGAGGAATATGGTTATCAACTGTAGTTTGAGATTTTGATTGGGTGAGAAGAGGTTATGGTTGAGGTGAGTTCTACTAAGTACTTAGGGTATTGTAGCGTGGTTTCTAGTGCTTAGTTCATCCCCCTAAGCATTCTTTGTACTGTGTTTTGTACACTAGTACGTGGTCGTTGACTTGTATGTTATTCCTTGAGTCGTTGGTTACGGCGTGGTGCCGAACCTCTTCCTCGTGGTGTCATTGATTTTGTGGAGTTGGAAACGGACGGTTGTGATCCGTGAGTCCAACGTATTGTTCTTCCTCTACTGTCCTCTCGGACATTATAGGAATCCGTAGAGTTGTGTTTTCTCTCATTTGGCTGTCATTTCGAAAACGGTGTTTTCTAAGTTTTGAAATAAACTCTTTATATTTAAAGGGAAAAACCCATTTTCGCCTACCCCCGTAACAACTAAAAGTTTTAACACCTTATAAAATGATCTTAGGATCTTATTGAAAATATTTTCGACTTTTAAAAGTCGGTGATGGTAACTGACGGAGACCGGGGGCAAGACGGTCATTTTTAATGTGTGATTTCCTAAAAGAAAATTATTTTTATTACTTGTCTTGATGATTCTGAGATTTTGAGACTTCTTTCTCAAAATCTCGACCTGTAGTGTTTTGAAAGGGGATTTCCTGTTTCTCCTTTTCTTCGGATCATTCTAAGTCTCGGTTACGAGGCTTGGTGTTGTTCAGTGCACACATATAGTGTTGCCCTTCCTTTTCTCTGGGTTGTTGGTATCACCTCCTAGGTGATAAGAGTTTTTCTTACGTTAGGGGCATGGATACCAAATGGATTGGTTCGAGTTTGAAAACCTTTTTCTTAAAAACTATTGAATCTCTGGGATTCATCTTTTTATTACTTCCACTCTCGGCCATTCGTTTTTGGTTTCCTTGTTCACTTTTGGTGTTCTTCTTTGTTCACTTGTGGTGTTTTTCCTTGTTCGGGCGTTCTTAACCTTGACGTTGTTGTCTCAGTTATCTATTGGCTTAGCATTTGGAATTCTTTTCTTTTGACTTGATTTGGTGACCCTTAGGTGGTCCTTCTGGTGAGTTAAGTTCGTGTACTCTTACTGATTTGGTTGAGTGGTTTTCCTCGCCTACAGTGAGAGCGTTAGTGATGTGATTGACCCTATTGAGGATAGTATCATGAGTTCGATATGATTTATGGTAGGGTGATATGATTGGGGTGATCTAGCCTTTGAGAGGTAGATTTTCCTTAGGAATGGGATGAGGTTTGTTATATATATATATATATTGTACATATATATATATTGTACATATATATATATAGACGATGATTGTGTTAGTACGCAAGGACGTGAGTACTTTTCCTCATGTGTTCTTGGGGAGTGAGTTATGAGTATTCCTTGGTACTAGTGGTGGATTAATCCTTGTTGATATTAGAGGTGAGTGTGTTTCCCTCTGTTGGATTTGGTGGTTAGCGTGGTGAGCATTTGATGATTGATAGATTTGACTTGGACGGTTGTGTATTTAGTGTACGTCGGTGAGAGTAGTGTAGACTACCGAGTTGGTACTTGGAGTACGAGTCTTAGTCGTACCTTATGGTTTCATTTTGTGTACTTATATATATATACACTTATATATATGTATATATATATATCCCCGTTATATACTTACGTACGGTAGTATATGAGTACCTTGGGTTTTCGTGGCTGGGTTATGTTGTGGGCTATGTATCTCACTGGGTGGTTTAGCATTACCTAAACTATTAGAGGATGTGGTAGTTATAGTATCCTTTCCCACTGAACTTATTTGCTCACAGGGGTATTTCATTTGCCCCCTGGTATTCCCACGCCAGGTTGCAGGAAATATACGGCTATGGGCAGGATGCGGTGCAACGGCAGTTTTCCTTGGTTTTCTTGTTACAGGTTTGGAGTTGCGTTGGGTGATGCGATTACGGTTGCAGCGCAACAGGTTTGGGACGATAGTTTTCTGCGGATAGTTTCTTTACCCATATTTGGTGGGATTGTCATGTATTTGTTTTGGGAGCCAGTCTGTTGGCATATCCCTATTGATGTATTCTTTAGTTTTCCTGTATTTATTCTTTCAGGATGTTGTGGTATCTATTCTGCACAGCTAGGTGCTTTACTGTAATCTTATTCGAGCATTTGTGGCTTTCTTGATTATAGAGGGTTTGGAGGGGTTTTGGTTTCTTTCCACTACCTCGGCCCTAGTAGGATTGATGAATGTGGGGCTTGGAAGCCATTGTGATTATTGAATTGCTTTGGGCAGGTTATTGTGTTGTGGTTGGTTGTCCGGATGTTCCATTTACAAATGGAACTCTGCCGAATTTTCGTTAGATTCCGCTACTTTGTTTATTATCCATTTGGGTATTAAATATACCATTTCTATCATCAACCAATATGTTTTCATGGTTAATGATGTCTTAGTTGGTCATTCATGTTAGAGATCACATCCTGGATTCCTTGGATGTCCCAGTTCGGGAGTCTTAGGGATTTAGGAGCGTGTCTGTTGGTATCTGAGGATACTATTGAGTTCTACTATTCTTTTTGGCATGGAATATATTTTTCATTGTTACTCCATATATATTCTTGTTATTGTTGACTCTAGTGGTCGCTGGCTTGCGTCACCCTTTCTGGGGCGTGACAACATGATATCTGAGCATTCATTGCAACCCTTTTGCGGGTGTTGATGATTGAATGTCATTGGTTCTCATTTATTTCACTTTCGTTCACTCCCTTAGTTCTTAGGCTCGGTTTTCTGAGTTCTAGGAATTTGGGGCGTGACAATGTATATATATGCATTGTGGGAATTGTAAAGATAAACTATTGTTTTGTGTTTTTCTCCTCTGTTCATGAAACCCAATCACTTACATATATGTCTCATAATCTTCCCTATTTGAATAATCATGTATTAAGATATACAATAGAGTGATGGAGAAGGAAAACAAAGACAACAAAATGTAACAGATTCGCGTCGTTTTTCATGGTCGCCAGTGCAAGTTTTCCCCCTTTGAATCTGGATTGGATATATCAACATATAGATATATATATATATACATATACAAACTGCTATATACATGTATATATAGAGAGAATGGGAGTCCATCACGCTATATCGCCGACAACGTCATCCATAGCGCCAACGAACGGCTCCTCATGGCCGGCCATTTCTACGATCGGCGACAATGGTGGCGGGACTCGCCGACAATGTGGTAGGTGTCCCATGGAAGGGATGACCTATTTGTTCCCTAATGGACTCGAGGATTATTTTAGGCCTAATGGGTTTGTTTTTTAAAAATTATTCTTTTTGGGCTTGTTCTATTAGGTTAGGTAAATTAATTTCTTAATTCAATTTTAGGCTGCAAACATATTTAAGCCTATTAACCTAAGGGGTAGTTTGTTAATTAAAATTTTTAATTATTTTGGGCCTGTATTATTGGGTTTTGTAAATTAATATTTTAATTAAGTTTTGGGCTGAAAATATTTAATTAGTGGGTTATTATTTATATTGGACTGGACTTTTAATAATTTTAAACCCATGAGCCTATTAATTGATTGTTGAAAATTTATGCATATTGTTATTTTATTTTTTGAAATATGCATGAGCTCGTATTTGCTTGTATTAAAATTTCTAGTTATGTTTTATTTTTATTTGGGTTGTAGATATATGTGCAAATAAAAAGATTAAAAATAAAATAAAATTGTTTGACCTAAATAAAATAAAACTCTGAAGTTTAGATCTTTCTTAGGGTTTAGAAAGATCGGTAAAGGGGCTCTTTCGAGGTAGTAACTAAAGTGGGTGATGCCTGCCAAAAGTTGACACACTCGTAGACATTATTATTTTTGAAATAGGTCTCAAAGTGCATTTACTTACATTAAGGCATTTGTTATGCCAAAAGGCGATCAATGCTTTTAGTGTGAGATGAGTGAGTAGAATAGTTGAGAGTGCTTGATTTAGAACTGGATAACCCTCTTGCTAAAATGTAGTGGAAGTGTTCGATGAAATTTCAAGTATAATTAACTAGTTCTATGGGCAATTTAATCGTTGTTTGCCAAAAGGTGATTTTTAGATGATTTACATGTTTCCCGCAGAGTGGATGGTTTTTGCACATAGTAAAACACTTTGATAAATTCGGCTTATAAACCCCAAAGCATGAATTAAAGTTTATTCCCTAGAGCCGTGACATATTATTTTATATGTTGATTATGTAATGTTGTTTGGCATAAGATGTTTTATCAGTTATGGATGCTTCCGCTCTTCAAAAAATGCTCACAGGGATTGAACCGCTGAATGGTTCAAACTATAGTACTTGGAAGACAAACATTGACATCTTGTTGGATTTCTGGGACTATGAGTTCGTACTTACTGAGGAGAAACCGCTTCCAATTACTGATGGATATTCCGAGGCTGAAAAGTTACAACATGCCAAATGGATCAAAGCTAATTGATGTGTGTCTAGGGGTGGTAAAAATAATGGTTAAAAATGGCCCCTTATGATGACAAGGTTTTACCTATCGCAAGTACACGAATTGTATTATAGTACAGATCGGCTTGAGAAAGGGAATATCGAACCCACATAGATTTGGATTATTCACTATAACAATCTAAATATATTGAATTATGTTTGAAAAATGTTTGAATTATTTTGTTTGAGATCTAGAACTAATTTAACTAAAAATAGAATTTAAATTGAAATTGTGATCAAGGTAGAGAAAAACTAGGATTTTCATGCTCCACCACTAATCGCATAATATAGCTTATCTACTTGCTCAATTGCAAGGGGGCGATCCATCGTACCGCAAATAATCGAATATGTCCCAAAAAGGATACCTACAACCCATCTCCGGACGAAGTGTAATTAGTACATGCTATCTACTTTACTCTAATCTACTCCTACGACATGAAATTAAACTAAAACATGTCTATATTACCTCACCGAGGCATAACCCGTGTAAACCTAAGGTTTCAAGTATTTAAAGCACCATTGTGTAGAAAATCACGATATGTTTAATATAACATGATTGGTTGAAATAATATATTCATTCAATCTAAGACAAGAATTAAAAAAAATATAAAATCTCGTGTCAAGAATAAATACGATCACAGATCTACACAATTATCACAATGTGGTCACAGTTTCCCTTCGTTATAATTGAACACAAATAAATAAACTACATTACTTAGCTAGGGTTTTGCTAGAAAATCCTATATACTAGTTTAGTTGTTCATGGTAGAAGGAAACTGCATCGTTGATATAGAAACACTCTTCATGATCTTTTTCGCCGGATCTCTAGGTCTTGAATTGTTCATTCCCTTTGAATGATATGAATCTCTAGAGAAAGTGCTATGGAAATTAGGTTAAAAATGAAGCTCCTAGATCTGTAGAAGACCTTGGTATTTATAAAAGTGATTGAGAAGAATCCTGCTTGTATTCAGCTTGTCCCACTTGGAATAGGATTCATCTTTAATGTGTTTCTACTCAAATCTGAGCCAAACCCTTCAATCTGATATATAATATGTCATATACACGTGCTTAGAGGTGTTGGAGTCGAAGATATGTCAAAAGAGTTCAAATCGGATGGAAACTCATCTTCTGCAGCTCTACCTATGCTTGGCCCCTTCAGCTACACTTAAGCGTAGCTCCTTTTGAGCCAAAAATGTCAAGCGTAGTTTTAGCACTTTTTAGCCACTTTTAGCTACTATAAGCGTATCAAAATACTTGAACACCACTTTTCTTGATAATTGCTCCATTAGAACCCCCCCCCCCCCCCCCCGATTCCTTTGGTATGTTTCCCGAAGTTACGGCTCCAAAAAATGTCATTTTTGCCCCCGGGAGACACTTTTTGCTTAAAAACTCCTCTTTTGCTCTCTTTGTTAATAGACACAAGCACTGTTTTGGTTAATTCACCAAAGTTAGCTCGTTTCTACGTTAAGCTCCTGAAACACGCTTTAACACACAAACCGCATAAAAATACCAAATAATATAATAATAAAATATAACAATAGTGAGTGAGGTGCCTAAAATGGACAACATTTGACACTCATCTTTAATACCATGGCCATCAGGTTAATTCGTGCTTCCATAGGTGATGTTATTTTAGGTGGTATTCCAGTTTTTTATACCACCAATAAGCTTCTTGATCTTATCAAGCAACAATTCTCAGGCACTCGGAAACAACCAAGTTTGATGGTAATGGTTCAGTGAGGGAGCATGGAATTACATTTGATGATGGAGTTGCTAGTACATATGGTGATTTATTCTCTACCCAAGTCTTATGGTACTTTCATGGTGAACTACAATTCATAAGAAATGAAGTGAGACATTAACCATTTATTGACACTTTGTGTGACTGAGGAGGAGCGACTCAAAGGCACTAAAACCGAGTTAGCTCATCTTGTCGTGGGTAGTAACAACATAAGTAAGTTCAAAAAGAAAAGCAGCATCAAAATGAATCAAGTTCTTCATAAGAAGGGTAAACTAGACATCAAAGGAAAATGGATTGATCAAGAACTGGATGAATGCTGGTTTTGTAAAAACAAAGGACATCTAAAGAAAGATTGTTATGGTTTCAAGAATTAGGTGAAGAAAAATAAAACAGGTATGGGAATTGCTATAGTGGTTTTTGAGTCCAGCTTATTTGATATTCCTGATCATACATTATGGATTGATACGGGTGCATCTATTCATATTTCATCGTACAGGGCTTCTGAAGTCGGCGAAACCCCGAGGATGAGGAGCATTTGGTGGTGGGTAATGCTGATGCAATTCAGGTCGAAGATGTCGGGTCGATCTTGTTGGTGTTGCATACTGATTTTACTTTGGAGTTTCGTGATGTGTTTTATGCTCCTTCTTTAGGCGCAATTTAGTTTCAGTTTCAAGACTTACTGCTTGGGGATTTTGGTTTTACTTTTGTGATGACTCAGTTATTATTAATTTTAATAATGACTTAGTTGGACATGGACGTTTAATTGATGGTTTATATTAATTATTATTGGATTATTCCCATATACATGCTTCTTGTTTTTCTGTGAACTCGATACCATCCGGATCAAAACGTTCATTTCTTAGAGATGATTCCTTTATGTTGTGGCATAGGAGATTGGGTCATATCTTACGAAAGTGACTTGAATGCTTGGTCAAAGATAGAATTATTGGACCACTTGATGTAGAAGAAACATTTTTTTCATGCTAGTCGATCATCTGGCCTTTTGGATCTTATTCATACTGATATATATGGTCCATTTCCCGTTGTTGCTCGCGGAGGTCAGCGCTACTTCATTACATTTATTAATGATTGTTCAAGGTATGTTTATTTGTACCTCATTTACCATTAGACCGATACACTTGATGTGTTTAAATTTTATCAGGCTGAAGTTGAGAAACAATTAGATCGAAAGATCAAAGTTATGAGATCGGACCAAAGTGATGAGTATTATGGGAAGATGGATCCAGAGGGTGTGAATCACAGTTTGTTCATCTCTTATCTTAAGGATAAGGGTATTGTACCTCAGTACATTACTCCTAGGTCTCCTGAGCAAAATGGAGTTGCAGAAAGGAGAAACTGTACCTATCAGGATGCAGTTCGCAGCATGATGAGTCATTCTTCACTTATTGAGAATTTTTGGGGAGAAGCTCTCAAAACTGTAGTTTATCTTCTCAATAGAGTATCGGGTTGTAAGCCTAGTCTTCAGTATTTCCATGTTTGGGGATGCCTTGCAGAGGCAAAGTTGTATAATCCTGATGTTCGGAAATTAAATCCTAGCACAGTTATTTGTCATTTCATTGGGTATCCAGAGATATCATTTGGTTATCGTTTTTACTACCCAACTAGACCTATGGAGATTATTGAGACACGACATACAAAGTTTATTGAGGATGGTGATTCCAGTGGGAGTTTAGGACATCGTGTTTTCTCTTTTACAGAAGAACAATCTTCAATGCATGTTCCCAGTGATATTGATTTTATTGCACCCTCTTCAGTGTTTTCGATTAGAGAATCTAGCCCTATTCTTCTAGTTGATCCACTTACACAACCTCCTCCTATTGTTCCCGATCGTGTTCTTGAGCATGTTCAGCCTAGGAGATTGATGCGACGTCAGGTGTGTAAAAATATGTGGTTAAAAATAACACCTTAATGACTCTAGGTTTTACCCTATGCAAGCGCACGTATCAATTGTAGAATAACAAATAGCTTGAGTAAGGGATATCGATCCCACAGAGATCGAGATTGTTCACTTTAATAGTTCAAAAACACTGAATTATATTTTCTGAAAATTGTTTGTTTGGGTGGTCAAAGACTAAATTATCTATTTTAACTAATGATTATCTAAAAAGCAAATTAAATTGGTTGTGATTCAGATGAGAGAGAAAACTAGGGTTTTCATTACTCCACCACTAACCGCATAATATAGTTCATCATTGTATCAATTGTATGAGGGTGATCCATAACTGTGAATCAGGTCGTACCGCAAATAGCTAAATACGATCCCAAAAAGGTATCATCAAACGGATCGCGACAACCCGTATCATGACTGACCTAACTAGTACATGCCAATTATATTACTCTAATCTACTCATATTGCATAAAAATAAACTAAAGTATGTCTATATTAAATTGCCAAGGCATGGCCTGTGTCAACCTAGGGTTTCAAGTTTCATTACCACCATTGTGTAGAAAACCATAATTAAGCATCCGAGTTCCTGCTCATATTGAATAATCATAGTTGTGCAAAATAATATATGCATTCCATATAAGACAATAATTTAGAGCAAACATATAATTTTATATTGCAAATAAGAACGGTCTCTTAACTACTACAATCATCACAGTATGGTCAACAGTTTCCCCTCATTACAATTGAAAATAATGAAATAACTACATTACTTGGCTAGGATTTTGCTAGAAAACCCTAGATACCGAATTAGTTGTTCATGGTAGAAGAAAACTGCATCATTGATGTAGAATTGCCCTCCATGGTTGTCTTCTCCGGATCTCTAGGTTTGAATATGACTCTCAACAACAAAAAGTCTGAATAAATGAACCTCTTCAAATGAACGTCTCCCAAAAACCAACTCTAATGAATCCTCCTTTTTCTGATATACAATTGTGTATATATAGGCAATGGTATAAAGAGACCCTTTTCAGTCTTTTCACTCTAAAACTCATGCAAACCCTAACTTCTCATATATATAAGTGTATATACATATATATAGAGGTCTGGAATCATAGGCATGTCTTTTAATTGATCCTGTGGTGAAATAGGAAAAATCCACGAAAAACCACCAAAAGTTGTCGCACCTACGCTGAAGCGTAGCTGGCCTACGCTTCAAGCGTAGGTCCAAGCATAGAATTGTGTTTTCCAGTCACTTTTTGAAACTGGAAGGGTAGGCAAAAGCGTAGGTATTTTATGGAAAATTACTTTTCTTTGTGAATGCACCAAAATGACTGTCTTAAACCCACGATATTTTTTGCTGAAGATGACGGCTTCTAAAAATGCCATTTTTGCCTTAGACTGCCTCTTTGACTCTCCTTTTGGGTAGAAATAACACACTATTTAGTTAATTCACCGAAGTTAGCTCCATTTCTTCATTAAGATTCTGAAAGATACTTTAACATGCAAACGCAATAAAAATACCAAGTAACGGAATAAAAGAACGTAACAATCGTGAGTTAAGGGGTCAAAATGACTAATATTTGACACCTATCAGAGATCTTCACGAGTTTAGAGACCTGCTATACCAGATGATTTTGAGGTGTATATTGTTGAGGCTGATATTAGTGAGCATGAGGACCCCATTTCTTTTGATGAGGTTATGAGGAGTCATAGGCATTCTGATTGGATGGATGTCATGTAAGATGAAATGCAATCTATGGATATCAATAGAGTGTGGGAGCTTGTTGATTTACCTAAGCATTGGAAGGCGGTGGAATGTAAATGGGTATTCAAAACCAAAAGGGATTCACAGGAAAAAGTTGATCGATATAAGGCTAGGTTAGTGGCTAAAGGTTTTAAGCAAAAACCAATGGTTGATTTCTCAAATACTTTCTCTCCTGTTTCTTTAAGGGACTCCTTAAAGATTATTCTTACTCTTGTCGCACACTATAATCTTGAGTTGCATCAGATGGATGTCAAAACAAATTTCCTTAATGAGGATCATGAAGAGAAGATTTACATGTCTCAACCTGAAAGTGTCATTGTCAATGGACAAGAGTCCCGGGTGTGTAAGTTGAAGAAATCTATTTATGGACTCAAGCAAGCTTCAAAACAATGGTATTTGAAGTTTGATGAAGTAGTTACCGGTTATGATTTTAAAGAGAACATTGTGGACAAATGCATTTACCTTAAGGTTAGTGGGAGTCATTTTGTTATCCTTGTTCTCTATGTTGATGACATATTGTTGGCCAGAAATAACATCCACGCAATATATGATACTAAGAAGTTTCTTTCAAGTCATTTTGATATGAATGACATGGGTAATGCAGAGTATGTTCTTGGCATTAGGATCCATATAGATTGCACTGTAGTCATACTTGGTCTATCTCAAAAAGCTTATATTGAAAAGGTGTTGAAACTTTTTAATATGGAGAATTGTGGTCCTGGTGAGGTTCCAGTTGTAAAAGGAGATATATTCTCAGAAGATCAATGTCCCAAGAATGAGGTCGAAAGAAGTTAAGTTGATATCAAGAAATATGCATTTGCAGTTGGATGTTTAATGTATGATATGACATGCATTATGTCTGATATCAATTATGTAGTTGGGAAGATTAGAAGATTTCAGAAAAATATGGGTGTTATTCATTAGACATCAGTGATTTTGAGGTACTTGCAGAGAACCAAGGAGTTCATGTTGACTTACAGGAAATCAGATTCTCTTGAGCTATTGGTTACTCTGATGCCGATTTTATTGGTTGTCCAGTAGTAGAAAGTTCATTTATGATTTTATTTTCTTGTTGGCATAGGGAGCTGTTTCATGGAGAAGTAATAAGCAGTCTATTATCACTGATTCCACTATGTACACAGGGTTGGTCAGTTGTTATGAGGCAAGAAAAATTTTCATATGGCTGAGGCATTTTGTTGCAGATTTGAAGGTTGTGGACTCCATACATAAGCCTTTGATATTTTTCTTGTGACAATGAGGTCGTCACAAAGTATGTGAAGAATAGTAGGATGTCCAAGCACAATAAGCATATTGATATAAAATATCTTTTCGTATGCGAGAAGAGAAGTGAATGTGCTATTGTGGTTCCCTACATATCTACTGGGGAAATGATTGTCGATCTTCTCACTAAAGGACTACAACCTAAAGTATTTAAGGAGCACGTGATCCGGATGGGTATTTGCGAGTAATTATGCCATGATGTTTGATGTTCTATTTTATGTTTAGCTACTTTATAATTGTTTTCAATTTTTACGCCTTTCGTGGTGACAGTTATTTATTTCCCTATTCTTTGAGATATTTTTATTTGCATGCAATCTGAAGTTATGATGCATTGTTATATATATGATTGTTAATCTACTAGCAAGGTTACCTGGGAGTGTTATTCCACTATGGAGGTTGTTTGAACTAGATGTGAGATTGACACCACATCAGTGAATTCAAACATACTCATTAAAACTTGTATGAGGGAGTATTTTGACTCCATGAGGATAACTTGAGTTTGATTTGGGATTAGCTCCATGAGGATAGCTTGGGTTTGATATGGGATTGACTCCATGTTGGTAAACTCTTACACTGAACAGAAGGTTGGCGATTTGTTGTAATATGTTCAGATGACACACTGTGATGGTATGAAGCAGGATGGATAGTGAGATGTGCGTTTAGACAACATACAGTTTGTGCATCTCATGAAATACAGTTTTGTTCAAATCCTTGATGGAATCGATTTTGTGACCATGGAACAATTTAGACTAACATATTACTTGTCTACGCATTTATGATCCACTATTGAGGAAGTCTATGGAGGAGAGTGCTTCAACCCATTGATTTCAATAATTGTGTTTTCAAAAATAATGAGTGACCACTCGACTTTTCTAAAGTTAAAGTGTTGCAATCCATAGTATCATTTTCTAAAATTCTTAGGGTATATGGACCAAGTGCGAGATTGTTGGGATATTTAATTATATAAATAGTATTAAAAATTATTTTGAGGTCCTATACACAGTTTTATATAAAATAGGATTGTAATGTGATTATTGATAATTAATGGGTTGGGGTTATACTTGTCATTGTCGTCTAATTGGCAAATGTAGCAATCACCGTTGGATTATAATTACTAATCATTTACTATATAGGTTTCCATGATGGGAAGGGAAACCCTAGTGTTGTGTTTGGTACGAATGAATGGAATGGTCATTTAAGTATGAATGAAATGGGAAAGAGAATGAAATGGAATGATCATTCTATTCTCTTGTTTGGTTTGATCTTTGTAATCATGTTGGAATGGAACACTTATCATCTTTTCTTTGGTTAGACCATCATTAAACTTGGAATGGAGTGGTTTTTTTTTCCAAAATACCCCTTATAATATTTTCTTCTTATCTTTAATTATTTTTATGAATTACAACTAATCTGGAAACATTCTGACCTTTCTTTATCTCTCTGTTTCCCCCGTATCTTCCTCCCATATATACACGTCATTATATATACACACACACACATCATTATATATATATACGAATATATATATACATCATCATATATGTAAATATTTATATATGTATATATAGATATACACAATACATATGCACATGATAAGAAGGAAATTTATAATCTTAATTCAAACTTTATACAAAATAATAACTTTATAATCTTAATTAAAGATTTAAACAAATTAATAACCGTAAATTAAAATAACAAATAATATTATTATTGTATAATCTTATCATTTTATTGTGACTTAGGTTGATCGATTTTGGATAGTAGAGTGGTAAGATCAAACAACGTATGAATACGAGTCACAATTTTAACAACCACAAAATAGATATATATGAATGAATATCAATTAGTATGCATGTCAAATACATGAAAGAAAAATATACTCAACAAAATAAATATACAAATATATATAGACATGTAGATAGAGATAGAGATAATATATATAAAAGTAAAATGAGAAAAATACCTGGTATTAGATAAGCTGAGAAATTTGGTAAGAGAAAAATTTTGTTGTCTGAGTGAAATTTGATAGATTTGTAAAAATATTAGGAAAGGTTGTGTGAAAGAAGTGGGAAAACATATTAGAGAAAAAAATAGTTTGGGGTTTTTGGAAAAATATTGATTCTACTTGGGAATGGAATGGGCATTCCATATGGTAGAGAATGGAATGCCCAAGAATGCTTTTTGATGGAATGGGTATTCCAATGGAATGACTTAAATGAACATTCTTATCTTATTTTTGTGTACCAAACAGATGAATGGTTCTAAACTAATGGAATAGACATTTCATTTCATTCCATTCCATTCCATTCCACTGTACTAAACACATCATAGGTGTTTGTTTGTGGAGAGGTCATCCCCCCTGTTGTTTCTCTATATAAGAGTAGTCATACTCTTATTTTGCCCCATCGACTAGAAATAGAAAAACGAGGGTAGTACGCTTCACGCTTACAGATAGGATTACAGAGGAGTGCTAAAGGTGTCCCACAGTTGTTGTTTTTGCAATTGAGGTATGTAAAATATTTTATTCTGTAATTTATAATTCTTCTTGATTTTCTTATATTATTAAAGATCCAACATGATCTTCATCGCTCACTTTAACACTAACATTAGATAAATTATAGATAATTTTATTAAATTCACCAAGGTGATTATGTAAATCCACACCATCCTTTATGCAAAATGAGTACAACTGTTGCTTTAGAATCAACCAATTGGTAATATTCTTCCTCATACGGAGTTCTTCCAATTTCTTCCATAAATGTGTTACAGATTTTTCTCGAACCACATCGTACATGACGTCATCTGTTAAAGTCAATCGAATAATACTCACCGCATTCGAGTTGATTTTGTTCCATTTTTTCTCGTCCATTTCTGTTGGCTTCTCATCTAAAGCCTCATCTAAACCTTGTTGAATTAACAAACCTCGCATCCAAATTTGTCAGAGACTGAAATTCTTTCTTTTATCAAATTTCTCCACTACGAACTTGACATATGAATTTATCGCCATAACTCTTATACTACTTGTTATGAATTAATCCCTTTTTATTTAGAAATTAATTCGCCCAAGATCATATATAAAACTAAATAACAACAACTCACTTTTATTTAACAACAACAAAGAAATACAATACCGAACAATTAATAAAAACTTTTCACACTCAAAATACACTCATTTTATTCTCATACTCTCTATTCCTTTTCTCTATCTCTATCTTTTCTCCTCTCCTATTTTTCTTTTCTCTTTTCACTGATCTATTTTTTTCTATCTGTTCTTTTCTCTGCAACATGCTACTCCCTTCGTCCCAAATTAGTTGTTCACGTTGCCTACTTTACTCGTTCCAAATCAGTTGTCAAGTTTCAAATCCCAATATAATATTATCATATATTTTCCCAAATTACTTATCTTCATTAAATTCAAAATGTAATGGACCCCACTAAAAAAGATATTCATTGTCTTTATTTAGGAGCAAATTTGGAAAGAGAAAAAAATAAAAAAAATCATTGACAAGTGAAACATGGACAACCTTTCTGAGACAGAGGGAGTATTTTTTATTTTTTTTTGAAAAGTATGGAGGGAGTATTTGTAGAATGTTAAACTACCATGCTTGTTGCCTCAAAGAGTATGTAACAAAGTTAGTTACGTTTAGGCGTGTAAGTTGGGTCGGCCCAACTCGAACTCGTCACCAACCTAATGTTAGGTAAACCCGGCCTGACCCACTCGGTTGGCTTCAACCCGAAGTTTAAACCGGGTTGGCCTCAACCCGACATGTTTTGGATATGCAAGGTTTAAAACTGATCTGTTTATTATTTTACAAGGAAAAATTGAATTTGGATATGTAAGGTTTAAAACTATGAGAAAATTTTGTTTGAAAAAAAATATTCAAGTTCCAAGATAATAAAAGAATTGAACAATAATCTAAATATAAAATAGAATAGAAATTATACTTTCTTACAAATATTTTATTTTTGAAGAAAAATTATAAAACTGAAAACAAGAATCAAGATCTAACCTCTCTTCTTATATCTATATATACATATTTATAAATCAAGATTGATTTATTTTTTCTATGTATATATAACAAATGTGTATTATGTATATAAAAATTAAAAATCAAAAATCAAACCAATAACTTATATATATATATATATATATAAGTGTGTGTGTGTGTGTGTGTGTGTATACATATTGGTTACAATTATATATATATATACAGATCAATCTATGAGGAGTAAAAGATAGGTGGGAGAGAGAGAGACAGCAGGCGGCATTTGCGGTGAGTGGCGACGGGGGCGAGCGACAGTGGACAACAACGGAATAAGGACATAGGGGACGTGGTTGCTAGGGTTTTTAGATATATGTATATATATATATATATGTATTGTGTAAATCGGGTTTTGGGTTTGGTTTGGGTTCAGCCCAAAATATGTCCGGGCTAATAAACTTGGGCTCAAACCCAACCTGGATTATAAATTGACGGGCCCGAATGAGCCTGAATTGGAATTTTTTCGAGCTAGCCCAACCCAACTTGTATCCTAGTTATGTTGCTATGTAAGTCAAATTTCATACTATAGCTGTGACATGAAGACCCATCTTAAATGCACTTCAAATCTAAGTTTGTTTCATCTGCCCAAGTCTTACATGTGCTTTAAGCTATTCATTGCATGCACACCAATTAAGACTAACCAATAGTAAAATTTAACACAACTTCAAACAATAATTTTTTTCAAATTCTAATAATAAATTAAATTACAAAGAAAATATGATGGGAGCAAGCATAATCGAGAATTCACTCTTCAACTTCCTTTTCCTTATCAATGATTGACAGGACTTAAAAAAGATCATCATTTGTATCACTTGGCTCGGCAACCACAACAATATTGGACTAACTTTATTTTTTTTTAGGACAACCTCGTATGAAATGCCTTGTTTCTCCACAATAGTAGGATGATTGCTTCATAATTGGCTAATGATTCTACAAAGCTCAACTTCACCATTTGTCTTGTCCTCCTTACCTTCTTTCAAATGTCTTTTTCTTCTAAAATATAAAGGCTTGTGACTGATCATCAAAGTTATTGCCTTCATTTTCCTAATTTATTTTCTCACTAGAGTACAAATCACTTTTCACTTACTATATTGTCACAGTATCTCTCCCATAAAGCAAAGTGTTAAACAACTGCTTATGAGTGGAGCGAACCGATGTCAATAAGTTAACAACTTGATCCTCATCACTCATTTTAACATCAACATTAGATAAATCACAAATAATTTTATTAAAGTCACAAAGGTAATTATGCAAGTCCACACCATCCTTTATGCGAAAGGAATACAAATTTTGCTTTAGAATCAACCGATTGGTATTATTCTTCCCCATATGAAGATCTTTCAATTTCTTCCATAAATCTGCTGCAGATGTTTCTGCAACCACATCGTACATGATGTCATATATCAAAGTCAATTGAATAATACTCACCGTCTTCGATTTGATTATGTTCCATTTTTCCTCGTCCATTTCTGTCGACTTCTCGTCCAAAGCCTCATCTAAACTTTGTTACTGAACATTTTCCTGCAACCACATCATACACAACGTCATCTATCAAAGTCAATCGAATAATACTCACCGTCTTCAAGTTGATTATGTTATATTTTTTCTCATCCATTTCTGTTGGCTTCTCGTCCAAAGCCTCATCTAAACCTTGTTGAACTAACAAGTCTCGCATCCGAATTTGCCAGAGACTGAAGTTCTTTCTTTCATCAAATTTCTTCACCGCAAACTTAACATTTGAAGTTGTCACCATTGGTATAATACCATTTGTTAGGAATTAATCCCCTTTTAATTAAGAATTAATTCGCCCAAGATCACACACACAATTATATAACAACAACTCACTTTTATTAAACAACAACAAAGAAATACAACAATGAACAATTAACAAAAATATTTCACACTTAAAACACACTCCTTTTATTCTTCTACTCTTTCTTTGTTTTTCTCTCTCTATCTTCTCTCATTTCCTATCTTTCCTTTCTCTCTTCACTTATTTGTTTTCTTCTATCTATTTTCTTCTCGGCAACATATTATTTATAGAATGCTAAACTGGCATACTTGTCGCCTCAAAGAGTACTATGTAACAAAGTTGGTTATGTAACTGTGCAATTCAAACTTCATTATGTGGCATGAAGACCCATCATTAATGGACTTCAAATCTAAGAGCCTGCCTGGTTTTCATTTTTGAAACAGAAAACTTCAAATCATAAAACTGTACAAAAAGTTTGTTTAGTTTAATTTTTTTTAAAACAATTTTCAGAAAACTCAGTTATAAAAATGTTTGTCAGAGAACTCATTTTCATTATTCTTAGAAAACTATTTTCTGTAATCAGAATTCTCGAGAACAATGTTCAGAGATACAAATCAAACAGGTCCTAAGTTTGCTTCCTCTGCCCAAATCTTACATATGCTTCAAGCTATTCATTGCATGAACCAATAGAAAAATTCAACACAATTTCAACCAATACATTTTTGTCAAATTCTAACAATAAATTAAATTACAGATAAAATAGTTCAATTCACTTGTAACGTAACTCTAAGATTTTAAAACTTTGCCAAAAATATAATAATTTAAAACTCACTATTTGTAACGAATTCCATCTCACATCAAATCTGATATGGATGTGGGAGGTCTTGGATGTAAATGGATTAGGTGTTAGCTCCACCCAACAGTTTAAGTTTTTGGATCCGATAATGAAACAACCACCTCGTGATAGTAGAATCAGAGAAAACCCAAATTTTACTATGGTGTCATCTCCAAACGCCCACAAAAAGTGTTCGGATTGGATCCCCCGCCGATAGGATGGACGGGCTAGACACGGTGGGCCAACCCCGAAACCGTCCTGATTAATAATAAATTTGTAAATATTTCTTAAAATAAAATTTTATTAACATTATTGTTATAATAAGTATTATAGATTTGATTTATACTGACATTAAACAAATTTTTTTTTGTCTTTTAAAATAGGGTTAATTTCATGAAACCTCACTATACTATCAAGTTTAATCAACTAATCTCCACTGTGTCCACTTTACCCTCTATACTATTCAATTTCATCAATATGCCCCATCACCTCACATTTTGAGTCAAAATGCCTAAACTACCCTCAATAGTATAAGGGGGTTTAGTGAAATTAACCATTTAAAAAAATTATTTTTCAAAAATCATTTATATTTTTCGCAAAAATTATAAATTCAGAAATATATATATATATTTTTAGCAAAAAAAATATATTTCGGAAGGAGCATATTATTTTCCAAAATATAAATTATTTCAGAAAAAATAATATATACTTTTTGCAAAAAAATTATTTTTCGGAAAAAAATCATATTTTGGAACATAATAGTATATATTTTTCGGAAAAGATAATATTTTGGAACATAATAGTGTATATTTTTCGCAAAAAAATTATTTTTCGAAAAAGATCATATTTTGGAACATAATATATATTTTTCGCAAAAATAAATATTTTTTGGAAAAAAATTCATATTTTGGAACATAATAAATACTTTTTCGCAAAAAAAAAAATCGTAAAAAAATCATATTTTGGAACATAATATATATTTTTCCCAAAATAATTATTTTTTGGAAAAAAATTATATTTTGGAACATAATATATACTTTTTCTCAAAAAAAATATTTTGTGTAATATATATTTTTTGGTAAAAAGTATATATTATGTTCCAAAATATGATTTTTTTTCCGAAAAATATTTTTTTTTGCGAAAAAATATTTATTATGTTTCAAAATATGAATTTTGTTTTTGAAAAATATTTTTTTTTTGCGAAAAAGTATATACTATGTTCCAAAATATGAATTTTTTTCCGAAAAAATATGTTTTTTGCAAAAAATATATATTATGTTCCAAAATATGATTTTTTTTTGAAAAATATTTTTTTTTGCGAAAAAATATTTATTATGTTTCAAAATATGAATTTGTTTTTTGAAAAATATATTTATTGCAAAACATATATACTATTATGTTTCAAAATATGATCTTTTCCGAAACATATTTTTTTTGCAAAAAATATATATACTATTATGTTCCAAAATATGATTTTTTCCGAAAAATATTTCTTTTTGCAAAAAATATATATTGTATTTTCGGAAATAATTCATATTTTGGAAAATAATATACTCCCTGCAAAAAATAATTTTTTTGTGAAATATATATATATATAATAATTTTAATTTATAATTTTTGCAAAAAATATAATTGATTTTTGAAAAATAATTTTTTAAATTATTGATTTCACTAAACTCCCTTATACTATTGAGGGTAGTTTAGGCATTTTGACTCAAAATGTGAGGAAATGGGGGATAATGATAAAATTAAATAGTATATGAGGCAAAATGGACAGAGTGTAGGTTAATTGATTAAACTGGATAGTATAGGAGGGTTTATTGAAATTAACCCTTTAAAATATTTGATCAAATTAAAATACTTAGGCCCTGTTTGGTAGGTGGTCTGGTCTCAGGTGGTCTGGTCTGGTCTTGCGTTTTATGGGACCAGACCATGTTTGGTAGCATTGATCCCAAATTTTTGGTTAGACCATGTTTGGTAGCATTGATCCCAAATTTTTGGTTAGACCAAGTAAGATCAAATCAGACCAAAATGGCCTCATTTCAGACAAAAAAAAAGGTGGTTCTTGGTGGTCCGGTCTGGTCTTATTAATAAAATATATTTATAAATAATTAAAAATGAATAAATAATAATAAAAAATTAATAATAATAATAAATTAAATAAAACATATTTTAAAAATAAAATATAAATAATAAATAATAAACAAAATGAAATAAATAATACCTAATAATAATAAATAAATGAATAAATAATTAAATATATTTATAAATAATTAAAAATGAATAATTAATAATATAAATAATAAATTAAATAAAACATAATAATAATAAAAAATGAATACAATAATAATAAATCAATATAATAATAATAAAAAATGGACTAAATAATAAATAATAATAATAAATTACATAAAACATATTTAAAAATATAATAAAAATAATAAATAATAAAAAAAATGAAATAAATAATAATAATAAATAAATATAATAAAAAATAAAAAATAGATATAATAATAAATAAATATAAGAATAAATAATAAGTAAATATAATAATGAATAAATACTTCATAATAATAATAAAAAATGAGTATAAGAATAATAAATTAATATTAAATTAATAAAATATATATTTTAAATAATTAAAAATGAATAAATAATTTATAAATAAAATCAATTAAATAATGAAATAATAATAACTAAATAGAATATATTTATAAATTAATAAATAATAATTTAATAATATATATAAAGTGAAGAAATAATAAATAAAGAAATAAATAATACATAAATAAATATTATAATAAATAATAAATAAATAGTAAGACCAGACCACTTACCAAACAGACTTTTGCAGATCAGATTAGACCATACCAGATCGGACCGGACTGGATCCGACCAGACCAGACCAGAAAGACGCCTACCAAACATGGCCTTATGGAAATTCCAAACCGGTCGGACCACTATGCGCCCTTACCAGGGCCGAAGTCCCAAACCAGTGTCTTTTTTTTCTTTCAACCATTTGATCATTTATATCCTAACTCACATAACTACAAATCGCTATAAAATAAATTTAATTTCCCAAATCGCAACGAAAAAATGGGCCTGAAAATTGGAGGTGAGATAGAGAAGGTGAACGGTAAAGAATTGAGTTACAAGGAATTCCTAGAGAGGTACCTTGTGAAGAACCAACCAGTGGTTCTGACAGGGCTTATGGATGGTTGGAGGGCTTGCAGTGATTGGGTCTCTGACAATGGAAAACCCAATCTTCACTTCATCACTACCCACTTTGGTGATTCCAAAGTTCAGGTATTTATTCAGAGACCCATTTGCTTTTCTTTGCTCAATAAGTGTTTCTGAATCCTTTATTGCAGAATTTTACTTGGGTTTATCTCCTTACAGTCTTATGCGTGTGTACATGTACACACATATATATGTGTGTGTGTGTGTATTGATGTATATTTGTGTGCTTTGAAGGAAGAATTCTGGTAGATTTGAGGCATTCAAAAAGGGTTGGTTGGTTTGTTTTTTTGTTTGTTTTTGTTTTTGTTTTTTGGTTTTGCAATGAAATGTTTAATGAGTTTTTAACATGTATGTGGTTTTCTTTCATACTTGGGTCATGGGTGAGAAATGTTTGAATCAATATGTTGCTCTCATGAATAGAGGATTTTTTTGAGGTATTTCTTCTATTGGGTTTTGAATAGTAAGAGGAACACCAAAGTTAATGTGGGTAGAGTTAGTTGCCCTGTTTGGTTTTTGTTTTTGTTTTTGTTTGATGTTTTTTGATTTTTGTTTGTTGTTTGCTACTGTAGCTGTTTTCCAAACAAAACCAACTTTTGGCTCTCGAGTTTTGTTTTGAATAGTAAAAAGACATTTTTGGTGCTTTTCCTAGGAAAATATTATCACTTTTCCAGCAGATGACCAGTTTAAAACACTTTTAACCACTATGTTCTATTTTAATACTGCGGATTTGCACTAAAAGATGGCCCTTAAAAGGAGAACGGATCCCTAAAAAGCTACACAATGCCATATACGATCTAAATTCCTAAACTAAACATGTAATTAAAACCTTGAAGGAATAGGATCCGGGCCTAAATTTTGAATCAGAACACTCCAAGCTCTCAACTAGTCAGTGTTTTTTATGTTTATTTTTAATATTACATTTAAAATTGAATCTAGGATGCAAATTTGGTTGATAATGTGTAATATATGTCATAAATTTTCATTTTTTATATATGTTTATGTCTATTTCCATTCATCACTCAAGTACATATAAATTCTAAGCCTTTACTACCGACATTGAATTAAATTTCATGTCCATGCCATTACTTCCGTGGTTTTTTGTCATAATTTTTTGTTTTTAATTTTTATTTTTTGATTTGTATGTTGAGTCTTTGATTCATTACTTCAGTAAAAGGTTTAAATTACTAAGCCTTTCTAATGCAAAGTTTTCATTTATTTGTGTTAAAGGATCTTTTAAAATTAACCAAAATCTCATTTCTTTTAAACATATATACCTTGGTCCCTTTAGTTAAACTTTGCATATCAATATTTTTAGGTCTTATTTGCATGATTGAAAAGAATATATTCACCGCGACAAATGAATCCATCATGTCACACAGGGTTCTTGCCCCCGTCTGTTTCATTGCGTCCTTGTCTGTATCTGTTTTTTCATCCTTGTACCACAGCAGGAATATGATATAAAAATGAGTGGACTCTCAATTTTGGTGATTCATGTGTGTTTGCTTATGAGTTATAAATTTAATATGCTGTGTGTGTGTGGATGCATGCATAATGCTTTAGTTCTTTTTATCAGTCGTTGTTTCTCCGTTGTTGTTTTTGGTTCATATTCAGAAGTGCATACAATAGTTTTTCAGCTGAACCCTTCAAATTATACGACTTATTACAGGTCGCAGACTGTGGTACCAAAGAGTTTACGGATCAGAAGAGAATAGAGATGTCAGTCTCAGAATTCATTAATCACTGGCTTGATCTTCAATCCGAGAAATGTAATAATGCTTCAGCTCATAAATGTGATGACAAGTCCCTGTTATATTTGAAGGACTGGCATTTTGTAAAGGTGCGACTTAGAACTATCGTTGTTGGTATGCATGAGACCGGGTGGTAGATGTGTCTCATCAGACCTGTATGCTCCTCATTCCCCAAAAATTATCCAGGGACTAGGTTTATTTGTCTATGATATGGATCAAGGTGTTTACTGAAAGTTAGAAATCACTGCATGCAAATTTGATTTGTGCGTCTTGGTACATTGGTTCAACAGAAATAATTAGTTCTGAAATCTCAATGTAAACAGGTTTGTGTTTTGATCTGAAGGAAATAGTGAACACAAGGAAGCATTTAAGAAATTACTGTAGATATGAGGTGTAGAAGTAGTTGAAATTTGCAATGATGCCCATTACAATGGCCCAGGGCAACAAATATAAGTTATAAAACAATTATTTTTGATCTCAATCTCAACTCATATGGTTCTTGAGAGATATATAGGTGGTATTTACTCATTCGGTATTTAGTTTTTTTGGCTTCTTAACTATTGTTGAAGGATTTAAATATTAAAGTTGCACTCTCTCTAACAGTTTAAGTTCTTAGAGTTGATGGGTAGTTAACAACTAATTTTACTGGCGCTAGAGATTGTAGCTCTATCATCCTTTTCATAGTTTACGATGATATTTTTTTGATAAGTTTTTTAATATTATTTTTTAAAATGATATTCTTCCCTACTATAAGAGATTTATATGGGACTGGGACATGCCATCTTGTTAGGTATTTAATTTTAATGTTGACTCGATCATCTCCATGGTCACTGACTCACTGTTCTGCTCATCCTTCTTAACCTTTTTGCAGGAGTACCCACATTATTTTGCCTACACAACTCCGCTGATTTTCCACGATGACTGGTTGAATTTGTATCTTGACAACTATTCTATGCAT
Organism: Cornus suecica; assembly: GCA_963922005.1. NCBI lineage: Eukaryota > Viridiplantae > Streptophyta > Magnoliopsida > Cornales > Cornaceae > Cornus > Cornus suecica. Next base: position 41,630,897 of record OY998245.1, on the reverse strand, counting down.
CAGAATCCTGATATTTACCAAGAGAAGAATGAAATAAGTTGTTCTGACTATCGTTTTGTATACATGGGAGCAAAAGGTTTGAGCATAGATGCGACAAATTTCTTGTGAGACATAGAATTTTTTTTCCCTTGTATTTCTGAATGACAGGCTTAGTTATGGAAACAAAAATTTAAATAAAAATCAGAAATATAAACTTGATATGGCTGATGATTGGATGAATAGTTGCAAGGTGTACCAAAGTTTTTGATTTGCATGCAGGAACATGGACTCCTCTCCATGCTGACGTTTTTAGGTCTTATAGTTGGTCTGCAAATGTGTGTGGAAGGAAAAGATGGTTTTTTTTGTCTCCAGCTCAGTATCACCTTGTGTTTGACAGGTATGAATTCATTTCCTTGCAGCATTTATCGTTAATATGACTTGTTGGAAAATTGCAATCACAGAGCATGCAAGTTCACATGTAGTTACATGCCCAAGTTGTTAAGAGCATCGTATATATTTGTAAAGAGAATGCAACAGGGAATACTCAATTTTCTTCTTGAATTGTCCTTTGTTCCTTATAATACCCTGCAAGAAGCATCAATTACTATGCATTGTCATTTAAAATTATTGTGTGTGATGTGTTATCTGCCTGAACTAATTCAAATTCAAATCAGGAGATCTTAATACCCAGACTTGTTTATTCAACAGCTCAGTGTACTAGTAATCTGCACAAGGCACGTGTTTATCGTGTAAGAACATTTATAGTCTTATTTGTGTTTGGCATGTCCTAGATAATAATCATGTTGAGTGAATTGTCATGTTGAGTAAATTGTGAAGTCGGGTAGGTTTAATAGGCATTGACAAGCTTCGTCAAATTCAAATCAAGTCTAAAGAAATGAAGAATACAAGATAATTGAAGAGGAAGCAAGTTTCAGTAAAAAGTGCCTCTCGAAGGGCAGAAATGTTATTTTTTCAAGCCTCAACTTCAAGAATCATGACAAGCGAGTTGAGGAGGTTCAAATGGCACATCTATCAAGAAAAGTTGGTTCCGAGTATTTTGCTACACCTAACCTACACCCACAACAACAAAAAGTGGCTAGAAAGTGAGTTTTCTACGCCCGAAGCAGACGCGGCCATTTTGACCCTATGCCCCAGGCGTAGGGGTCTGGCGAGTTATGATGCTGGAAATTCCTGTTTTGCCCCGATTTGTTTTCCCTTGAGGCGGCTGCGACTTTACACATTGAGATACGTGCCATACACATAGGGCTGACAATTTCGGGTTACGGGTCGTGTTCGTGTCGGGTTGAGATTGTGTCAGGTCGAAATCGTGTCGTGTCAAAAAGACCTGGTTAATATCCGTATTAAACATCCTCAACCCTAACTCAACCCATGTCGTATTCGTGTCGACCCATGTAATCCATTTAGCCTATTTATTATAATATTTTAAATTAAATTTGACATAATCCAACACGAAATAAATTATTTAACCTATTATCAACAAAATTAAATTGATTTTGACACGATCCAGTACTATTTTATTGATATATTTCAATCCATGACCAATTAGAGAAGATAAAAATATAAAAATAAAGATTAATATAAATATTATTGTGTCAAACGTGTCGTGTTCAGGTTATCCGTGTCGTGTTCGGGTTGATCCTTATATTCTCGTGTCGTGTTCGGGTGACCCTTTTTAGGCCTCAATCCTTTTATGCTCAACCCTAACCCTAACCCTTTTAAATAGCCTCGTGTTCGTGTCGTGTTACCGTGTCGTGTCCAATTTTGCCAACCCTACATACACAGAATATTCATCAGGAAATAAGGTTTTACTTGGTTTGATGTGAAATTACCAAAAAGGGAAAGATTAGGGTTTCTCTTTAACATTGTCTATAAATACCAAGGTCTTCTACAGATGAGAGACAGCCTTGTAGCCCTAGAGCTTTAGAGCATTTGAGAGATCTCTACAAGTCTTCTACAATTCATATTCTTCTGCAGAGATAGAAATAGAGAGAGAAAATCATTGAGTGATTCTATATCTTCTAGTTTTCTCTTGATTAGGGTTTATTCAATTGTGCTTCTACATCGACGATCTCTATGCACAATTGAATGACATAGTTGCTAAATAATCAAAACACCACATATTGCAACGTGGTTGCTTTGATCCGTTTGAGAAACGGAGCCGTTTGAGAAACAGAACTGTTTGAGAAACGGAGCCGTCTGAGTGCGAAGATCGGAGCAGGAGGCTTCGTGGTTCATTGATCCGTTGAGAAGCGGAACCGTCAGAATACGGAGCGGAGTGAGAGCTTCGTGGAGCGCGAGTGATTCAAGGTTGTCAGACGTCGAGTGGAGAAAGGCAGATCTGGAGGGATATGTTAGTCTAAAATTTCATAGAGTTTGTATATATCTTGATTCATAGTGCATCGATACCCGAGCGTATCTGTGGTTTTTACTTGGAGTCTTTCTAAGGTTTTTCACGTAAAAATATCGTGTCTCTATTGCTTTATTTTTTGCAGTTAGATTAATCTTTGCATGATTTATCTTGATAGAGAATTGGATTAAAATTGACTTTTCCGCAATTAATTTTAATTTGTCAATAAATCCACAAAAGCCTATTCACCCCGCCTCTAGGCTATTTTCATTGACTGTTTAGGTAATTTCATATCGAATTGGCTAATGCATAGTCATGTATATTAGAAAACACTGTTGATGGAAGTAAGGACTAGTATCCAAGACTCTGAGAGAAAGTTGCACCAGATCCACTGATCTGGACCTTGAGAGTGGGGTGAGGAGTTTGGATAGGTCTTGTAGGACGACCAACTGATTTAACAATTTTTTTTGAATCTGTAACTGATAAAGCTTTAGTAATATCGTAGATAGGAAAAATATAAACAATTCATATTATTCATAAGCGGTAAAGTTAAGCAGGGCAGAACCACAAGATCGAGTCCACACAAAATCCACTATATGGGAGAAACATTCCGACTTAGTTAACTGATTCTAATAGTAGATCCTCCGATATTTCATTCAAATTTCTCAGACAGTCCTTCCACTTGTCAATGTTATAAAGCATCTGCTCCTCAAGAACCTCCTTTTCTAGTGATTTGGCCTCATCCACTAGTCGTCCAGGCTTTAATCAGATGGTGAATTGAAAGATAGTGTTGAAATCATCCTTGTAGTATACAACAATCAACACTTGGAGTTTACACTCACCAACTAATACAAAAGATGAATTGAGAAGGAAGACTGTGATGCACACTCAGTACTCTCAATTATATGCTCTCTATATTATTTTCTGCGTATATCTTTTTTGCCATAGCATATGCATTTATATGCAACAAAGTAGTCTATAGAGATTTTGATAGGTAGAGTTAAAAAGCAACTTGAAAACAGTTTTCCAATAGGTGCGATCGTTAAAATTGTGGTCGATTGATTGACAACTCACAAGAGTACCTCACTGGATTTCTCGGGCCGATTTGGACATAGATTACCAAATTGCTGTGAATGTAATTTTTCTGAAATTAGAATAAATGTTACAGATTTAGTTTTTATTAACAAAATTTCTTAGCGAAGTTTTATTTCTGTGCAACCTTCTATTGTAGTGGATAGCTCAAGTAAACACCATAATGAGTACCTGGAAAGTATCAAAGAAAACCAAAATGCTGTATGCTGTACATATTTTGGATATTAAAAAAAAAGAAAGGAAAAGAAAAGGACTTTTCCCATGGGGGGGGTGGGGGAGTGTCAAAAGCGGGTGGATTAAATACGAGTTGACTTATTTTCCGCCCTACTATTGACACTACGAAGGACACTTTCATTTCTTTTATGTTTTATTGGGGCAGGGGTTATATGTATACTTCTGTAGAGGAAAAATTGGATTTCTTGGGCCTTTATTCTTTTGTATATGGGATGTGCTCCCCTCTTTGAGAACAATCTTTTTATATATTATTTTCTTACTTATCAAAACGCCTCTTTGGAATCTCTCCATCCTAAAACTCACAGAGAAAGGGTGTTTTCGAGCGAGAGTTGGGCATATTGACCGAGTGACCCATTTTTTCCTTATAAAAAGAATTAAAAAAACATGTTACATTTTTTCTCGGTTTGCAATTTAATTTTATCTTTATTCTGTAAATAAATTCATTTGTGATGTTATTCAGGTGTTTTGACCATAATTAATAGGTTGACCAACCTGCCTAATCCATATATTCTACAATTTTTGCTTGAGAATTCTTTTAATCTCATGAAATTTCAACCTTCAAATTTTGTGTACCAAAACTTCTGGGAAAGGAAATTGTGCATCCAAGTTTGCATGGGTCAACCTGTTACACGATCCATTTTGTTTCCACAACCCGACCGTGGAACATATAACGTTATTGTACTCAAAGAAATCCTTCAATCATTTTCAAAGATCTAATCTTTCCATATCACCGTATAATTTATAGCAAATTTAAGTTTCAACCTTTAACTTCCATGAATCCAAGTTAGCATGGGTTGGCCCCTCTACAAGATCCTACACACTAACATGACCCGACCCATTACCTTAAAATAATTCTACTTAATACACCCTAGATTCCTAAATCGCGAAATAGTGGAGCTGATAATGTTAAAGATCTGCTTTGTAGAGAGACGAATTATTTTTTGATAATCGAAGTTGCAACATAACCTTGTACGTAGGGAGATATACCCGAAGTTGTATAGATACTAAGAAGCAGGGACACTTCTATGAAGGTGTTTGTGTCTAACACTATCTTCCATGGACACACGCCTGATAATCTTATGTAGCACGGAAATAAGACACGAACGCAATATGACACATAAAACTCTAAACGAATAGGATACGGATACGGGATGGACATGACTAATGTAAATATCAATTATGAGTTATAAGTAATAAGTCTATTAAATAAGACAATTAAGACTTGTTACATATTTGAGAGGTGAAAATTACGTGACTATCCCAATATATTTATGTCATTACTCTCTGACTTTGCCATTCTAGTTACAATTTTGTTACAGTTATGATGTATTTTATTACATTAATATAGTGTTGTGTTATTTTTGTTTCTTTCTTTTTGAAAAAAGAAGAAAAGGTTAAGACTCGTATTGGAGGTTAAGATTGTTATATTTGTCTTGCATAAGACTCGTACTAGATCAGTATAGAATGATTACTCAATTGGCTGAGTGTCAGACAAGTCTCCTAAAAGTGTTAGCTAAGTGTCTGAAATAGTTACATTATCTATGAAGTATTGGACACGTGTCAATGAAGTCTCCTGTCTGACATAGTGTTCAACACGATGCTTTTGATCAAACAATTGCTCATTAGTTGATATTCCATAGATGTCTACAATATTCGGACACTTAGTGAACACATTTCGGATACTTGTTTGACACAATTGAAGCTTGTATGTGTATGCATTTTTCTGTTAGATTAGACGATTAGAAGAGGGAGGAGAGAAATCTAAGAGAAATAAGAGGTGTGCATCAGGCGCTCCTAGACCTTTCACCTATTTAGATTTAAGAAAAATAAATTACATAGTGCCCTTAGTGCAACAAAGAAATATAATTAACTTTAACTGACATATTTAGAAAACTTGTTATCTTAGACTACTCCAATACGAGTTTTTTGAATCCAAACTTTCTTGAATAAGAATAAAAGTATAGTTAAATCTCCTTTTCTTTTTAAGAAAAATTAACACTATATAAATGTTTAAAATACTTCTCAAATATTACAAAACTATAATTTAGATGACAAAGTTGGAGAGTGATTATATATAAAATTGGGATATTCACATGAATCTCTTCTTCAAATTGTTTAACACGTTTTAATCATCCTAGTTACTAAATTATAAATTATATATTTTAATATTAGCCGTGTCTGTGCGATATTTATATCACTCTTTTAGAATTTGACGTTGACGTATGCATGTCATATTCGTATCCGTGGCGTTTTTGTTTTTTTGATTGTTGTATTTGTTTCATTTTTGAGATCTGTCATATTTGATTGCATAAGACTCGTATTGGATCAGTGTAGGATGTGTTAATCAAGTGTTCGAGATGTGTTGGTCAAGTGTTCGAATAATAATATAATGAACACGTCTATAAAGTATTGGACATGTACATGATTCTTAAAAATGTGTCATATCAAACACAACACCTACTTAAAAATGTACATGATTCTTAGCCAATATATTCTTGACGTGTCCAGAATATTCGGATACCTAGCCAACACATTTTGAATACTTGTCTAACATAGTTGAAGCTTGAAGCTGCTTGTATGTGTGTGCTTTAGGGTTAGATTAGAAGAAAAGAAGAGGGAGGAGAGGAAGCTAAGAGAAATAACAAGTGTGTGTCACGCTTTCGCACACCTCTCACCTAATAAGATATAACAATAAACTCTCTAACAAAAACATTTTAGAAACTTGTCTGACCCTTGAATATCATATCCTAAACTACTCTCCTATGAGTCTTATGCAATACGAAAATATAATAATATTGAAAAATAATACTCCCTCTGTCCCAAATTATAAGTCCGTTTTGGGAAATCCAACTTTTTGAGATGATGACTTTTATTGATGTGATAGTGAATGAAAAAACAATTTTACCCTTAGTCCCACCAAGTGATGTGATGTTTGTAGTTTAGATATTTTATAACTTGAATGATTGAAGGGTAAATTGGTAAATTGACCAAATAAAGTAGCATTGACTTTACTTATTTTGGAATGGATTGAATAGTGAATGTGGACACTTAAATTGGGACGGAGGGAGTACAAATATAGGTAATCTCATTTTCGTTTAAGAAAATTAACACTATATAAATGTTATTAGTTTCTTCTGAAATAAGAAAACTGTAATTACAATCATGAATTCAGAGAACAATATATATATATATTCTTTGTATAGTTACATGCATCTCTTCTCTAAATTGTTAAGAAGCATGTCTTAGTTGTCTTATTAGCCGTGTCTATATCCTACTCTCTTAGGATTTGCCGTGTTGCCATACCCTTGTCATACAATGTTTCCCGTGCCCGTATCCGTACTAATTGGGATATATATATATATATATATATATATAGAGAGAGAGAGAGAGAGTGGCAACATGTCTCTTGCCCCTTCAACCAGTTTGACCCGCAAATTAACAGTTCTAAGGAAAAATTACAAAAAGCTCTACTTTTTATTTCACAGGACATTCAAGCTAACAATGAACAAACTTGCCATATTTTTTAATTCATTGCTAGGACTAGATTGTCCTATAAAATAAAAAGTAGCACTGATATGTAATTTTTTCAGTTTGGATTTTAGTTTAAATCAAATCCATTAAAAAAGAGCGGATAGGGGCATGTTGACGGGTTAAGGACCATTTTGTCACCCCTACTTACACGGATCATATTTTTTCATTCCCTATCTAGTGTCATGCCGCAGTCAAAACTCATGTTATTATTTCTTTCTTCACTACTATATCCTAATAGTTGTTGTCAATCAACTTAACTATGCACTTGGTGGTTTTGTTTGCGTCTCTCTAAAACATCTTGGTCAATTTTTTCTATTATCATTAATTGGTGTTGCTTCAATTATGTGTTCTTTTTTATCTTTCTTCTCCTGTTGCCATCTATCTCAATGTTCGTATTTCCTCCACAATCACTTTATGCATTGCTGTTAACTCTCCAACTTTTGTACCATGAAGAATGGCTAGGCTGATACCTTTCTTTATGGATATACCGACGATGCAATATAGTAGTCATGCTCCTTGATTTAACCCATGCCCCCTTGATTATGCGGTTAATTATCATCTTCGAAATTTCTTTCATTGTAAATAATTGAGCTTTAAGAGAATAAAGGTTTTCTCTCTTTCATTGTGAATAATTGCTAGTGAAGAAGATCTGAATTCTGTTTGTATTCTTCTTTATATTTTACAGATTGTACAAGACCTACATATATACTAGAAAACACCAGTCCACTAAGGACAAAAATACTAATACAAGTCAAGATTAGCTGCTACACTATAGGCTAGTTAAAGTCAAAGATATGCAGCATACTTTATGCTATACAAGATCAGAATCTGCAGCTGTGTTCAATGAGGATTTGCTGCTGTATAACAGCTGCACTTAGGAGCTATAAACATAGAATTACTTTGACTAAATTGGATCATAATCTCAAAGAAGATCTGCCATGTTTTTCCACACTCCCCCTCAAGCTGGCACGTAGATATCAGTCATGCTTAGCTTGCCAATTAACTCCTGAAACTGCCCTTTACCTAAACCTTTAGTCAAGACATCTGCTAGTTGTTCTTTGGATTTGATGTAGAGAGTACAAACTAGGCCTCCTTCACTTTTCTCTTTGATAAAGTGCCTGCCGATTTCAACATGTTTTGTTCTGTCATGTTGGACTAGATTGTGCGCGATACTAATGGTTGCTTTGTTGTCACAATAGAGTTTAATGGGATTACAACTTTCAAACTTCAGTTCTTTCAAGATAGACTTTAGCCATAGTAACTCACAAATTCCCAAAGCCATCGCATGAAACTCAGCTTTAGCGCTTGATCTAGCCATAACTGTTTGCTTCTTACTCCTCCATGTCACCAAATTACCTCCTACAAAGGTACAATACCCTAAAGTAGAGCGTCTATCACTAAGTGATCCTGCCCAGTCTGCATCAGTGTAGGCTTCAATCTCCATATTCCCATTTTTGGAGAATAAAATTCCTTTTCCTGGTGTGCCCTTGAGATATCTTAGGATTCTGAATATAACATTGAGCTAGTCTTGATTAGGAGTGTGCATAAATCTACTAACAATACCCACGACATAGGCAATATCAGGCATAGTATGAGATAAGTAAATGAGCTTTCCAACTAATCGCCGGTATCTCTCATTTTCCACCATTGGACTTGTGGCTACACCATCAAATTTGTGGTTGAAGTCAATAGGAGTAGCTTCTGGTTTGCATCCCAATAAACCTGTCTCCTTAAGTAAATCAAGGACATATTTCATTTGTGATAGAAATATTCATTTTTTTGACCTTGCAACTTTTATTCCCAATAAATACCTTAGATTTCCCAAATCCTTAGTCTCAAATTATTTTGCAAGAGACTTCTTCAATTTCTCTATTTCGGTCTCATCATTACCAGTCACAATGATGTCATCAACATACACAATTAATACAGTTACCTTCCCTCTTTTATGTTTGTAAAACATTGTGTGATCTCCTTGGCTTTGTGTATATCTCTCTCTCCGGACAGCCTTGGTGAATTTTTCAAACCAAGCCCGTGCGGATTGCTTCAATCTATAAAGAGCTTTCTTTAATTTGCACACTTTCTTTCCTCCAAGGTTATATTCAAATCCCGATGGCAGCGACATATACACTTCTTCTTTAAGGTCTCCGTGGAGAAATGCATTTTTAACATCAAGTTGGTGTAATGGCCAGTCTCGGTTTGCAGCTATGGACAGTAAAGCTCGAACTGTATTCATCTTTGCCACGGGTGCAAAGGTTTCTTGGTAGTCTGTCCCATAGGTTTGTGTGAAACCTTTTGCGACCAATCTTGCCTTGTATCGGTTAATCGATCCACCTGCCTTGAACTTGACGGTAAACACCCATTTACACCCCACTGCCTTCTTTCCATAGGGCAAATCAGCTAGTTCCCAAGTGGTGTTCTTGTTGAGTGCCCTCATTTCTTCCATTACAACTTTTTTCCACTTTAAATCCATCATTGCTTCCTGAATGGACATGGGAATCTATTCTTGACAAACATTAGCAGAAAAAACTTTGAAGGAAGAGTTGAGATTCTTGTATGAAATATGATTGGAGATCGGATATTTAGTACAAGATCTTTTTTCCTTTCTAAGGGCAATGGGCATGTCCAGATCAGATTGGGAAATATCAGAAATTTCTTTAGGGAACTCACCTTGTCTTTCCATGATCTCAATGGAATTTGAAGTGACCGTAGTTGGTTCAGAGATTGAGCAGTGCAAAGGAAATGTTCCGGCCTCCTTATCCTTGTTTTTCCTTGTATAAACCTTCAGTTCTTTAGGCTACCCTTCACTTTGTCCATCGTCGGTTGTGGGTTGTTGATCAATCAACGGCTGTTGTGGTTGTTGCAGCTGCTGTGATGGCCGTTGCAGGCTGGGAAAGAAGCTTGGTTGAAGGTTTAGGCTTTGTGTGGATTGAACGTGATTGGGCATCATAATATCATCCCAAAACTGATCTACCATTGGATGATTCTCCCCCTGGAGTGAAGTTTTGGTGAAGAATGATTGAGTTTCAAAAAAAGTCACATCCTTGGAGACAAAATTTTTTTTGGTAGTGGGGTCAAAACACTTGTACCATTTCTTTGTTGAAGAGTAACCAATAAAAACACATTTTATGGCTCTAGGATTCAATTTGCTTTTATTGGAATTGTGATCATGAACAAAAGCAGTACATCCAAAAATTTTTGGGCTTAAGGAAAAGAATAAGTGTTTTGTCAATGGAAATGATTTTTTGACTTGGTTCAATGGTGTCTCATACTTAAGAATACGACTTGGCATTCGATTAATTAAGTATGTGGCTGTTAAAATGGCTTCACTCCAAAGATATTTAGGAACACTCATTTGGATTAGGAGGGCCCTTGCCACTTCTGTTGTGCCTATTTTTCCTTTCGGCTACCCCATTTGTTGGGGTGTGTCAACACATGAGGATTGGTGGACAATACCATGAGCATAAAGATAATCACCCAAAATATTTGAAAAATATTCTTTACCGTTATCCGTTCAAAGGATTTGAATTTTTTTTTGAAATTGGTTCTCAATCATTTTATGAAAGATTGGAAATACTTGGGTTGCTTCAGATTTTTGTTTAAGAAGATAGGTCCAACACATCCTAGTGTGGTCATCAATGAAGGTTATGAACCATTTTGAACCGGAAACATTGGTAACACGCGAAGGTCCCCAAACATCACTATGGATAAGGGTAAAAAGCTAGACTCGGTGTAATTCAATGCTGGAAAAGGCACTCTATGATGCTTAGATAACTCACATGTTTCACACTTGAAATCTGAAATATTTTTATTTGTAAATAACGAAGGAAACAATTTTTTCAAATAGGGAAAATTAGGATGTTCTGACCTAAGGTACCACAAAAGAATGTCATTCTTACTATCCAGATTGAAACTCCCACATTGCATAGCTTTCATGCATTTGCCTTCTTCTTCAGCTTTGCTTCCTTCAAGGACAAACAAGCCATCCATTCCAATCCTCTTCCCCGTATACGGTTCCTGAAATTCACAATGAGTAGAAGAGAATTTGGCTATACAATTCAAATCTCGAGTTAGTTTAGAAACTGATATAAGGTTGCAAGAAAGATTTGGAACATGTAGGACAGATTCAAGGACAAAATCCTTAAAAAGAATTATAGAACCTTACCCCGCAACTGATGATAAAGTACCATCTGCAATCTTAACCTTTTTTTGTCCAGAGGCTGGAAAATAGGTATTGAAGTGGCCAGATGAACATGTCATGTGGTCTGATGTCTCAGAATCTATGATCCAAGGGCTGGTTTTTGAATTTGTAGTTTGTAAAGCAGTGAACAAATTACCAACTTGTGCAATATATGCTGAAATGGATTTATTGCTGCCATGGTTCATTCCTTCTCCAATGCCTTGCTGTTTGTGTGTAGTAATCTGAATGGTAGGACTTTCTATAAGAAATGAGATTTCCCAATTAGACATTTTATCCGAAGCTCTAACATATGCAACTTCAGATAAGGTTTTAAGGAAGTTAACCAGCAATGAAGGCTAGTTAATGTAGAAGAGAAATAACCAGCAATGAAGGCTGGTTATTGTAGAAGAACAAAATGAACCCAGAACTGAAAGAGGGCTCTGATACCATGAAGAAGATCTGGATTATGTTTGTATTCTTTTTTATATTTTACAGATTGTACAAGACCTACATATATACTAGAAAACACCAGTCCACTTAGGACAAAAATACTAATACAAGTCAAGATTAGCTGCTACACTATAGGCTAGTTAAAGTCAAAGATATGCAGCATACTTTATGCTATACAAGATCAGAATCTGCAGCTGTATTCAACGAGGATTTGCTGCTGTATAACAGCTGCACTTAGGAGCTATAAACATAGAATTACTTTGACTAAATTGGATCAGAATCTCAGAGAAGATCTGCTATGTTTTTCCACAGCTAGATTTTGACATTCTTGAGCCCGAACTTAAACTATTCTCTTATACTTGTTCCGCAATAGCTATATCTCACTCTAAACCGGTCTTGGATCCAGAAGAGCAGGTTTGCAGACTCATTCATGCAAAGATGCTTCACACTTGGTTGCCTATCAAAGTAATGCCATGTTTTTCTTCATTGATTCTGCAAATAATTGAATTAATGCAGATCAATGGTTGATGACAAAATTAACTGATTGATCAGATTGAATAATCGATATGCCTGAAAGGTGTCAGGATATTTATAAACTTCAATGTATAAACTACCAATTGTGATACTAAGTGTAGTGTTATTCACTCAGGTTCTGCTGCTTGGATTTCAGCTCAGGATGCAAACTGCATATTGAATGTAAAATCGGGAACCAACACTGACTACTTAGAACTTGTTATTTACATACTGTTTGGTAAGAGGGAATATAAAAGGAGAAAATTTTGTGCTGTTATCAAAGTTCACTTATTTAAGAGAGAAGAGAAGGGAAATGGAAAGATTGAAAGAGGATAAATATCTTTCCAAAGCAACAAATCTACCATCCCAGAAGGGAGATGATTTGGAGAGAAGTATAACATTTCGGCTATAATGGGGTGAGCAGAAGTATAACTTACTAAAAGTCTTGGAAAAGGACACGGGTGAGCTCCATCCTCTTCCTTTTCTCTATTAGCTCCTATTCTTTTCTTTAACTTATTAGACGGACTTTTTCTTCGATGAAGCATTTTAGGGTTTTGTCTTCTCTTCTCTCTAAACTTTCATCTTTTCTTCTTCCTAGAACAAATTGTGGTGTTAAGCAGTTCATAATAACTAATAAAGAAATGCAGTGACTACCATAAGTCATTAAAATTTGTCACTTTCGACTTGTCAATCACAAAAAAGAAGGTGATTGCTATCTATCACTATAAGAAGATGTTGGTCATTGTTTTATTATCTCAGTTTTATAAGAAATTCTTCAAAAAATTAAAATTATGTTCGCTGCCAGTAGAAAGTCTCTCTCCTGATTCAGTGGCTCTTATGGATCTATATGATGCTGCTGAAAATTTGTTCGGTACAAGTACACCATTGATCTGCATAACTGTTATTGTCTCATCCATTTCTTCAAATTTATTCAATAGGAAAAACCTCTGTTTTAGTAGTAATTTTTGGTTGAACTATTGTTCCGAGCTGATGAAACAGATTTGTCAGGATTCAGGATCATGATCATGATCTTCTGACCTATTAAGCAAATTGAAAAGTATATGCTGATGGTTCGTTTAGGGCGATGACATGATCTACATTTAACTGGACCAGGAGCACTGAAACTATTGATCTAATGTCAATCTTATAGTTTTATTCTCAAAAAATTAACGACAACTTTCTTGACGGGATTGACGTTTATTTATTGATTCCTTTTAATTTAATTTAATTAATTAATTAATTTATTTTTTATGCATAGCAGCATAGACTATAACAAAATAGTAGGGTCTGATGTTGCGTATCTTTGGACCTTGTCATCATAACAGAGCTTACTGTTCTTTATTCATTCAGGATCAACTTCCTTGGCAATAATGATATTTAGTTTTTTATTTTTTTCTATATCTATTTACTTGTGCTTATTTATGCGAAACAGCATAGATAAACACATAAAATAGTAGGGGCAAATATATGCTGTCTGACATTGCATAGCTTTGGACCTTGTCATTATAGAGCTTACTGTTCTTTATTCATTCAGGAACATGAAAGATTCTGTATATGACATCTTTGAGGAGAATGTTTGTGAAACTAAATTCCCTGGTTTCCAGAAGGTAATTGATTACAAGATACTTTTTCCTCCCTTCCCCCCCTCCTCCACACACACACATTTTGCTTCTGCAAATGCTCATGTGTTTGTCTATTTGTGCATGTAACAACGGACATATCCAGGCCATCTGGTTGGAGTGCACCCAAGAACAAAATGAAATAATATTTGTTCCTAGTGGATGGTACCACCAAGTTTATAATATGGTACTATCTCAAATCCTATTTGTTTGGTAATTATTATTTTACTTTAAAATCTGTCTTATTTATTTATTAATTTCCTTAAAATCTGTAATAACCTGAAAGATGAACTTTACAAGAAAACATTCCAAGCGAAGTAGATGTAATCCATTCCCCTTCATCCCCACCATTAAAAAAATAAAATAAAAATAAGACACAATAGTTACTGTAGGCACAACGTCTAAAGGGAAAGGGCGGTCAATAAATATACTAATTTATATGTTCTTTTCTATTATTGGGTCTCTTTTACCAAACCACACAGATGTTATTAAGCTCAAAAGGAATATTACATGCAACTTGAGTACTTGGTAGTTGGCAGGATATGAATTTATCGGAAGGATGAGTAGTTTTTTTCGGTGAGCTTTGTTCCCAATTAATTGTTATCATTGTGCTAACATCATAAATGCATTCATATTGATTTCAGGAAGATACAATATCAATAAATCATAACTGGTTCAATGCGTATAACCTTTCTTGGGTGGTAAGTAGAGGCAAGTACATGGAGATGGTGGGTGGAAAACATTTTAAAAAAACTGAGTTTTGTTTCTTCTTTTTGCAAAATTAGTGCAGTGGTTTTTGCTTTTGAGGGACTACGATGAAGCTAAGGAATACATTGAAGACATCAAGGACATATGTGATGATTTTGAGGGACTCTGCCAGCGAAATCTTGCAGCTAATACAGGTATTTGTAGTCCAAGAAAGAAATCTCTCATTGCAGCACTATTTAAGGACATTCTTTGAAAGGACTTAAACCATAACCGGTTCAAATGACACTGGTCTACGTTTGTCCTACTGGCTTTGGGTCTTAACTCCCAAGTCCAAGGTCAAGGTTTTGAGACTACCAGAGATAAAAAAAAAAGAATATCTATATATATATATGTATCTATATGTCATGAGGACATTGAGGAAGTAAGGCAGTGACGTTGAATGGTTATGTCTATAACTGTTCAGATGTGTTAAATATGATGAGGGGGCTTTGTTTGCTTTTGTAATGGATACGTAGCCCTTTTGTTCTCTTTAATATATGCTTCTTACTTATATAAAAATGGTATATATATAATGCGGGGTTTTACTGGACAAAACAAGTCACTTAGGTATGTGAAAACCCGATTTGTCACTGCCTTCATCACATTGCATCCATTTTCAAAAGGATTTTCATGAACATCTGGTCAAATTTATAAATTTAGTGTATGATTTCAATTCCACTTCCCAGACTACCAACCACATAAAGAGGTGAATCGTACCACCAAATAAAACATTATGAAATAGTATAGAATCATTAATCAATAAACTAATGTTAATAAGTAGAAGTCTCATTCTATTACATGACAATCGTTACTACATAACCACTCATGCTAGATGAAACTTGAATAACAAAATCACAAAACCAATGCCGCCAAACTATCACTTGCCTTCTCCACATGCCAACACGATCTATACATGAAAAATGGTGTTGGGGGGGGGGGGGGGGGGGGGGGGGGGTTGTTCTTGGGGAAGGCCAGTGAGCAACATTATAATTATTCGACAATAACCACCATACGTCTAACAATTGACATTATTAGATTATTTATAGATAACACAACATACTCCAATATGTCACATAGTGAATAATAGTTAATCAAATCATAAAAATCAAATGACATTACTTAATCTATTTTAACCTTATAATTAGATAAACTCAATATAGTTATAATCATACTTATACAACTTGAGCTAAATTACTATGTTCGGAAGGCTTTCTTATGCACATTCCAACCGTGTTAGACTGTACACACAAATCTTTCAAAAACAATTGTTAAGAGGGGACTTGTTGAAGTCCCTAAATAAATGTAATATTTATTTTTACTTGTTTGAACACTTCCATAATCTTGTGTATAAGATTACCATTCTCAAGCTTTTGATGTGCACGAGGAAGTGGTGCAATAGGAAAAAGTTCCTAACTGGAGGGTCTATTGAAAATTGTGGGTCAAGACTTCGATTTCAATTTCTAGTTCAACTGTGGAAACAATTTTCTCCGTCTTCCCCGAGCCTTGAACATGGTTCTTTTCATTTTCCTCATTTGGTTTAGGCATTTGAACTATGTTCTTGTCGACCAGGCCTTAGGGTTATAACAAACTAAACTTGTCAGTAGGATCAGAAGTGGATTGGTGTTAGAGGTCTTTGTCTCACATTGGATCCGAATGCGAAAGTGATTGGGTATAAATGAGTTGGTTGTCAGCCTCACCTAATAGCTTAAGCTTTGGGTCGAACTGCAAAACTTCCGATCCGTTACCGTTGGTATTAGAGCCAGACCCAATCCTTCATCCGGTATCACGCCAAGAATCCGCTTATGTTTGCACCACTCTTAATGAGTCCGGGTCCCAGGTCGGGCAAGCAGGGTAGTCCCTTGCAATGAGGGCGTTTACGAGTTCAGTGGGGGAAAATGTTAGAGGTCTTTGTTTCACATCGGATCCAGAACGAAAAGTGATTGGGTATAAATGGGTTGGATGTTAGCCTCACCTAATAGCTTAATCTTTTGGGTCGAACCGTGAAGCATTCGACCCGTTACAATTGGTCACTAACATGAACTTGACCCTTTAAGTTAGGCACACTTCGACTAGTGAATTTCCCTTTCTCCTACCATAATGCTAACTGACCTATTTGTTTTGCTAACTTAGAAATAGACTTTGGTCTATTGCATGAACTGTTGGGCTGTATACTCAAACGTAGGTCTCCGTGGATGCGAGGGAACATATGGATATGAATTTAAGGGCATGGAAAGATAAGGTAATTGTGGTTGCCCTTAGTGTTGCATAGGTTGCATCCCTTGGTTGTTCTGAGGTTAATTTTGACCTCAAGGGAAATAAGGATAAGGGTGGTTCCTCCAATTAGAATTGTATGTGTCATAATAGGGACTGCCAAATGGTTTCTTATAGGAGGCTAGTGCATTATCTTGTTCGAATTCCTCCCACGGAGAAATGATTTACTCCTCAAGCAAGTAGTTACAAATTGAATTCTGATGCAGCCTTCAATTCATTGTCCAAGTGCGGTGGTGGTTGGTTCATTCTTATAGATTGGAGAGGGCGAGCTGTTAGAGTTGCTTCTATCTACCTGTAGTTCTGCTTTCATGGGAGAGTTGAACATGCTTAAGGTAAAGATGCAATGTGCATGCATTAGCTTGTTCGGCTCTACACTCTTGAAAAGATGCGATGAATGGATATGTCTGAGCAGCCACTTGTTAAGTCACAGTACTCTGCCCTTTAATGCTCAGTGATATCCTTATTTTATTGTTCATCATCTAGCGAATGATACTTGTGGGACCATGGTCTCACTGGGTATTATCCGGAGCCTAAGGCTGGGACAATAATTAGATTAGCTGCTTTCATGTGCCTAATAGGTCAAGTTGCCTCTGTTCTGTCGGGCCAAGCAGCCATTAAATGAGTGTCAGCTAGTCATTTAGGTGGTTGAGAATCAAATGGTGCAAGGGATGCTGAGCATATAATTTCTAAGTCGTATCATTAAATGTTATTTGTCATGATAGAGTCTCTCTGTCGTAAAATGTGGTCACCTTCTCTTTGTTCAGGCCTAATACTTTGGGCCTTCGGGCAAGTTTTTGGCTTACCATCTGTCATTTCAAGATCCTTCCAACTGTCTCATGATGCAAACACAAGCTCTGTCCCTTGTGGTTTTAGTGGACTTCTAAGGTTTTCGTACTCGAGGTTCGTTCCTTCAGATTTTAGTGGACATTGGAGTCTCAGGGTTTCGGAACTCAAGGTTTGGTCCTCGAAGTTTTAGTGGACCTAAGAGTTTCAGGGAATTTTTTTACTTGAAGGTTCCTCAGGACCTTGGGAAGTTTCAGTGTTTTATTGACTAAGTATTTTATTCGAACAGAGTTTTCTGATGCAGGATTTGTTTTATGCTTTGGTATACTGCCTTTTTCTGAGTTGGCGCTTATTGAATAGTTGTTGCGAGGCCTGCCAGCCATCGAAAGAATTTGTTATGCTTTTTTATTATGTTGCTTATTCTCCCAATTTTTGTGGTCGCTTTTTCAGAAGTAAACATCATCTTGAAGCTATTATTTTTATGATGGACGCTTGCTAATGAGATTAGTTTTTGAAAGTCAACATTTCTTCAAGGCTAATAATTTGTTTTGAGGTTGCTGAAATGTGATATGTCATTCATTTATCTAGCATCAAATTCTTCCTCATGTTCCATTTTCTCTTCAGCTGTTTTTTCCTAATGCATTTCAACTTGTGCCTATATAGGCATGAATTTCTTTGATTTCTTCATCTTCATAGTGCGCTTCTCATTTGCCAATATGGTCCAACTCTGCCTTCTAGTAAGGAACTATGAAGGTTCCATCTGTCATTCCTCCCCAAGAGCTCAGCACATATGTTTCAACCTTGAATCTGCACGCAAGGTTTCTTTGAAGATGAATTTGACTTGTCTAGCAGGGAATCATGGCATCTCAATTAATTTCAAGAGTAGCCTGGAGGATCCCACATTCCTTGAATTATGCAGAGTTTTGGGAAGAACATATGATATGATACACGAACAATGTGGACCATGTTTTGATGTAACACAGGCTATAATGGATGATTTGGTGGACATGGGTCTTATCGACTCTTCAGGTTCACATGTATGTACCCCCGAAGATTTAGTTAGTTTGTTGGACTGTGCTCTTACAAAACTCGGTGCATCAACTGTGGTGAAAAGTTCTGTTGATTAAATCTAATGGACTTGGAACCTTGGTCCTACGGAGAATTAACTATCATCCAAGAGGTTTCGGCGTTTTAAAGAGACCATGGCAAATGACTGATTTTGGAACTTGTAGAAGTTGCGTTGTTGTTTTGGTGCGCGATGATGTGCACCCACGGAAGGCGATTCTGCCAGAACCCGCCTTATTGTGTCCAAAAGGTATGGAGATTTCATGTAGAAAGACGCGGTTAACAAGTCAACGCCAGGTAAGAAGCTCCTTTTATGCCTGCAAGCATCGATATGTTTGCATTATACACTGATACAACTGATGGAGCTGCCTGAAAACCTATTGGACCTGAACTTAGTTGTTGTTTTAGCTGGTTTACCATAATGTAAATGTTCATTGATGTTGTTATTATTATCATCTTCTCTGCTTCAAATTTCGCCCATGTATTTTAGTTTCATAAATTGATAGATTCTGTAACTTGTTGGGAGAGTAAAATCTATCCTTGGAACCCTACTTTTTTACTTTGTTATACAAATGTTCACACCTGATGGTAACATGCAAAAAATTTCTCAACTTTCTTCATTATTGTCACCAACCAAACAGGGCATTATCCACTGCCAACCAATGATACAGTCTTTGTTATATGGTCTTCACTTTTCTTGTATTTTATTCCCACAACTTACTGCTCTACTTGCTTTTGCATGAAAACGGCTCTTTAACACTTGCAAAGCTTTCCCAGTTTCTTATTGCACTGACAGCTTTTAAATTGTGCCCAAAACATTTCTATCCTCAGTTTGGGAACTGTTCTGCAGTATAGTGCTAGACTCTCAGTCCCACTTTAGTTTCAGTGCTTTGGGTCATTTCTAGTTTCAGTGCTTTTATGTTGCTCCTTGCAACCACTTTGTTCACCAATTTGAAGCTCCAAGATGTAACTTGGGTGTTTTTTGGACACATTAAAGCCAAGTTATCTTTGTCATCAGTGAGGTGATTCAAAGGTGTGTGGACAGTTTTGGTTGCGTTCGAGGTAACGGTATAAGGAATTCAGACGAGGCCAGGTATTATAATGTGAATATCGGACGAGAATTGGTGCTTAGGTAACAAGATCGGTACTTGAAAAGTTTAAAGAACTCAGACAATGTCAGGTATTATAATGTGAATATCAGACGAGTATATGTGAATATCGGCCCAGTAGTGATGCTTAGGTGCTTGGGTAATGAGATCAGTACTTTTCAAAGTCGGTGCCTACGTAACGAGATCGGTATCTTCCAACAGGTTTTGGATTAGTACTTTTCGAAGTTGGTGCCTACGTAACGAGATCAGTATTTTCCAAAAGGTTTCGAATAAGTACGAAGATTAGACGAGTATCAGAGCTTGCATAACGAGATCGGTACCTTCCAAAACACGTTTCGGATTGATACGGGAACCTTGACATTGACTTGAATAATCACCACTGGGAAGATAAGTAGGGAAGGGCTTGTGGTTGCTCCTGCAGGCTACAATTTTAAAGGATAAATTGATTAAATTGATATTGTATGAAATAAGTCTGGTTCTTGATAATTAAATGGCTTTTTATTATTTGTTCATATAAAGTCCAACCTTGGTTTAAGAAACAAGCTGGTTATAATCAATCAATTGTCGACTCTGCAACATTTTCTTAAGATTAGAATAAACTTGTACTGCCGGCTAATGAGAGATACATACATCATCTTATTTACTTACTCTATTTGTTTGGAAGGCCGAGCAAGTACGATTACATGCACTCATACACTAAAAAAAATCCAGTTCATTTATTGTTCAGTGAGAATTCGATGGACTGTATTGCATTTGGTAGCAAGCGGACTCTATTGATGTGTGCCCACCAAAACACCAAATAGAATCTGGTCCATCGGATTTCACTGGACCAAAGTACGGTAAGAGACTAAATGGACTGGATTAAAATTATTTCGAAAAAAAATAAGCCTATTTTTTAAAAATTTTTGAGTTGAACCAAATGTCAGGTGTGAAGAAGTGTTGGAAATTGTAGAGCTCATGAGGAGGGGAAAAGATGATCCAGAGTCGAAGTTGGAACAATTAGGTGCTGAAAATCTCAATCTTCAATATATTTCTGAGGTATTTCGGGTTCTGAATCATGATAGATTATCTGGATTGGATTTGTTTAGGTGTATTCGAGATTCAAATGCGCAGCCGTTTCAAGATCATGATGTTTGTAGTTTGATTATAAATAACTGCGGGTGGTTAGGCGATTATAACACTGATTTATTTGTTGAAGGATTTTAAGGCAAATGGAACTCAACTAAATGAAAAGACATTTGAGTTTTTATAGTTTTTGGATTCAAATGAGGCTTCGGTCAAACAATCTGTAGAAAGATTGATACATGTGTTGAATGAAGCTGGGGGTTCATGTCGTGGATCTGCTATTTGGTCATTGATTAAGATGTTATCTGCAGCGGACTTGGATGAAATGGCCAAGTTTGTGATTGATATTACGAAGCGAGAAGTGCCCTATTACAATGTTTTGGTTCTTGAGAAGTGTCGAAAAGGCCATTTTGAAGAAGCACTTGCTTTGTGAGCCGAATGTCAAAACCTACAACTACCTGCTTAGCACTTTATGTAAGAATGAGAGGTTAGCTGAAGCTTGTCGTTTGCTTGAAGAAATTCAGGAAAAGGGTTGTCAACTCAATGTGTTAACCTTTGAAATGTTTACTTATTACACATGTAAACATGGCAAGATGGATAGTGCAATTCAGTTTCTTGATCATATGGTGTCTGTTGGTCTTGAACCTCGGCTAACAACCCATACTGCCTTTATCCAAGGTTATTTCAAGTTGGGGAAATATGAGGAGGCATACAGGTATGTAATCGAAGCCGTCGAGTTAGGTGGAGTTGGTCTAAGAATATGTGATTCAACCAGTGTGCGGTTTGCCGCCAACCACGGGTTGGGGCTTTGGATGTGAGTGTGGGTAATTTGTTCGGGGCATCGGTTTAGGTGTGGTGTCAAAATATTTCATGTGATTTCCTTGTCAGTCTAGGATTGGTCAGAAATGATGATTCGTGTCCCGTTGGCCTTCTTCGGCTATTAAAGTGTTATAGCAATGTTAGTGTTGGTGAGTATGGTTGGTTCAACGTGCATACGTAATGCACGTTCGTTCTATGTCATTCTTTGTTTTAGTATCGGGCATGAGACGTAGTGGTTGATGTGCACACATAGTGCTGTTCTTTCTCCCTTCTTCTGGGCTTAGTACCACCCCACGGTACGACATTGACATTGATGTAATGAGGTATGAGATCATATATAAGGAGCAAGTGTGGTCCTTCCTTAACCTCTTGGGTGAAGTGCTTGTAGAATGTGACATTGCGTTGGAGTGGCTATCGGAGTAAATAGGATGGTCATACCTTGGTTGGTTTCCATCTATATGTTTCTAGGTCCTAGCAGGTATTTGGAAGCATCGGGGCCAAACAAAGTTGGCCGAGCCTCAAAAACCTTCTTCTTAAAACCTGTTGAACCCCTTAGGATTCATTTTTTTTACTTTTGTTCTCAGGCTCCATTTTTTTTGTTTCGATGCCCTTCTTTATATACCAATAGATGGTATTACCTTAGGAATTGCCTTCGGGTCATCGGTTTTGGCGTGGCGTGGGATCTTTCCTCTTGCCTCCTTCTCAATCTTAGAGTGGTTGGAGATGAAAGTTTGTGTCCCTTGTGATCTTTAACTTGTTTTGTTGCCTTCCCTTGTCCGTTGTAGCAGTATAGATGTGTTGGCATTGGAGATTGTAGAATGTTCAAGCTCGGTTCATTTACTAAACGAGCCTAGAAAATGTGTTCAAGCTCGGCTCATTTGCTTAACGAACGAGCCCGAGCTGAACGCCAGATTTAACAAGTCGAGCCCGAGCTTGATCACGAACGACTCGTTTCAGTGTAACATATATTACTCTTCCTAATAGTTGCCTAAATTGAGTTGTTGCATGTTTGTTTTAACATATTTTCACTAGTATAATTTTTTATGAATTAATTTGATGTTATGGCCGCCTAATTTCTATAATCTTTTCACAATAATCTTCATAATTTTTTCAATTTGAACACTTTCTTTTGTCAAATATGATATAATTTTACTATTTAACTTAGACGAGCTTGTTCACGAGCTTGGCGAGCCGAGCTTAGTAATGTTCAAGCTTGGCTCGTTTACTAAACGAGCCTAAAAATTGTGTTCAAGCTCGGTTCGTTTACTAAACGAACGAGCACGAGCACGAGCCGAGCTCTTAACGAGTCGAACCTGAGCCTGCTCACGAACGGCTCGGTTCATTTGCAGCCCTAATTGTAGGTTACTTATGTGAGGCACTGTGACAAGTTGTTCATGTAGGTGTGATAGGAGCACTTAGGTACGAGCATGATTCATTCCACGGATCGATCGATGGTTATGTATATGTAAATAAATAAATAAATAAATATATATATATATATATATATATATATATATTATTCATGTATGTGTATGATGTGTTGGTGCCTTTCTTGTGGTCTTAGGGAATGACATGTGGGGATCTTCGGGTTATGTGTTGTGGGCATAATGATGGTTGTTTCGGGAACTTGAGGGTTGCATGCTTAATGCACAGTTGTGTGTGCAGTGTAGGCTACTGGAGTTCAAGTTTTGGATACGAGTCCTAGTCGTACTCTTGGAGATCTTTACTGTGTATGTATGTATATATATATATATATATATATATATATATATATGTGTGTGTGGGTGTGTACCTTGCGACTATGTGGTTGAGATTTGTTATGTGCTTTTGTCTTTTTGTGTGTAGTTGGGGAATGGACATTTATCTTAGGGTCTCGGATTGACGTGAGTGTCATGTGAGATAACAGACCGACCTAGGATAGCAGCATGCACCACGAGTGGGTTAGCACTACTTGTATGGTCAGGGAATGAGGTGATTAAGGCTTTCCTATTGGGCATTATTCACTCACCCCTTTCACCACCAGTTTCAGGTTCCAGGCAGACGCATGACAATGTGTGGCATGGCGGTAGCTCAGGAGGATTCGACGCTTCCATCCTTGGTACTTTTGTATCTTATATCCTTCTTCAATGTTCGGCACCGTTATGGGTCTGATGTATTCATTTGTATCAACTCTCGGTTATGTATATATTGGATCACTCGTTTATATCATTGATTTATGTATCTTAGTGTTATTGATGCTTCTAGTAGGATGCTCTATCATGCATCACACCTCGGGATCCTTGGATGCTCGGGTTTGGGGATCTTAAAATTTTCATGGCGTGACACTGCATTGTCATTGCATTGTTAAATACTATGAAGCGCAAAGTTATGATATGTCATCTCAAGGATAAAAAATGGACTACATACGAATTCGATACTGTTTTCAGTTCGATTAATAGTATGGTTTACCCGAAAAGGAAGTTTTATTATGTTGAAGGCAATGGAACACTTGGAATCTTCGGTGTGGATGAAAAGAAGTGGATATAACTTCCTAAATCGAAGGTGATTAATAATTGTTGGAAGGACCAGGAAACATCATATATGCCAGAGGGTTACGAATATTGAGAACACGATTCCAAAAGTTTTGAATTGAATCAACGTTCATGGTTAAAGACTGATTAAATCGTACATTAATCGGACCTGATCAACCCATAATCTAGGGATCGCAACGGGTCGGGTTTGATTAATACCTTTACCACCCCATTTAAAAATTAATAGTGTGATCTACTTGGAAAGGAAGTTTTATTATGCTGAAGGCAATGGAACACTTGGAATCTTCGGCGTGGATGAAAAGATGTGGATATAACTTCCTAAATCGAAGGCGATTAATAATTGTTGGAAGGACCAGGAAACATCATATCTGCCAGAGGGTTACGAATATAGAGAACACGATTCCAAAAGTTTTGAATTGAATCAACGTTCATGGTTAAAGACTGATTAAATCGTACATTAATCGGACCTGATCAACCCACAATCTAGGGATCGCAACGGGTCGGGTTTGACTAATATCTTTACCACCCCATTTAAAAATTACTAATACCAAATCCACCCCAAACCCGCGACGAGTTATAATCGATAATACCATTACCATCCTGTCGATATAAACGGTAATACCATTATTAAAGTTCAATAGTTATGTACACAATTAATTGATTGAATATGTCTAGGTATGTATTGTCTCTTAATTGATTGAATATGTCTGAGTATATATTTTTTTAATTGATCGAATAGTAATTGAAATTTACACAATTAAAATATTTTTTCTTGAAAAGGGTAAAAAAAATACAAAATTTATTATTATTAATTGAAGTTCAATAATTAAATTATTTTGTTACTTCATTTGATTATTAAGAAAAAAATGATCACTATAACACTTTTAGTGAACATCTATTTTCATGAGATGCTTTTAATATACTTAAATTTATTTATTTATTTATTTTTTTTTAAAAAAACTAAACGGTTCGGGTCGGGTTTACAAAAAACCTGAACTCGCTTTGGGTTTTGAGTTTTAATACCAAACCCGTTTAAGAGCTTACCAAAACCAGTCCCATTCGGTTTGGAGCGGGTCGGAATCCGATCGGGTCGGATTAAATTGCCATCCTTACAACAATCAACACGGTCTATTCGCAATTACATAGAGAAACACTAACCAATGATTCAACATTATCCTGATCCTTGGTGATCGTATACACAAACAATAAAGATAACATAAAACTTGTAATGTATAGTTTTCCTATTTTCATGTTTCACATGCAATTTTATTGCATTTCATCAAATTGCATGGTATTTTGCTATTTTATGCATGAGGGAGGTTATAGGTTGTGTTTGTAGGTTTGAGCCCAATGTGTTGTAGGTTCGAGGGTATTACCGGTGGGCTTAGGGTCCTTGCTCGATGTTGCTTATTTTTGTTTGGTGGTGTCTCGTATTTCCTTGGCTTCACATTGTTGTGTTTTGTGTCATTATAATGTCAAATTTGGACATTTCTTCCATCTGTTTACCTCCACTGTGATATTTCTCTCTTAGGGAATGAATAGAGAATAAAATCACTAAATGAATAATGAATTTTTTTTTTTTAGTTTTGTTATAGATAGTTGAATGACCATTTCATGGATTTAGTTATGGAATGAAATTTCATTATCTGAAGTAAATTTTAATTTTAAAAAATAACGACCATTCTCACGTTACAAATATACGAAACAATGATTGACGATAAAGCCTCGACATTTCGTCCAAGACTATCGTACTCGTATTGGTCATCCAGACACGCCTCGAACACGTGTCTGCCACAGCTAGAACTGTTTTAATACTTAAGACTTCATGAATACGTTTAGAAGACTTCGAGAACATGTTTTGTGTACTTGAAGCATAAGTTTTGGACATTTTGATGACACGGGAGGATAATTTTTAATTAATTTTAATATAATTAAAAAGGTAAAATAAAATTTAAGAAAACAATAATATAATATATAAACTTTAAACCTAAATGAGTCATATTTTGTAATATTTATAACTATATGGGTAAATTGCTTAAAACCCCCCTGAAATTTACTCTCTTTCCCACGGATACCCCCTCAACTAATTATACCCCCCTAAACTTTCATTTTCTTGCACCATGGGCTTGCTCTGAAATTTTTTTACCCTTTTACCCTCCAAATTTTTTATATTTTCACCTTACCTTTAATCCTCTTATAGGGCAAAAAAACATATAAAAGACTATCCTACCCTTAGTATTATATTTCTTAATTCTTTAAATTACAAAAATATTATTTCTTTTAGTTAGAATATTAATTCTTCCATTTATCTTTAATGTATTAGATTAAATATACTCTCAAATGTTAATTTTCTTTTATAAGTTCTAAT
This sequence comes from Cornus suecica, assembly GCA_963922005.1. Classification (NCBI taxonomy): domain Eukaryota; kingdom Viridiplantae; phylum Streptophyta; class Magnoliopsida; order Cornales; family Cornaceae; genus Cornus; species Cornus suecica. The sequence continues at coordinate 41,604,176 of OY998245.1, read as the reverse complement.
TATTTTATTTGTAAATCAATTAACTTGGTATTAAATTTTAGTTTGATTTAAATCATAAAACTCATTATCCTAATTAACTTTTTCATGCCAAATGAAACAATCTTTTCATAAAAATATATTCAAAAATATATCACAAAATACTTAATAATAAATTATGATTTATTTATGAATATATTAATTAGGATAATGAGTTTCAGGAATCGGAGAAGTAGCTTACAAGAGCTGGAAGAGGAGATCAAGATTTCAGGAACAAAGGATAACGGCTTTAAAGGGTTTTATCGAATATTCTAGAATTTCTTCTAGGGATCTACGTTGATTAATGTAACAATAAATAGTTATTTTTAGCACTTTCTTTTCAATATTTATTATTATTTTTTTATTTTAATTAATATAATATAGTTGTAGTTTTTATTATTTTTGAAACTAATGAAAAAGGACAATTTTAAAAAATATAAAATTATCCGAAACCAAGTATAGTTAAAAAATTGGACAATTAATGTACGAGGAAGGAAGTAGAATTATGTATGAGCAAGTTCTTTATCAATATTTATCATTCTTTCATAATAGACAATAATTAATTTTTCAATTACGATTTTGAAATATCATAAAATACAATGAGATGAGATTGGTTAAATAGTTGAATATAAGAATTTGTTCATGCTAGTTCAATTATCAAATAAAAAAGTATTAAAATAATAGTAATTTCTGATTTTTTTTTAACAAGTCAATTTCATGTAAATCATGGAGGTTGATTTTTAGTTATTTAAAATCTTGTTTCAGCACGCACAAAATTAATTAAAAATCCAAAACCATAAATATCTACATGGTGTCAAGACCAACTAATCACAAATTGAAACCAAGAAAAAAAATTACCAACTATAACATAACTTTAATAAAAATCATTAAGACCCATAAAATAAAATGAAAAATCTTCAAACATGTAATCCTCCCAACAATGTCTACAAAATAAAATCAAAGAAAATGAAAAACACATGTTCAGACTCAACAAGGTAGCCAGAATCTGACACATTGTTCAACCAACATAACCAAATATATATATAATCATCAGAAAAACAAAATATAATAAGTTTTAATTACCGAAAAAAACAAAAAATAAATAAATAAAAATGAGCACTATGGTAATGGGTTCTAATTATTTTATTTGTAAATCAGTGAATTTGTTATTAAATTTTTATTTGATTTAAATCATAAAACTCATTATTCTAATTAAAATTTTTTTTTGGCCAAATGAAACTTTCTTTTCATAAAAATATATTCATAAATTGTGATTTATTTATGAATATAATAATTAGGATTGATTTTTATGATTTAAATCAAACTAAAATTTAATAACAAGTTAATTGATTTACAAATAAAATAATTAAAACTTACAAATTTTTTTTTAACATTTGAGAGTATATTTAGTTTAATACATTAAAGGTAAATGACAGAATTAATATTCTAACTAAAAGAAATAATATTTTTGTAATTTAAAGAATTAAGAAATATAATAGTAAGGATAAGATAGTCTTTTATATGTTTTTTTGCCCTATAAGAGAATTAAAGGTAAGGTGGAAGTACAAAAAATTTGGAGGGTAAAAGAGTAAAAACATTTGAGGGCAAAGCCTATGGTGCAACTTTTTATGAAACTTTAGGGGTTTCTAAGCTCATTTCATAATTGAGGGGGTATCTGTGCGAAAGAGAGTAAACTTCAGGGGGGTTTTAAGCAATTTACCCTAATTATATAAATAAAATAAACAAATTTAATCTATTTTAAATATAAATAAATTATTATATACATATTTTTGACGTGTCGGTGTGCATGTGCTTCTTTCATGGGTACCAAACAGAGGTTGTCTTAGGGCCTGTTTTGTAAACACGTTTGGTGCCAAAAAATGGTATCAAACCATGTTTGGTAAAATGGTGCCAAAAAATGGTACCGTTACTGTAGCAAACCATGGTGCCAAATTTGTGAAGGATTTTGGAACCATCTTTTTGATGGTTTTGGATGGTGCGAGTACTGTAGCAACCCGAATCACTATAGCACCGAATATAATATTTATATTTTAATATTATAAACTTTAATATTAATATATATATATTAATATTAAAATAATATTATTATAAATTTTAATATTAATATATATATATATTAATATTAAAATAATATTATTATAAATTTTAATATTAATATTAAAATTAAAATATATTAATATTAATATTAATATATTAATATTAAAATATTAATATAATAAAAATATAATATATTTTAATATAATAAAAATATATTAATAAATTTTAATATTAATATATATATTATAAATTTTAATATTAATATATATATATATTAATATTAAAATTTATATTAATATTAATATTAATATAAATATATTATTATATTAATATTAATATAATAAAAATATATTAATATATTTTAATATAATAAAAATATAATATATTTTAATATAATAAAAATATATTAATATATTTTAATATTATAAATTTTAATATTAATATATTAGTATATTAATATATTTTAATTTTAATATTAATATTAATATATTTTAACCCATACTAACTCTACCAAATATGGTTTGGTTTTTCAGCATCACTTTTTCTCACACCAAAACCATCTGCACCAAACATGATTTGAAACCAAAATAAACCACACCAAACCAAATCCAACCCAACCCAAACCAAAACCAAAAACTAACACCGCACCAAACCGTTACCAAACGCAACCTTAGGAATTCGGCCATGAACAAACTCATTGGGATAAATCAGTAATTTAATACTATTAATATCTTTATAATTGTAATTATAATTACATATAAATGATATTCCAGTACTTTTACCCGTTGAAAGGAGGACATATGCAAATCCAAAAATTCACTCACTTATTATTAGATTGTTTGTTCAGATAGATTTAACACAAATGGAAATGGGTGGTATTTGAGAAATATTTATATAGTCACTTTTGCGTTCATTTTACATAAATATTTTCTATCCTATTGAAGAATTTGGTGCCAAACACAAGGGTTTGTATGGGAGGAGATGGAAATCTCAAGCATGAATCGCAGAAAGCTCATCAGGTACTTCTCAAACCCTACCCATTTCTTCTCTCTATCTCAGCGACACCCTCTTTCTCTCCCCGCTCAAAAAACCCTAAAACCCTCTTTTTCTGCCACTCTTCCAAACCCTACCTTCCACTCACTTCAACCCCAATCAAACCCACTCACCACATCGGTTTATTCTTTGATTTCCTCAACTGGGTCACCTTCAGTTTCTCCTCAAACACCCCCAATTCTTCAAATTTTAATATGCTGTAATGGGTTGTTGAGACCTCAGAGTCTCTCTAGGCTGTTCTCTGTATCTTCTGCATCATATGGTGGATTTGAGAATTTGGGTTGTGTAGGGTCTGATGATTCTGACTTAACAAAGAGGGGTGTTAATGGGTTTGGATCAAAATTGATTCCCAAACAAGGTTTAGAAAATGTTGAGCTCATTGGGAGTGATGAGGATACTATAGAAAGTGTTGGGTGTGAAGATTCTCAGGTGAAGGATAGAAATGTTGATAGGGTTGAACCAAATGTCAGGAGTAAACAAGTTTTGGAAATTGTTGAGCTCATTAGGAGGGAAAAGGATGATCCAGAGTCGAAGTTGAAACAATTAGGTGCTGAAAATCTCTGTCTTAGATATATTTGTGAGGTGTTTCGGGTTCTGAATCGTGATAGATTATCTGGATTGGATTTGTTTAGGTGTATTCGAGATTCAAATGCAAAGCCGTTTCAAGATTTTGATGTTTGTAGTTTGATTATCAATAACTGCGGGTGGTTAGACGATTATGACACAATGATTGATTTGTTGAAGGATTTTAAGGCGGATGGAGTTCACCTAAGTGTTAAGGCATTTGAGTTTTTGCTGTTTTTGGATTCAAATGAGGCTTCGGTGAAACAATCTGTAGAAAGAGTGATACGTGTGTTGAATGAAGCTGGTGGTTCATGTCGTGGAACTGGTATTTTCTCATTGATTAAGATGTTCTCTGCGGCAGACTTGGATGAAATGGCCAAGTTTGTGATGGAAATTACAAAGAGAGAAGTGTCCTATTACGATGTCTTGGTTCTTGAGAAGTGTCGGAAAGGCCATTTTGAAGAAGCACTTGCTTTGCTAGAAGAAATGAGACAATTCGGTTGTGAGCCAAATATCAAAACCTACAACTACCTGCTTAGCACTTTATGTAAGAATGAGAGGTTAGCTGAAGCTTGCCGTTTGCTTGAAGAAATTCAGGAAAAGGGTTGTCAACTCAATGTGTTAACCTTTGAAATATTTATTTATTACTTGTGTAAACATGGCAAGATGGATAGTGCAGTTCAGTTTCTTGATCATATGGTGTCTGCTGGTCTTGAACCTCGGCTAACAACCCATGCTGCCTTTATCAAAGGTTATTTCAATTTGGGGAAATATGAGGAGGCATACAGGTATGTAATTGAAGCGGGTGACAAGTATAATCCCTCAAGTGCTATGAATTTCAGTTTGCTTGCAGATCTTCATGTGAAAGAAAAACATATCAATTCGGCCAGAAATATTCTGATTGAAATGATGGACAAGGGTCTTAGACCAAACTTCTCAGTTTATAAGAGAATTTTGAAGCAACTATATAAGCCTGGTAGAAAGAGAGAGTTGGCCAGAGATTTGCAGGGAAGGTTTTCTAGATTGAGATCAATGTAAAGAATGTTGACTGGCTAAGCGATAGCCTTTAGGTGCATGATTACAGTTCTTGCAAGTGTTCGCGCAACACATCGAGAGAAGGTTTCAAGCTGAAGTTTCCAGTTTTATGATAATTTTGAGGCAGCTGAACATGTCTGGTAGTGGACTCTGAACAAGTATGATACTTATACCCTAAGATTTGGGAAGCTGTTATTCTTGGATGAGATAAGATTCTTTTATGTCATCCATTCTCGTCCCTTTTCATCTGTACACTTTCTTGCTACAGAAAACTAGAATGCAGGATCATTTTCTACAAAAGTATTGAGTGTTAGTCAACAAATTTTGTATTTATAAGAGATGAAGCTTGAGGGCATCTATCATGAGAAAGTTAAGAGGGAAATCTTCTATTCTTTCCCTCCATTTATTCCACCTCTTTTTTGGATCAACGTTTCTTGATAGGAAAGGTAAGATTCTCGTAGTTTGCTTGGTATTAAGTATATGGGGATCAGTTTATTACTTTGCTTTCAGAAATTACTGTTTTTTAGTTAATTAATTAATTTTATTACTATTACTTTTTAGCATGCTGATAATTGTTAGAACATTTTTTATAATTCTAATTCTGTTTCCAACTTTAGTGTTGCCATATTTCTAAATTAATTAATTTTTTTATTAATAATTTTTAGCATTCTGATAAAAGATGGAACTTTTTTTATGATTCTAATTTTGTTTCTAACTTTAGTGTTGGCTACTACCAGAACATAAATCACACTTTTGGCATTAGTATGAGAAATAATTTCGAAATCCCTTTCGATGATTGCTGTTTATCTTCATTGGTTGTCCTCAATCTAAATTTTACAGATGTTTACGGATCAGGGAAATTTATGCAATACTGTTTGGGCTTTTCCCTGTGTATTTTTTTTGCCATGTTTTCTATTGAGAAACAAAAAAAAAGAAATGATAGCCTTGGCAGTTATTCTGATATACCCCAGCTTTTTACATTTTATTTATTCCTTAAAAGATGTAATTTATCATGCCTGGAACAAATATGCTTGTGCCTTCATCTCCAAGTGCCTTTTTGTGTCTTCCCCAAGTAAATCCTTTGTAACTATGTGATTGAACCAGTTTTCTGTTTTTTAGATTACTTGAACTATGTTTCTTTTATTTATCTATTTTATTTTCTAATTGATGAAGTTTCAAGTACTTGTCTCCGTTGTTTGTTGGATGGATGGTTATAGTTTCCAAAGTATGGTTCAACAGCATTTGTAATTACTTGCTGTGAAGAGCCTGAATTGATTCACCTATAGCCGTGTCACAGGATGCTCGTGGAATTCTGCTGTAAGCTCTTAAAGGCACTCCATTATTCCTCAAATGATTATCTAAGGTGTGCAACTCCTAATTGATTCTATTTGCTATAACTTTATAGTTATAAGCTTTTTGTTGAAATGGTGGTGTCGGGTGTCTTAGCTTACCACATCTTTCACCACCTATTTCACCTGCTAGCACATGCAGTCTCCCGTCCCATATGCATCATGCAATCACCGCATACATGTTTATCCCGTTAAACATCTTGGATGTATCGTGTTATCTCTTTGACAACCTTGTGATCCCCCAAAACTAGGGCAGCTGGCTACCCTAGCTCTCCCTAGTCGTTGTAGGTGGTTTATATCATATGTACCAATTGATGCTATTTTAGTCATCCCGTCACTAGTATATGCACGTTTCTTTTTTGCGGCAGCAGTGTATTTTTTTTTTTTCTTTCTTTCATATGCATGGGCTTCCATATTCTTCTAACTTCAGGAATATGTTAAAAATATCAAATCAGTAAATATATTGGCATCTTTCTGTTCGGAATTTTTTTGTATTGAACTTTTGTAATAGCTTTATATCAAAAGCATCTCAGATAGCTTCAAATAAAAAGCTGTGATGATTGAAAATTGGTTCGGTCTTTCCTCTCTTATCAAATTACTGCCGAAATTTGCATTCACATATATTCATGTGTGTGTGTAAATATATGATATAAATATATATATATATATATATGTATATGTAAGCAACACATACCGCACATAGGGTTCTATGTGAGACTTAAACTGCGCATTTCCCCTTAAGGGGATATCATATCACCTGTGCCCGGATGCCACCGGCTTGGTGGTTATTAAAGCTTCTATCAGTCTGTTTCGTAATTCATTTACTACGGTATTTACTCAATAGATTGTGATTCCCCTGGATAAGGAGTAGTTGTCAATATCACTTCAGCTTATGGAACTAGGAAGTTATCTCATTATGCTTAAATACCAAACAAAATTCCTCGCCACTCCTAGTCTACCTTCAAGTTCTCAACTTTGTTTTCTTTGCCTTTGAAAAGCCAAATTTTTGAACCCCTTATTTTTAATACAGTGGTTCACCATTGGTCTGATTTCAAATTTAAAACATAATGTGAGTTTTCAAGGCTTCACATATTGGGTTTCTTTGATTTCTTGGTTTTTTAACGATTGAAAATCTGTTACAACTCAATTTTTTTGCACAAACTACGTTTTGTTGTATGTAAAAATGTACATGGCAGGAGAAGAATATTACATTTGGTATATCACACACAGGCTTCTTCTCAAGCTGCTCACGTTGTCGATCGCGTTAGAGGTCGTATCTTGCGAGTCGTATTATGAGTGTTCAGAAATGACAGCAGAGATACTAGTTCGTTGCTTCGAGGTGGAGCCTTCCTAGTGCCTTTAGTTTGAGTAGTGCAATTGACAACCAATACTTGTGATCCGTCATTTTACTGGTTTTCGGTCCTCATTATGTTCTTGTTGATGGTTCCGGTGCAGCTTGAGTTGTAATCGCTGGAAGAGGTTTGTCCTTTCCCTTTGAGTTTAAACTTTAAGAAGTTATTGGGTCTCAGGAGTTGCTGGATTGCCAGTGTATGATTTAGTTGGTGGTAGGGGGAGGAATTATCAACTAGGGCAAAAAGAAAACAAAATGAATTTTTACCTTGGAATTTGGAACACTGGTCTACAATCACTTTTGTAATGAGAATAAAACTTACCCCTTTTCTTTGTTGGGTTCCTTTATTTTTGTCAAAACTGATTCAACTTCTTTTACCGTGTGCCATAACGTTTCTTATACATAATTTTATCAAGCTATCATCCATGTATATCTGGTGTTTGTTACAGACCTCTTTGTGTGATTATTTGAGCCAAAAGTTTCAATGAAATGGGATTTCATTTGCCCTTTGTTTCTTCCAGTCTTGTGTAGGAGCTGCTGTGTCACAGGTAAATTGTCTGAGGAAAAAGCTGGTAGTTATAGTTCAAGCCTGGACGGAATGGCATGAAGGCATCATAATCGATCTGAACTTTCTGGCCATCGGTATGTCATTGTCGATTGTATTTGTCAGAGTTAAACATTTACATGAGCCATTTATGCAGCCATCAAGGAGTATACTCATATTGCTGGGGCACAAGTTTTATTGTCGCCAATCAGAGGACTGTTCTACTGCTGACTTTATAGAGTTGTAACGAACATAAAGTTGGAGGAAGGTGGTGGCAAGTAAGCTTCTTTCCTTGACAGCTGAACTTGTTCTTTATCATTTGCCGTTGACCAAGGCGTTATAAAAATATGGTAGAATTTCCTCTGTATAAGGTTCGGTATCATATACTAGTTGTTCTTTGTAAAAGGTAAATTGTGAGGTATCTCTACGGCGATTCTCAACTACTCGGATGTGTTTCCAGTCAGCTTTCTTCCATCACTGTAGTTTCTGAACAACAGGTTTGCTGCATTTTAGCAACCCATAAGAATGCCTTCAGCACAGTCTCTTTACCAGCTACAGATTTTATTCGCTATGGCCAGCTTGGCATCTGGTGCCTGCATTGTAAACTTGGGTAAGTCCTATAGCAAACACATGCATGCTTGGTATTTTGGTAAACACATTATGGTATCTGTTATGTGCGATGAATTCCTTGGTTCCACTGAAGGCATTCTGGAGGAGATGTACCCTGTAGATGGGATGATGAGGATCTTGAAGATCCTTCATCATGACCATCAATTTTTGTGTATGAACGAAGCCAACTTCTATAATACAATTTCTAACTGGGGACCTCAGATTTAACAAATGGAGAGAGGCAGAGAATCATACCATGAACAATAAGCCAAATACAGTATGATTTACGGAATACCAGAAACAGAACAATAAGCTTATCGGCACCTTTTATAGTTCTGAACTCCAACTTTGTTTCTTTTCTAGCCGAAGCAGCAATCTGCTTGATTGGCATGACAAACCAAGACTCGCTGTTAGAACAGTACTCAGTAACATCCATATTGTATCAACCTACTCCACAGATATGAATTGAACCAATGGCTTAATATAATAGAGCGCATTACATTAAAATTAACACTGAACTGAATTAGGATAGCCTGGAAAAACAACAATATATCTCTGTTCAATTTTATGTGTTGTTTGTACTTTGTACTGTGTACAGTAGTATGCCCTGGCCTTACATCGTTGCCACAACCATGCACGGATTCACCATGTGCTTTTTTACCTTAAACACCCCATAATTTCACATCTTTTTTATTCTACCCCCTTTGTATGCCCCCACTGGAATTTCTGATTTTGCCCCTAAACTGCAATTTTGACTCACCTATGCCTCCACTGTAATTTATTTATTCTACACATCCCTTAATTTTACATATTTATGAATTTCCCCTAGAATACCCCCACTGTAATTTATAAAAAAACTAAACTACATTTTATGTTATTACTTATATTATTCTATCCTCGTGAGCATCTCTAAGCTTGAAAACTTCTCTAAAACGTTAAAATCACTGCAAGTTAGGAGTTTCAATCTATCTATTTTCTTTATGAAATTGGGGTTAGGATTTAATTTATCTAATTTATCTATGAAATGAAGTGAGGATTGTGAAATTTTTAATTTGAATTTATCTATGAAATTGGGTTAGGATTTTAATATCTCTGATTTATCTATAGAACTAGAGTTAGGGATTTCAAATTTTTTAATATTGAGCTATCAACAATATAAGTTTTTTTTATATATGTATATATCGGAAATTTTGGTGATTACTTTTTTTTTCTTTTTTTTTTTACAATTTTTGTTGGGACTTTGTAGCCACATGTTTGTAAATAGAATTTTCTTCATCATAAAAGTTAAAGATACATGGGTCATTATGCTGCTTGACAAGACCTTCAAAACAACTATAGAGGAATCAACCACTATCCATCTGTTTGGAGAGGCAGGTATCAAATACCAACTATCCGAAATAGTAGGTAATCCACTGCTTTAATTCAATATTTTTTATTTTTAGAGTTCAAAGTAGTATTGGAGAGAAAAAATATATATTTACCTTAGCTTTCATAGGAGGTGCATGATCCAGTGATTTGCAGGCAACAGTTGTGCTGGAGATAAGATTATTTTGGTGTGTGGTTCTTGGAGACCTTTTTGTTGATCGTGTGGGTGTTGGCAAACCCTTGTCTGCAAAATGCTCCGGTCTAATGGTGGATGGGGAGTTATTCGTTTCATCCCCCAAGCTCACACATTCATCACGGATATTACTCTCCTGCTCAGTAACCTGACAATGATCTTTTTTTTGCCCCATCCCCGCCCCCATTGATGTAATCGGGTCTCTATACCCGGGCTAAACGGGGCGGGGCGGTTCCCCATCGGGGCAGATATTATTGCCATTCCTATTCCTGCATTTTTTTTCATGGCCCTTATCATTTTGTTATATTCTTCAAAGTAGGCCTTCTTCTGAGCAACTGGACCAGGGGCCTTGAACTTCTCCACTTCCTCCTGATACCTGTTGTTGAAGAAAACGGACTGTTTCTCCCATGCAAGCGACTCCGCAGCTAATCTTCCGAATGATATTGAACCATGATCAATAAGTTCGGATATGGATACATCCTGCTTGTAGAGTTCAAGACAAAAAAAGTAAAAACAAGTTCATGAGGTGAAAAACATGAGAATAATTGTCACAGTTTCTAAACACCATCAGGCAGACACTCAATGTACCCAATGACTCTTGGAAAGTTCAAAATAATTTACAAATCATATAGATCCACCAGCCATGCATAGCATTGTAATTCTTTTTCAAGCATTATTACCATGTTTTTGTTCTTATGGAAGCTAAAGTGAGAGGTGGTTAGAGTGGGTAAAGATGCTGCTAGATCTGGTTTGAGTGTTGCACAGCTTCTGTTTGCAGATGATCATGATCTTGTGGTGGTTCAGGTTGAATTAAGAACCTTATCATCAAATTTTTTTTCCGAAATGTGTTGATTAATGTTTTAACATTGTAGTGTTTTCATGTAAGCATTCTATAAAGGACATAAATTCACACTGGAGCAACTTCATCTCAAAGGAAGTCAAATGCTCTTAGTAAACAAGTAAAAATCAAGTGAGTTTATATAAGATTCTCAAAGTTCATCCAGAATCTTCAAAATTCCACTTAAACTAAATAGTTGGTAATCAAAATGAAAAAAATCGGCATTACTCCTGAATTCCTAATGTGCATTTCAAAAGACATCCTCCCTAATTCTTTTTTTATATTTCTTAGGATGCATTACTCACGCTGGCTAACACCCGGATACAGAATTATTACAGTACCCCAAATATTTGTGAAGAAGATCTTGAATAGAGAATTTTATTTCTATTCTTCTTAGTTTTTCAGATATTACAAGGCCTCTATATATACAATAAATAACAGCTATACTAAGGACATAAATACAAGTACAAGACAAATAAATAATAGCTATCTCTAGGGTATACAAAGTCAAGATCTGTTGCTGTGTCAAAGATCCACAACAGTTGTACTTAAGCTAAGTCAAAGATCTGCAGATTATACAGCTGCAATTAGGAGCATCTCAGATTGTGATGATGTGGTGCTGTGTTTTTCCACACTCCCCCTCAAGCTGACATATAGATATCAATCATGCTTAGCTTGCTAATTAACTCCTGAAACTGTCTTTTAGCCAATCATTTAGTCAAGACATCAACTAGCTGTTCATCAGATCTGATATAGGGAGTACAGAGAAGGCCCCATTCAATTTTCTCTTTGATGAAATGTATGTCGATTTCGATATGTTTTGTCCTGTTGCGTTGGACTGGATTGTGCGTGATACTAATGGCTGCTTTGTTGTCACAGTAGAGTTTCATGGGATTACAACTTTCAAACTTCAGTTCTTTTAAGATAGACTTTAGTCATAGTAACTCACAAATTCCCAAAGTCATCGCACGAAATTCAGCTTCAGCGCTTGATCTAGCCACAACCATTTGCTTCTTACTCCTCCATGTCACCAAATTACCTTTTACAAAAGTACAATATCCTGAAGTAGAGCGTCTATCACTAAGTGATCTTCCCCAGTCTGCATCGGTGTACGCTTCAATCTCCATATTCCCATTTTTTGAGAATATAATTCCTTTTCCTGGAGTGCCCTTGAGATATCTTAAGATTTTGAGTGCAGCGTTGAGATGGTCTTGATTAGGAGCGTGCATAAACCTACTGACAATTCCAACGGCATAGGCAATATCAGGCCTAGTATGAGATAGGTAAATGAGCTTTCCAACTAATCGTTGGTATCTCTCCTTTTCTACCATTGGACTTGTGGTTATACCATCAAGTTTGTGGTTGAAGTCAATAAGAGTATCTTCTAGTTTGCATCCCAATAAACCGGTCTCATTCAGTAAATCAAAGACATACTTCCTTTGTGATAGAAATATTCTTTTTTTTTTTACCTTGCAACTTCTATTCCCAATAAATACCTAAGATTTTCCAAGTCCATACTCTCAAATTCTTTTGCAAGAGACTTCTTCAATTTCTCTATTTCCGTGTCATCATTTCCAATCACAATGATGTCATCAACATACACAATTAATAGAGTTACCTTCCCTCATTTGTGTTTGTAAAACATTGTGTGATCTCCTTGGCTTTGCATATGCCCCTTTCTCCGGACAACCTTGGTGAATTTTTCAAACCAAGCACGTGGGAATTGCTTCAATCTATAAAGATATTTCTTTAATCTGCACACTTTATTTCTTCCAAAATTGCCTTCAAATCCCGGTGGCAATTCCATATACACTTCTTCCTTAAGGTTTCCATGGAGAAATACATTTTTTATATCAAGTTGGTGCATCGGCCAGTCCCGGTTTGTAGCTATGGATAATAGTACCCAAATTGTATTCATTTTGCCACGGGGGAAAAGGTTTATAGGTAGTCAATCCCATAGGTTTGTGTGAAGCCTTTCACGACCAATCTTGCCTTGTATCGATCAACCGATCCATCTGCCTTGAATTTGATAGTAAACACCCACTTACACCCCACTGTCTTCTTTCCATAAGGAAAATCAACTAGTTCCTAAGTGTTGTTCTTGGTGAGTGCCCTCATTTATTCCATCACAGTTTTTCTCCATTTTGAATTTTTCATTGCTTCCTGAATGGTCTTCGAAATCTTTTCTTAACAAACATTAGTAGAAAATGCTTTGAAGGAATGGTTAAGATTCTTATATGAAATATAATTGGAAAGTGGATATTGAGTACAAGATCTTTTCCCTTTTCTAAGTGCAATAGGCATTCCAGATCAAATTGGGAAATATCAGAAATTTCATAGGGAACTCACCTTGTCTTTCCATGATCTCATTGGAATTTAAAGTGACCGTAGCTAGTTCATGGATTGAGCAGTGCAAAAGAAATGTTCCAGCCTCTTTATCCTTGTTTTTCCTTGTATAAACCTTCAATTCTTTAGGCTGCCCTTCATTTTTTCCATCGTCGGTTGTTGGTTGTTGATCAATCAACGGCTGTTGTGATGGCTGCAACAGCTGTTGCAACTGCTGTATTGGTTGTTGTTGCTGTTGTGATGGTTGCAACAGCTGTTTCAGCTGCTGTAATGGCTGTTGTAGGCTAGGAAGGAAGCTCGATTGAAGGTTTAGGATTTGTGTGGATTGAACATGATTGGGTATCACAATATCATCCCAAAACTGATCTCCCATTGGATAATTCCCCCCCTGGAGTGAAGTTTTGGTGAAGAACGATAGTTTCAAAAAAAATTACATCCATAGAGACATAAATTTTTTTGGTAGTGGGGTCAAAACACTTGTACCCTTTCTTTGTTGAAGAGTAACCAAGAAAAACACATTTTATGGCTCTAGGATCTAATTTGCTTTTGTTAAAATTGTGATCATGAACAAAAGCAGTACATCTAAAAAGTTTTAGGCTTAAGGAAGAGAACAAGTTTTTTGTCAATGGAAATAATTTCTTGACTTAGTTCAATGGTGTCTCATACTTAAGAATACGACTAAGCATTCGATTAATTAAGTATGTGGCTGTTAAAATGGCTTCGCCCCAAAGATATTTAGGAACACTCATTTGGATTAGGAGGGCCCTTGCCATTTCAACTAAGTGCCTATTTTTCCTTTCGGCTACCCCATTTTGTTGGGGTGTGTCAACACATAAGGTTTGGTGGACAATACCATGAGCAACAAGATAATCACCCAAAATATTTGAAAAATATTATTTATCGTTATCTATTCAAAGGATCTGAATTTTTTTTTGAAATTAGTTCTTAATCATTTTATGAAAGATTGGAAATACTTGGGTTGCTTCGAATTTTTGTTTAAGAAGATAAAACCAACACATCCTAGCATGGTCATCAATGAAGGTTATGAACCATTTTGAACCAGAAACATTGGTGATACGCAAAGGTCCCCAGACATCACTATGGATAAGGGTAAAATGGCTAGACTCGATGTAATTCAATGATGGAAAAGGCACTCTATGATGCTTAGATAACTCACATGTTTCACACTTGAAATCTGAAATATTTTTATTTGTAAATAACAAAGGAATTTTTTTTTTTCAAATAGGGAAAACTAGGATATCCTAACCTAAGGTGCCACAAAAGAATGTCATTCTTTCTATCCAGATTGAAACTCCCACATTGCATAGCTTTCATGCCTTCTTCTTCAACTTTGCTTCCTTTAAGGACAAACAAGCCATCCATTTCTGTAGCACTGCCAATCCTCTTCCCCGTATACGATTCCGAAAATTCACAATGAGTAGAAGAGAATTTGGCTATACAATTCAAATATCAAGTTAGTTTAGAAACCAATATAAGGTTGCAAGAGAGATTCGGAACATGTACGACAGATTCAAGGACAAAATCCTTAGAAAGAATTATAGAACCTTTCCCCACAACTGATGATAGAGTACCATCCGCAATCTTAACCTTTTGGTGTCTAGAGGCTGGAAAATAGGTATTGAAGAGGCTAGATGAACATGTCATGTGGTCTAACGCCCCGGAATCTATGATCCAAGGGCTGGTTTTTGAATTTGTAGTATGTAAAGCAATGAAAAAATTACCAACTTGTGCAATATTGGTTGAAATGGATTTATTGTTGCCATGACTCATTCCTTCTCCAATGTCTTGCTGTTTGTGTGTAGTAATCAGAATGGTAGGACTTTCTATAAGACATTAGGTCTCCCAATTAGTCATCTAACCTGAAGCACTAACATATGTAACTTCAGATGGGTTTTTGAAGGAAGTTAACCAATAATGAAGGCTGGTTAACGTAGAAGAAAAATGAACCTAGAACTGAAAGAGGGCTCCGATACCATGAAGAAGATCTTGAATAAAGAATTCTATTTCTATTCTTCTTAGTTTTTCAGATATTACAAGGCCTCTATATATACAATAAATAACAGTTATACTAAGAACATAAATACAAGTACAAGACAAATAAATAATAGTTATCTTTAGGGCATACAAAGTCAAGATCTGTTGTTGTGTTAAAGATCCACATCAATTGTTCTTAAGCTAAGTTAAAGATCTAGATATTATACAACTGCAATTAGGAGCATCTCAGATTATGATGTTGTGGTGCTGTGTTTTTCAACAATTTGAATTAGTTATCTTACTTTATTCTAATTTCTCCTTGGGATAACTGTTACTAATTAAATCCCGTTATGCAAACGGACTCTTTACGAAGCCCAATAAAATTCAATGTCAAAGAGAGTAGTCATGTTTAGAAACTCCTTTCAGTCCCTAAAAACACCAAGCACTGAAAAACACATAAGAAGAAAAAACTAAAGCAGATTACATATGACAGAGAGAGTAGTGATAACAAACCTGATAATATTGCGGGTCTGAAGGTAGGCAGTAAGAACGTGACTAAGTGTTGCAATAAGAGTGATGATGATGAAGATTATCGGTATCAGCAGCCATTTTTGAGATTTCTACCTCATTCTACCAAGAAAACCTGAAGATCCAATTCAATCAGCATAGTGTATACAAATATATATGTATATATATACTCAACAAGATCTAGTAGCAAAGGAGTCGAAAAAAGAGTAGCAGAAGACTTTTGAGACAACTGCAGACAATTATAAGAGAGAGGACTTCAGAGAAGGTTGCCAGCTATAAATGAAACAATATTGACTGATGTGGTCTCTCACAGGGTCGTTTCACCTTATAATGGCGTGCATGTTCCCAAGCTCAACCCCAGTCTGGATCAGCCAATAATCCTAAATCTCTCTTTTCAACTTAAACGCTAGCCATACAGTTCATCCCCATCCCATTATTTGCTATCTAGCGCGGGAACCTACAAGCTGGACCAATTTACCACCCCTGATCGTATGCGTATGTATATCTATATCACCTAATTTAATTGTTGTTCCTCTTTCTAGGACCCGCTGTCTAGAGTACAAGTGCTTAAAGAGCACTAATTTTCGTACATCATCCAGGAAGCCTGCTAAGAGCTTAGCTGTTACCACTTGCTGCAAACAAGGAGACTAGCAAAATCTCCACCAATAGAACCAAGTCATTATTTCTGCTGCTACTCATACAGATAAGTAGCGCACAGATGAACTCATTATGTCTGGGAAAGAAAAGTGAAACATTCCAGAAAATTACTCTGTATCACACCCCACATAATACTTGCAAGTAGCTGTTTTCCAAAAAAAAATCACCTTTAACAATTACATGACATTGCTAAGAATACCAAAACGAACAAATCCATGTAAATGATCCAACAACCAAATCTACCCTGCCAAATCTTCAACTATTATATCAAATATGTCTCTCTTCATAATAATTGAATAAAATGAACTGGTTCAAGGTAAGCCCCTATCCTTATTATTGATCTGCTTTATACAGATACTGCAATATTTTGAGCTGACACAGATTGAAAGCAAGAAATCAAAAGATTGTAAAGAATCTCATCTCAGTTTAATAATAAATTTGTTGAGATACAACACATTGGTATAACAGGGACTGGTATCCCAAAAACATAACATCATCTCAGACAAACAAGAACCTTAATCATTAGAATTTTGAAATTTTAGACCATATGTGTTGATACTTCGAACCATGTTTATCACACACTATTGCTACCATGAATGCCATCCAACATTACCACACAAGAAAACTACAACACCCTATAACACCATGGGCAACAGTGTCATTGCACAACCCATATTACACCACTAGACAAGGTGAATCTCTTTAGAACTATGCTAGGGTGCATTTGAAAGTGCTACAACTACCGACCAAAGTAACATTATAGGAGACAAGCTATAGTCTTGTTTAAACCATGTCAATGTGCACAATGTTTACTTCTAAAGATAGGTTTCAACTCTCCTTTTGAGTTTTGACAACACCCACATCATTAAGACACTAACATCATTCATTAGAACCCACTCCACTCTCATATAAAAAGATGTTCCTTTTCAGGTCATGTGATCCCTTCCACGATCAAATCCCATTTCTACACTGAGGTCTCTATGTTTACAAGGAAAAAAATGAAAAGAATAAGAGTTTTTGTTTTCTTTAAATAAGCAAAATTTCATTAGAAATTGCAAAAAGGAGATGGTACCCCAAAATAATGTACAAAAAATATATAACTTTGTATACCCTCAAGTTGTCCAAAATCCACCAACCTATCTCAGTTCACCGACGTTCTAGTCCGATGACCTTTCATTGGTCTTTTTGTCCACATTTGTTTTCTGTTTTTGTGATGTCATCTTTTCTGGAGGTGGCGAAGCTGCCATGATTGTCACTTGACGGCAAGGTGAGGGTTGCCTTTCCTCACAGAGGTCCATCCTGTTTCTTGATGATGCATCTACCATAGGATGACGTGATATGCTGAGGTCATGTTTGGTGGGTCGCTTCGATAAGGTTGTAGGGAGCGTTATGAAGATCTCGGAGTGGGCAAAAAGGGTTTGAAGGGTGTCTTATGGTTTCTCTGTGGCGATTATGGCATGGGTCTATAACCTTTTCAGATTCCTTTCATCGGCAGTGGCAAAAAAGGTGTTAAGGAGGGGTCGCCGGAGTTGGGGGACTGCTTACTTGATGTTGGAGACATGGGACTCAAGATTGGGATGTTCGGGCTATCTGAAGAAATGGGGGGTAAGGGTGATTTGGGTCTGTGGTCTTCCTTTGCATTTGTGGTGCCATGATTTGTTCAGAAAGATTGGCGATCTGTGTGGAGGTTTCAAGGGGGTGGACATTGATGATGTTTGACAGCCGGATCTGGTGCGAATCACGATGACGGTGGGTGGTGAAACTCGACAAGAAATTTTTATCCATGATGAGCAACTTTGCTTCAGGGTTGTTATCATCGATGCCTACTCTCCCTCATTGGTGCCAACTACGGAGAGTTTGGTGGGTGGAATGATGCGAAGAGATGGGTACAGTTGTTCACCGGCGAGAGGGTATAAAGGTCGACTGGTTTCTCCGCGAGAGATGGAGGAAAAAGAAGACTTGACCTTCTGGTTCGTGATGAGGATTCTTTTCATCGAACGATGTAGATGGAGAGGCATGTGAGGCATGATGGAAGGACACGTGGCGGCTCCAATCATTGGACGACGCAGATGGAAGGTTGCAATGTAATGGGTTCGTCACGTGAGGAGAGGAATGAGGTCGGTGGTGTTGAGTGGGACCATGGGAGGAGTCACAAGTTGTTGACACGTGGCGGCTTTGGAGCCAGACCTTCGAGTGAAAGGTGGTATACAGTTGGGAGGAATTTGAATTTCAAATATGAGGAAGGCTCTAGAAAGGGGACACGTGGACGTCTCCCATTGGGAGTAATAGGGACCAGATGAGGGGTGATAGGGTTACGCGTGTGCCATCACGTATGCCTCTACTCCCACCATGGGCCAGAGTCAAGCCATTTTCAAGGAAGGATGTTGGGCCTCTTGTTAAGCCTGTGCTTGGGCTTCATAAAACGGGCCCAGCCCATCATCTTCAAGGGCTTTATGTTAAGTCAGTGGTTGGGCCTCTTAAAAAGAGCCCAACCCATCATCTTCAAGTTATGCCTAGGTTAAAGAGGGAGCAATGGGTTGGGCTTATATTATCCAGGGTTCCGGGGCGACCTGGGTTTATCAAGAATGGGTAAGATCGACGAAACAAAATCGGGCTTTCATGGATCAAGTGCAGTTTCGGGTTGCAATTCGGGTTGGGTGCTTTCTAAGTCGGGTTGTTAATTTGGAATACAGCGTGGGGTGCGACCTTAGTCCATAAAGCTTCGTCCTTTGGTTGCGAACAATGTCGGACCACTTCCGAGGCCATTCCGATGCTGGAGTTGCGACGAGAAGGGCAAACAGGCTGTTCCAGAGACTATCGCAATGACAACTGCAGATTTTGGTGATGAAAGGATTAGATCTGTTAGGTCAAGGCTTGGGGGAAACATGGGGTAACAAATCTGTAAAAACATATAGGTTCTGATGCTACATCTTGCTCGTATAGGCAACATGACAGATGCATCTCTTTTGCTTATCCACCTGAACAACAGATTGGGGATGATGTTGTTGCTGCTAATCAGTTTATGGACCAGTTGGTGGGTGAGATTGATGACTCCGATGGGTTGACTAGGAGTTTGGTTTCTGATTTTTCTTCGGTGGGTGAGCTTGTTGTGGGTATTGGTGGAGTTAGAGAGCTACTGCCTATTATGGAGGGGTTGGGCAGTAGTGATTGTATGGAGGAAAGGGGTCGGTCAATGAATGAATTGATGATGGTTGAGAATGTGTCATCAATTGCGGTGGACTGTTCAGGGTGGGAGTCTTAAAATGTGTCTCTCAATACGGTGGTGGATGTTGTGGGGATAATGGGAATGTCATTTGGGGAGTTAAGGGATAAATGAGAGACTTTGCTTCATGCTATGGATGTGGACTTGGATAAGGAGAGGACTTTGTGTATTGTTCCTCGCCCGTCTACTCCTTGGAAAGGCCAAAGGGAGCTTCGAGACTTATGTGTGATATTAACTATGATGGAAAATGTGACGAGTCAAGTCAGAGGGAGAGGAGGTGTGGGAGTGGCCGAATGGGGTCGGCGAGAATTATAATTGTTATTAATGAAGCTTAAAATTATATCTTGGAATGTATGGGGATTAAATAACCCGGAGAAGCATCGGATAATGCAATCGACTCTTAGAAAATGGAATGCTCATATTGTATGTTTCCAAGAAACGAAGATGGAGGTTATTTCTAATAAAGTGGTTAAGAGTTTGTGGGGCAATAGATTTGTGTGCTGGTGTGCTCTAAGTTCTGTAGGGGTTGTTGAAGGGGTGATTGTGATGTGGGATAGGCGGTGCGTTTCTTTGGTGGCCTCCCGGGTCGGAAGATTTTCTGTTTCTTGCTCTTTCTCAATGGTTGAGGATGGCTTCAGTTGGACTTTTTCAGGTGTGTATGGGCCTATTGAGGATGGTGAGAGACATGTGTTGTGGAGGGAGTTGGGGGATGTTTAGGAGTCTTGGCGACTCCCTTGGTGTGTAGGGGGGGGACTTTAATGTCATCCATTTTCCATCAGAGAGATCTCCAGGGGGTCGTAGGACTCCGGCTATGATCAATTTTCTGAGTTTATTGATGGTCACATTTTGCATGATCTTCCCTTGGTTAGGGCTGTTTTCGCATGGTCTAGTTGCCGCGAGCATCCTATCATGTGTCGGATTGATCGGTTTTTGATTTCCGGTGAATGGGAGGAATAGTTTCCTGATGTTGTTCAGTTTATTAGTCCACGGTTCACTTCTGATCATGCTCCTATTGTGTTGGACTGCGGAGGTATGTCTAGAGGAAAGTTTCCGTTCAAATTTGAGAATATGTGGTTGAGATCCGAGGATTTTCGGAGTAGTCTTCCTGTTTGGTGGGCTCTCCCGGTCAGATAGGGGTTGACCAGTTTCATCTTGGCTTCGAAGTTGTATGCTTTGAAGAACAAGATTCTTTCCTGGAATAAAGAGGTTTTCGGAAATCTGTAATGGAAGAGGAACAGACTTGTGGCAGAGATTACCGAGATTGAAAGTGCTGAGCTCAGTGGAGGCATGGATGACGAGCGGAGGGCTAGGAGAGCTGTTTGTCTGGATAAGATCGAGGAGATATTCAGGAGGAGATCTCTTGGCGCCAGAAATCTCGAGCCGTTTGGTTGAATGAGGGTGATTGGAATATGAAGGTTTTTCATCGTGACGCCAATGCCCACAGGAGATCCAATCATGTTAGGAGTATCATTATTGAAGGGTCCTTGCTGAGTTCTGAGGAGGAGATCCGTCAGGGGATTGCCAGTTATTATTTATAGATCATAGTTGAGGAAAATCTTAAGTTTGCATTTTCTCATAATTTCACATCCAACTTAGAAAAACCCTAATATCTGATATAGATTATGTGTATAGCACGTAAACCAAGGTGTAGGAGTCATCCACGCATCATAGAATCAAAATGGAGCAAAATTGACATTGCAACAGGAAATAAGATTTCCTGCCGCAGCTACGCCTAAGGCGTAGATGCCTTAGGCATAGCCGCCTTAGGCGTAGGTCAGACGTAGGTTAAGCGTAGGCTCATGCGTACCTTGAGTGTAGATATTCAGTTTCTAGCCAATTTTTGCTTCTGTAGGCGTAGGCTTGAGCGTAGGTTTTTTCATGAAAATCACTTTTCTCCGCAACTGTGTCAAAATGACCCTCTTGACTCCTCGAGACTTTTTGATTGATTTAACAGCTTTGGAAAATTATGTTTTTGCCCTTCAGGAGATATTTTTACTCAATACACTCCTTTTACACTTCACTTGTATTCTTTACTACTTCAATGCTTGATTTCGCCTTTGTCGAAGCTTGTAGATGTCGTTGAAACCAAAACGACCTATCTAACACTTAACATGGTTATTATATAGAACATGCCATAAATAAAAAAATACTCAAAATTGTTATTACATTCTCCCTATAATAAATGCATTTTGTGCTTTATCAATAAGAGATGGGTGGATAGGCTTTACTTTTTTAGCAAGAATTTTTTAAATGCACTTGTATAGAACATTACAACAAGTAATTGGTCTATAATTAGCAGGGGTGCATGGGTGCATGGGTTAGGGATCTTTGGGATTAGGTCAAGGTAGGTACAATTAATTTGTTTTAAAATCATCCCATTTTCAAAAAAAATTAATAGTTAGGGTAACCTTAGCCCCTATGATATTCCAAGTTTTTTTTTTTTTGAACAAAAGAGAATTAAATCTATCAGGTCTTGGTGATTTGGAAGATTTAATAGAAAATAGGTAATCCTTAATTTCTTTATCATTTGGAATAGAACTCACATAGCAATAGATTCCTCATCAATGCTTTTAGTTATAAACTGAGCAAGAGAGTTCATACTTGGGTAGCAATGGGGATTGCTACCTAATAACCTTTGGAAAAAAGATGTGAATTCCTTCTTAATGTCACTAGTGGCCTTTGAAATAGATCCATCAGGCATTTGGACTTAAGTGAATTTTCATTTATTCATTCTATTCTGGATACATTTGTGAATGAAGCTGATGTTTTGGTCCCCCAATGCTAGCCAATTCACTCTAGACTTATATTGAAAAAGGTGTTCCTCAATCCTACTCAAACTGGAATAAGATAGAATCATTTGGTTTTCCTGAGCTTTAAGCTCACTATTAGTTGGATCACCATCAAGAGCAAGCTGGCAGGATAAGAGATTTGCTTTTGCTTGTTTAACCCTTTCAGAAATGTCACTAAAGGAATTGTGATTGAGGTCTTTGAGTTTGTCCATGAGCATTTTCAATTTAGAAATAACTTTGAACATGAGTATTCCCTCCACATGTGTTTTCCACACTTGTGCAACAATGTCCATGAACTTAGGATGATCACACCAAAAGTTCAAGAATTTAAATAGTGTTTTCCTAGAAAGCATGTGTCCCTTACTGACCACCATAAGTAAACAATCCACTTTGACAGTACAAGGGTTCCAAAGAACCCGTAATCTACCCAGGGGAGCTTTTTCAATGTTACTAATAAGAGGCCAGGTAGACAGAGCATGGTGCACCACTTCATTATTTGGATCTTTCACTTTTGTTTCAATCAAACCCACAAAGTCCAAATGGTTATCCTTCATAAATTTCCTAATATCAATGTGTTTTGAGGGATTGTTCATCCCTCTTACATTCCATGCACCAAAAAACATTAACATTTAGGGGGTATTTGGAGATTTTTGAATAAACTAAGATAGTGCTCTCTATTAGCTTTGCCTTTTTTTTTTTTTCCATTTTTTTAGCTTCATTTTTTGTTTCTTTCTCTCCCATGGGGAAATTCTGGGATTAACAGTCAAGGGGCATTGAGTGGTGGCTCCATATGGTCCAGAGTAAGTTGTCATGTCATGAGTCCTAGTGGTACTCTCCAAGCTAATATTAATTAACAAATCCTCAGAATGACGAACATTGGAGCTCTTCTGATCATCATTGGCATTTCCATCATCCTTATAACCTGATAGGGCTAAAAATCTGTTGGAAGCAAGGTCATGGTTTGAGATAGGAGCTAAACTAGTGATAATGGTTGGTTGAATAGGCATGGGAGCAACAATGGGTGGGATAAGTTGTGGAGGAAGGGGAACTGGAGAGGGAGAAGGGAAATGACTAGTGGTTGGGATAACCTGGTTGGAGCAGGTAGGAGTGCAAATCCTATCAACAGCAATAAGGGGACTAAGGGGAAGTTTGTATTTAGAGGTGACATGTTGCCACTGTCCTTCATCCATCCCTTTTTTAGTTATAGTTTTAGGCACCAATTTTCTAGTTATGGTCATGGGACAGGTAACTCCTATATGTCCAAAGCAACAACAAGTTCCACAAGTGGGGGGCAACCATTGGTACTCAATACCAATGTCAATGAATGAGTTCACTCTCACTTTGACCTTAAGTGATCTGATTAACTGAGTAGATGCATGAACTTCAATATAGGTTCTTGTACAGGATGCCCTCTTTTTTGTCACAGTCATTTCATCAGCAAAAAAAGAGTTTCCTTGTGGCACTAGCAATGGAACTCAACCCTTTACTAGTGCAATGCTCCATTGGTAATTTGTGAATCTTGACCCAAAATGGTATGGTGGAGCATGTATCCTTCATGAATTGCATGTTAGGTCTCCATTTGTTTCAAAATAAGAGACCTACTTGCAAACATCCAGTGTCCCTCCTCAAGGATAACATTACAATCATGTTCACTTTTAAATTTTAAAATTTAAATATCCATCCTCAACAACAATGGTTTCCAAAAAACCTTTATTACCCCAAACATTCCTGGCTATGGAGTTAATCAAACTAAAAGGTAGTTTTAAAGAAATGAAAAAACCAAATATGCTGGAAGACCATTCAAGGACACCTTCAGCAGTAGCATCAATGGGTGGCTCCATATACATTTGCCAGTTAGAAAAAGATGGTTTAATATATTCAAGTGTGATTTTAGGTGGAGTAGCAATGTCATTCCACAACCTAGGATGGCTAACATCAGCATTAGACACAGGGGTTTGAAGCAACACAGGTTTGGACCACTGGGTAATAGGTGAATTAAAGTGCTAAACACTAAAAGAGGGGACTGTGATATGACTTGACACACCAACATGGCTCTGGAAAACAGCAAGTGGGGGAAATGGTCAACATACCCCAAAGAGGGTGTAGTAGCAGGCTGCAAGCCTTGGGGAAGGAGATGAACAATGACTGGTATAGTCAAGTCAACAGGTGTCAGAGAAGGGGGCATCACAACCCAGGGGACCAACCCTTTTAATAGTGCTCGCCTGAACAGGAGAGCTTCAGCCATAATCAACCTCAGCTTGAGGAGAAGTTACAGAGCAAGGAATAGGGGGGCCTTGAACAGGAAAAAGGAAAAGACGGGGGGCAGAAGTCATGGTACTCACTTGTTGTGTGTACCCAAGCTGGGGCAGAAGGATAATATGGAAGAGGATAAGACATGAAACATAGGTGGAAGAAGATAATACCTTAGAGGCTACCAAGCGCTGAAGAGAACCCCTCTTAGCATTGGATTCATTCAGCCTTGTGGTCAAGAATTTCACCTTTTTACTAAGATCTTTAGCCTCCTCAACCTCATTTATTGCTTTCCTGAGTTCAGCATTCTAATTAATCCCAGGTTGGACAAGGTTAAGCTTGTTATGGAGGAGATAGTTATCTCTTTGCAGGATTTTCACAACATTCTCAATGGCATTGAGTTCTTTGACAAGAGCATTCATCTTTGTATTATAGTGAACAACAGATGAAAATTCAATGTCATCCTCCTCCTCATAGATATGAATCATCCTTGAAGATGGTGGCAGATCTGGTCCAGGGATGGGAGGATTGGAGGCAGTATAAGATGAGGAACTTGATGGAAATGAAGAGTGAGGTTGTTGAGGTAACTGAGAGGGGAGGGGAGTAGTACATATAACATTTGAGGTAAAGGAATGTGGGGGTGGGATGATAAAATGAGGGTGGATAAGGGGTGGTCGTGGCAGTAGGATTGAGGTGGTGGTGGATGGGTGAAATGGTAGTTAAGAGTTAGCTAGAATGGGGGAGGGAGGGGGACGAGCAGGAGCCATATTATTGCTGATTTGATATTATGCTTTCATTCCACACTATCCAAAGCTTTTTCAGAAATTTAGTGGGGCATAATTATAAATATCTTAAATTTAAGGGTAATAAAAGTAAAAAGTAAAAATTTCAGTGGGGTCGATGGCCCCCACTGGGCACCAGCTGAGTCTGTGCCAATACACAACATAATGGTGTATAACTTGGAACCATTGTGCAAGGGTTTGCTTTCAAGAGCCATAGTTGGTTCATTGCTTGTGTATTGTTGAGGTTATTTTTGTTATGGTATCAATTGACTTTTACGTGGTGTCCCTCCTACTAAACTGCCTAGCCTTTTTATTTTTCTCGGCTTGTAATTGTTATCAAAATCAATAATATCATCCAGAACAAAGCAATATAACATTGTATACAAGTAATAATTATCCTAGTAGCATTAATAATAAGATATAGTACTTATAATCAATTTGTATACGCATATAACTTTTATAAATTTTTATTGCTAATACAATTTGTATAGAGTTATAATATTATTCAAATATCTTAATTTAGTTTGTTTTATCCAATAAAACACAAATTTCAAGAAAGTATTTATTTGTTACTACTGTATATTCACCAATCAAAATTGAGTGTGTAGAAAAGAACTGAGTTTGTGTAAAAAAGAATGACTCATAAAGTGAACAATATGAGGTTAAAATAGAAAACTATTAGATAAATGGATAGGTTTCTCGCGAAAACAAAATTTTGTTGTGTTTTTTGTGGGAAATATTTTGAGGAAAATTTGTCTGTGCGGGAAACTGATTTTCCTCAAAAATTTTATTTTTGCACTAACCAAACCCCCTAAAAATAGGATTCTTTTCTTTTTCTTTTTCTTTCCCGCTTCCCGCTAACCAAACGCGGCCTTAGGCTTAGAATAGTTTCCTTTCCCTCTTACAAATTTCATAGGAACTCTATCATATATCTCTACATTGGAATATTTTGATGCCCTCCCCTCCTAGTTTTTCAGATTTCTCTATTTTAATTTTGTTGTTGTTTGTTTATGATTAAGGTATGTTCCAATGATTGTTCTTGTTTTTTCTTTGAATAAAATTATTACATATTTAAAAAAATTGATGTAGAAAAAATTCAAAAATATCAAAAAATAATAATTAAATTTTTTGTCATCAAACTTTTAATCTATAACAATTTTGAACCATAATTCTGTTGATGTAAGACATCCACAACCTCATATATATATATATATATATATATAATAATAATAATAATAATAAAATTTAAATGATACCAATTTAGTAGAGTAATAAATATAAGAGCGGTGCTACACATCATGAATTTATTTTCATGATAATAACTTGAATCAAGGTGGCATCTTAGGTGGCTTTTAAAAATAAAAAAATTAAATAATCTTCTACTAACCTATCTCTCCTCCCCTGTTAAACTTATCTTTTTTGTGAAACCTAAGAAAAATTATGGCGTATCACCAAATCTAAATCTAAATCTAAATCTTATCACTAATTGGTAAAGTAGTCCATAGGAGTATTGACTCTTTGCTTGACTTGAAAACTGTATTAGTCGTAGATAACTCATCATCTATCTTAGTATGCGTATACATATATGATATAACATATATATATATATATATATATATATATATATATATATATATAATGTGTTAGGTTTAATTAATCTCAACATAATGAGATAGTAAATTTAAAGAAATTATTAGGAATCTTTTGAAGTGGTAAAGACTATACAGACCGACTCTATTGTACAGTTTAAGAGGATTAAAAAAATTACAAATTGCTCTTCGAGATTTCCTCGCCGGGAAATTGAGAGTGGGAGACCAATTGCTACAAATGGGTCTCTAATTCTGGATATAAAGTACTTGTCGAATGCACCTAATGTTATGATTTAATCTCCATTATTGCCAAAAAGGTTACTTCGATGAACACATTTTTGTTACATTATAATAATAATTAATTTTTTTATTTTTAAATTAAAGCAAATATATAGAAATATTATGAGGGACACATACTAATAGAATAATTATAGATATAGATTATAGATTGATACATACTGCAATGTATCCCTTCGAAATATAGAAATCCACGCGACTTATCTAATAAACTAACTATTCATTAGTGGTACATTACATAAGGGTACAATAATTCTATGAAAACGTCCTACTCATAATTCAATAGAACAATTCCTTTCGAAAACTAATTTTCTCTTTATTTTATTTTATTGTTGGTGGCTGAAATTATGGATCGAATAAAAGACAAATGTGGGAGCTAGCCAAGTTTATTTTATTAAAGTAAATACTTTAATAAAAAGAACAAATAGGCACAATTATCATATTATTTAATTTGAAGAACTCTGATATGAAACTAATGTGAGTGAAAATGATAGAAAAAATAAAAAGAGAAATTCTAGTCACCAGGTCTTTTTGTTTTGCCAAAAGATTATACCAAATTGCGGATAATTAAAAGGAAGATCAGAAACTTACAAATATGCAGAACTGCAACTGCAAATCTTTATTATATATATTGTTGTAGAATTACAGACCAAAGAAAGGAAAGACTCAAAGTAGAGTAAAAAGAAAACAAACTCTGAAAAGAACCCCCTTACAAAAGAAAACCCTCGCCTATATATAGAACATGAAAGGAAAAGCTAAAGAAGAGAAAACATCTCTCGGGTGCGCAAGGGGCCCCATCGACAGAGACTGCTGACAACCCTTTAGCAGACCAGATCCGGATTTCCCTCAACTTTTCTTACTAAAGTAAGTAGTGAATGGAGGGGAAAAGCGACCGACACAAAAAACAAAAGAAATTACAGATCTCAATTATCTGTAAAGGAAAAGAAAAACAATAATGGCAAAACGACAAAAGCCTGTATGTCATTGCATACGCCATCACAAAAAGACGTCATTGCATGCGTCTGGAATATGTCACGGCTTGTGAAAAGGGCCCTTGGGGGCTGAGGTGGAGACAGCTGTGATCATGACATCCCAATAATCACCCATAGTGGCTTCACCTTCATCATTGAGCTCATCCTCTGGATTCTGAGCTTCACCAGCAAGACAAGAGTAAGCATTATCATCCTGACTGGCCATAGACTGATCATCAGGAACTGAATCTGGAATTGTAGAAGAGGAAGGAGCAAAAGAGCTCATGAACTGGTTCTTCATAAATTCCATACATTTAACCATCAATTCTGATTCCCCTAAATTTGGGAACTGGATTCTGAAAGAGGACTTAATTTCCTCAAATGGATTGGATACTGGTTTAATTACCAGCTGAGACTTCTTAACATTCTCAAAATAAACATCAGTTTTCTCAATAATCTGGGTAGCCAATTCCTCTAGAGAAACTGAAGACCACCATCGATAAGAAAACTCACGATAAAGAGTGGGAACTTTTAAATGGTCAAAATTACATTGTAATTCCCATTTTGAAATCCAAGGAATGCCAAATTCAGCAAAGAAAAGTAATTTTGAAAAACCCTCAGGAAGATTTTCCTGTCCTCTTAATTGAGGATGATGATCAGTCTAAGAACTAAACTGATCCCTAATGATCTTAGGTAAAATATCAAGGTCGGGGCCATAAAGACGCCACCAATAGAAAATCCAATTTGGATAGGAGGTTTTTAAAGATTCAGGGCAGAATTTAAAAAACCAAGTATGTTTGTTTTTGACATTCTGGTATAAAAATGCATGTTTCCATGCTTCTTTGTAATCCCAGTAATTAAAAGAAAATATTTTTCCAGAACGAGAAAAGGTTCTGGGTCTTACAGGGTCAAGCCCCCAATCAGTGGGTTTCATTACCCTTTTAATGACAGCTTTAGAATATGAAATTGGGCTTTTGACTTTGTCATCTGACTTCTCATATGTATGAGTAATAATGACAGAATTTGTTTCCTGCAAAATCATTTCATAAACATATCTCTCTTTATTGAGAGGTGCACCATAATTCTGCACATCACCAAGATAACGACGTTTGATTTCCCTAGGATCAGGCATCCATTGGACATCCTGAGGCTCCAAGGTCAAAACATATTGAGTAATCCTTGTATTAGGAATGAAAGGAAGAGGCTCCATGAGGAGAGCTTCCTTAGCAGTAGTAGGGACTTTATTTCCCTTTTGAGTTTGAAGGTGAGGAAAAATATCCTCATTTGTAAGATTCACTCTATTTGAATCTTTCTTTTTCTTACCCTTGCCTTTATTGGCTGGGTTTCCTTTGGAAGGGCCACTCATTGAATTCCCTGCAAAAATTCACGAGTTAAGAAATCAGGTAAAGAGTTAGACTCTCCCTTAATATATTCGATATCAAAATCAAATGCAGAAAGATCTGCTTGCCATCCTGCAAAAATCTGTTTAGAAGCAATATTTTTAATATCTTTTTTCAAAACTTGTTTTGCTGCACTGCAATCAACTCTAACCAAAAAATGTTGGTTAAGCAAATCATCATGAAATTTATAGACACATTTTACTATGGCTAAAACTTCTTGTTTAATTGTAGCATAATTAAGCTGAGCATGTTTCCAAGTACCAGAGGTAAAACGAACAAGCTCTTCCTTACTAGTGGAAGGATTAAATTGCTTTAAAATACCCCCATATCCTTTATTGGATGCATCAGTTTCAACAATTTTAGACCATAAAGGATTAGCTAAAGATAAACAAGGTAATTGTTTAGCTTTAATCTTGATCTTCTTTACAGCCTCAGTATGCAAATTGGACCAAGGAGGAGGATTTTTCCCTAATCTTTGGTACAAAATGGCACTGTCCTGAGCAAAATTCTGATAATAATCAGAGATATAATTCAGACTACCAAGAAATCTTTGGAGCTGAGTTTTATCTGTGATTTCATCAGGAAATTTTGAAGCAAATTCAATACTTCTATCAATAGGAATAATTTTCCCTTGATTAATATTATGACCTAAAAATCGAACTTTATCTTGAAAAAGTTTCATTTTAGGAGCAGAAATAACTAAACCACTGCGTTTCAAAACATCTTTAAGAATTTTCAAATGTTTGAAATGCTGATCAATGGATTTAGAAAAGACAAGAATATCATCAATATATACAATCACAAAATCTGAATAAGGATTGAATATATCATTCATGACATGTTGAAATTCTGAAGGAGCATTTTTTAACCCAAAAGGCATAACATTCCATTCATAATGACCAAAAGGGACAACAAAAGCAGTTTTATATCTGTCTTGAGGATTAACCTGAATTTGCCAAAAGCCAGATTTCAAATCAAACTTTGAAAATAAAACAGCAGTATTAAGTCTATCCAACAAATCCTTTTTATTTGGAATTGGATAACGAATCCATTTTAAAACATCATTTAAAGGTTTATAGTTAATAACCAGTCTGGGAAGACCTCTTTCCTTTTCAGAATGTTTATTAACATAAAATGCAGTACAACTCCAAGGAGAATTACTTGGAACAATTAACTTCTTATCAAGAAGGTTTTGGATTTCTTTCTTACATAAGTCCATATAGTCTTTTTTCATTTGACCTGCACGGGCTTTTGTAGGAATAAATCTTTCATCAAAACTTTCTTCATAAGGAAGAGAAACAATATGTTTCCGTCGATTCCAAAAAGCATTAGGAATGTCACTACAAACTTCAGAAAGAAATTGATTCTGAATAGTTTGTATTCCATTTTGGATGTCGTAATTTGACAACCTTTGATTGATATTTAAGGACATAATTTCCTTTTGCAAATAATTTATTTGCTTTTCTTTGAAAAAGATATTATCTCTGAGAGAGTTAATATTCTTATTAAGGGGTTGTGTTATAAATTTAAACACAATTGAAGTCCCCTGCAAAGTAGTAAAAATGCCTGTAGAATCAATTTTGTCAATAGGCATTAATGATGTAAGAAATGGAGTACCCAGAATAACTGGTAAACTCATATTTTTAATAAGCAAGAAAGTAGTTGGTAAACAAAAACCTTCATTACAAATATAAACTTTATTAAGCTTATAATTGATTTGCATTTTACTACCATTAGCACTTAAAAGTCCTTGCGTAGTTTTCTCAAAATACTGTGTAGGAATTAATCCTTCCTGTATGCAATTCAAATCTGCACCACTGTCAACAAGAGCCATTAATTCAGGTAAAACATACTCTTCATTAATAACAATTTTGACATTAATGTACCATTTTTGAAAAGTCACTTGGTCAAGAAGACACAAATAATCATCTTTAGCAGTTTCCTTTTCATTATTAGGTGGTGAAACATTCTCCTCAGACTCAAGTCTAGAAGAAGAACAAAGGGAAGCTTGAGCTAATTGTAATTGGGTTATAATTAACTCAGTCTTAGAATGATTAGCTTTCAACTGCTGAACCTCAGTTTTCAAAATATTAACTTCCTGACGAAGGTCATTAATATTAATAGGTCTTTGGGAATTTGATCCTTCTAACCTATTGAAAACTTCTTTTATGGTAAAGGGTTGATTAGGAACCTTAATTGTATCCTTATCATCTTTAATTTGATTTTGGTAACAAAACTCAATCATTTTAAGTTTGATTTGAGGATCATTAATTTGATCTAATAAATCAACAAATGATTGTTGCTGACTGGTTAAGACATTAAGACTTAAACCATTCATTTCAACAATAGCCTTCCAGTAGCTGGAAGAGCCCTCATTAGTACTACAGTTACAAGAACTGGTAGTACAAAGGGGAGCATCTTCAGATGAAGATGAAGAAGTTGACAATAACATAATTTCATTGTCAGATTCAGAATCAGAAGAATTCTGATCAGAATCACTGGAATTAAGAAACAACTTACTTAATTGAAGCTTAAGACCAGGTTCAATCTCCAGACTATCCAATTTAGCCTTAGTTTTACATTTATTGGCATAATGGCCAATTCTACCACATTTATAACACTTAGCATTAATTTTAGAGTTACCTTTACCCTTGTTCTTATAATTTGTTCTGGGTTTAGACTCTTTATTATTAGTGCTATGACGTTTACCTTTAGTATAACGTTTTCTTCGATAAGGTTTTCTATCTTTAGAAACTTTATATTTCCTTTTATTAGGATACTCATGTGGGACATTGTAACCAAATTGGTCACATAATTCTCCCAACTCCTTTCTTCCTGAAAGACGTTGAGATTTCAACTGGTGTCTTAATTTAAGATCATTACACAAGGAGAGACCTTCTTGTATAACAATACTAATTAAATCACCATAATTGTAATCATTATAAGGGATAGACATTCCATTATGTTTATCCTTTAATTTCTTCCGAACCTTTTCAGCAAAGAAAGTTGAAAGACCATCAATGAACTTAGCTTTCCAATGCTCACTATTAGCATCAGTTCGTTGGGTAACTCTAGCTAAGAAGACATCCTTATACCATCTAAAATGGGTAAGGGAAGGACATTTAAGATTCTGTAACATTTCACGGCCACGCTCATGGTTAATACCCTCACGACCAATGAAATGATGAATGATAGTTAAAACTAATGTATAAACAACATCAGTAATAAACATGTCCTGATTAACCTAATTCTTTACAATCTTAACAGCATTTTGAATCTCATTCTTATGATTTTGAGAGAGGATATTATCCCACCAGCCTTTCAAAATGCCAGTAAAACCACATGTAATAAAAGCAATAATTTGTTGTTCAGTATTATCCGCAGTTTTACAGACAATGTTGTACATCATCATTTGATGTACCATCTCATAAATAGAATATTCAGATTTGCCATCAATATTCCATTCATAGATAGTCTTAGAATTGAAAGAAACCTGCCCATAAAGATATGCTTCTTCAAAAAGAATATCTTGAGGAGTAGGTCTTTGGTAGTAGTTACGACTACCACCAATGTCAGCATTCTGATGCTTATTTTTAGAAAAGTTGACTTTGTTCAAATTCATGTTATTTGAAGAAATCAAAGATTGTTCAAAATCATTTATTTGATTAAGAGAAAAATCTAAATTTTCATCTTCTATTTCAGAATCATTCTGAGATAAAACATTCAACTTAAGATCTTTCAACTTTTCCATAAGAACAGAAACAAACTCTTCACTAATAGGAGGAGAAGAAACAGGAGCTTTTAGCTTAAAACCTTTAACTTCCATTGGAGGTTTAATAGAAGGATGAGTTAAAACAACTTTTTCTTCTATTTTGGTTTTAGACAAAATCATGGAATCAAGATTAGACTCAATTCTAGACAATTGTTTTCCAAGAGTTTGGAAATACAAATAATTAGTATAATTGTTCTGCATAAAAATATTATGAAAATCAGCAGTAACAGGATCCTTAGTAACATTATTACCAAGTCTAATATAAGCCGTAGCTTCTATAGGTTTTGGTAATATTGAATCAGGAGAAGATTTACTGGAAGCATTAGATTCAATTTTCAAAGACTCTGGAGGAGGATGAACAGAGAAAATAACTTTTCCATCAGAAGTAGTCCAACTTTTAAGAAGCTTATCTAAAACAAGAACTGAAGGATTTTGAATACTATAATAGTAACAAAACCATTTGGCAAAAGGCACAATTTCTTTTGTCAAATCAATATAGTTATAAAACTGAGTTTTATAAAAATCAAGTTGTTCTTCATTGAACATTCCAAAATACCAACTTCGAAAAGCTTTATATTCTGGTTTTTGAAAATCATCATTAATAGCATTTCTATCTACGATAAAAACCATTAAAAATTCAATTCAGATGCTGTAGGAGTAGAAGATTCCCTACGAGTATAAATACCATGCGGAATTTGCTGGTCAGAAATACGAACACCATCTAAGGAAACATTTTCTTCAGATGAGGCTTCAGTATGTAAATCAACATGAGACTTTCTTGTACTAGAGGGAATAAAGACTCTATATGGAGGAATAAAACTCCTAAGAGAAGACTCTCTAGTAGAAAGACTACGAGATAAAAATTCAGGTTGTTTAAAATTCAAAACAACTTCACCATCAACATGTTGAATTATAGAATTAATATCATGATGAATTAACGGTATTGGAGGAACAACATTCTGTATAGTCCAAGTGTCAGGAAAAACAACTTCATCCCAGGGGATCATCCTAGGGGTAGCAACCTTAGAAGTCATCAGATTTGTGTCTATTAACACAGTTTGTCCTGAACTAGACATGGTTCGAACTTTAGGACATAAGGTATTGAGGACCTTATATTGAATCCTATAGTCGACACATATTAATTCAGTTCCAGGCATGTAATTATACCCATGAGTTTGAATACGAAGATTAATTGCTTCATATATATTAGGATCAGTCAAAGACAAAGACAAATTGGGGAAAACATTGAAATAAACTGGTCCATGACTTAGACTAGTTTCAACAACACCCATTAAGGAATGTCTAAAATCTAGACACCGTCCATCACGTAAAGTAGCCTGTAGAGCTGTATTCATACCAAGTAAGGTCAAAGGCCTAAATGCAACCTGTATTAACCCTATATGGATAAATTTATAATTTGAACCATAATTTTCCAAATCTTTTGGACTCAACAACTTAAGTGTAGTGTCCTGATCATCTAGACCTATGGTCTGCTCCATGGTTTTAATTGCCATGGTGCTTATCATTTCGAAAATACCATATTTATATATGGTTTTGGGTTTAACCCGAGGAATTGTCCAGTCATTCATTAACTGGTTTTGATTATTAAAAGAAATCAATTCTTTGTTCTTCGTGGAAGAACTGGAACTACTCATGAAGAATAGGTTTGATGATTTATGAAAAATCAATTCTTTTTTTTTTTTTTTAAGCTAAATGGTTACTTGAACTATCATGATACATTTTAAACCTATGGTTACTCGACTGTCAACGATTTATGGGAAACATGGTACAAGGAGCAATCTAATGCAAAAATACCTAAACATTCCACACGCGACTTTATGACGATCCATAACCTCAGAATAAAATCATGATGATAATTCAAATATACATTTAACAGAAAAACATTATTTAACAGAAAAACATTATACATTATGATTTCAGATATGATATTTTTTTGATAAGTCATATCATATCATAAGATATTGATAGTGGAATATCCTGTAATATGAAAACAAGATTATTAATAAGATCTTTGAATTGGCAAGACCACGTGCCCTCTTTTACAAAACATGAAATTTCAGTTTGATACTCCTCCGGTCACCATAACATTGGGCAATTAAAAAAATCACTCGAAATAATAATGAACACTAATTATATGAATATCAATTATGTACATATAATGTATGTGTGAAAATTAATATAAACTTATACGTCAAAAATTACTGGGATATAGGAAAGATGAAGTTAATTCTCCCACCATTGATGTGGTTAAAATTTTTTGAAAAAAGAATTGATGTAAATTCTTTCTTTTCTAGATCTTATATCAATTTTTTTTAAAAATAAATTCTTTAAATTTCGTATTTAAATTATATTGAACAAGAAGACGATCTTTATTTTTTCAAGAGAGGACCCAATTTTAACTACATGCTCAAATTATATACGACCATATGAGCAGGACGAACTTGATCCGGGCAAGATATAACTATTGTCTTTGTGGAAAATTTATAATTTTTCTCTCCTGCCCCCACCTGTTTGGCGTAATTTATAAATGCAAACGTTATTATACTTGTCTTTATTGAGAATAAATATGCTCCATTATCGCATTACTTGGTCTGTGTGGGACATATGCTCCATTATCGCTTGGTCTGTGTGGGACATATGCTCCATTATCGCATTACTTCTCATTTAAGTCAATGCTCCATTATTGCATTACTTCTCTTTTTCCATTTTTTTTTCACTATACAAATCCATTTTATTTCTCATCCTATTAATTGGTGATCGAGATCTCCAAAAATTGTATGACAGTTCATGAGGGTCGTCTCAATAAAATTAGAGGTCTTAGGCTAAAAGTATAAAAATGTGAAATTGAAGGTTTTATGCAAAAATTGTAAAAGAGATATATATTATTTTTAGTAACACTTATTTAAAATAATACTTTTCATTTTTTGAGATGCAAAATTACTAATCAAATTCTTGTATTTAAGTGTTCATAAAATTTCTTTTTTTAATAGGTAAAATAGTCAATACATTAAATATTTCTTGCGACATTGTAGATCTTATATATGACTTTATTAATTTTAATTTTGAAAACCTCGTTTCTGTTACAACAACGGTTACCGGTATTGTTTATAATATTCAGTAAGTAATACATGCATTTGGAAAAAGAATCTATTTTTTTAATATAATTTAATATTTTAATTGAATTGTGTGATTCTATTAGTAAAATTTATTTGAGAACTTTTAATTCTCAAAATACCGTAAATATCAGAAGACTCATTATTTTTGAAAACTATTCTAAATCAAGGCAACCTTTTGTTAAATTATCGTCACTTAATGATTTTAGCTTTTTAAAATTAAACAAAAAATCAAATATATCTTCATATGTTTTAAATTGTTCAAATCTAGTATGAATTGAAGAAATAACTTAGTCAACTATGTACAAAAAAAGTTTCTTGATCAACTGATTGAGATGACCTATGATCTACATTCTCATCAAATTATTTTTCCTACGAATTATACGTTTTTCATGAAATACGGGTTATATTTTCATTTCATTAACAATTTCTTTGATTGTAATAATAGCTGAAGTAAATGCATTTTCTCTATACTTTGTAAAACTAATATATAAGCCCTTCTAATTAATCTATGGCAACATCAATATGCATATATTGAGATTGAAAGTTTTTACAAATTGAATTAAGTGCAAAAAATATATCATATCAAATAATTATACCTAATAGAAACTCAAAAAATTTCAATTCATATGTTGCTAAACATTTAGCTTCAGTTTTTATCTTTGGATCTTCACTAATTTATTCTAATTGAATTAAAACATCTCTTATTTGTGGAGCTTGGAATCTTATTACATTAATACTTTCAATACGATTTTCCCAACGAGTTTGTGACAATGACTTAATTGTTAAACTGAATACATTATCTTGTAAATTTTTTTATCTTTTTGTCGAAGATGAAAACAACGAATTAATATAAAACGTTGTATGACTCCAAAAAAAGATAATGTTTTAGACCAACCAGTCGAAGAGGATGGTTTCAGCGATCTACGAACAATATAGTTATTTATGACTTTCGATTGATGAATTAAGAGATGATTCAGTTATGAGAATCTTGAGCGAATAAGATTAGAGAAATTCATGCGACAAAGAGGGAAAAGTAAAGTAATAATATTTTGAGCGAGATGAAAATTGAAGAATTCTTATATGAAGTTAATGTGAGTGAGAATAATGAAGAAAATAAAAAGAGAAACTTTAGCCGCCCATATCTTTTCGTTTTGCCAAAAAAATTCAAATATAAAATCATGATTTCAGATATGATATTTTTTTTTGTAAGTCATATCATATCATAAGATATTGATAGCTGAATATCCTGTATTATAAAAACAAGATTATTAATAAGATCTTTGAATTGGCAAGACCACGTGCCCTCTTTTGCAAAACATGGAAATTTCAGTTTGATACTCCTCCGGTCACCATCACATTGGGCAATTAAAAAAATCACTGGAGATAATAATGAACACTAGTTACATGAATATCTATTATGTACATACAATGTATGTGTGAAAATTATTATAAACTTATACGTCCAAAATTAGATTGGGATATAGGAAAGATGAAATTTATCCTCCCACATGTGGTTAAAATTTTTTGAAAAAAGAATTGATGTAAATTCTTTCTTTTATAGATTTTATATTAATTTTTTTTTATAATAAATTCTTTAAATCTCATATTTAAATTATATTGAATTACATCAGCGAGAGAAAAACGATTTTCATTTTTTTTCAAGAGGGCTTAATTTTAACCACATGCACAAATTATATACGATCATATGAACATGACGAACTTGATACAGGGAATATATAACTATTGTCTTTGTGGAAAATTTATAATTTTTCTCTGCTGCCCCCACCTGTTTGGCGTAATTTATAAATGCAAACGTTTTTATGCTTGTCTTTATTGAGAATAAATATGCTCCATTATCGCATTACTTGGTCTGTGTGGGACATATGCTCCATTATCGCATTACTTCTCATTTTTGTCAATGCTCGATTAAAGCATTACTTCTCATTTAAGTCAATGCTCCATTATTGCATTACTTCTCTTTTTCCATTTTTTTTTCACTATACAAATCCATTTTATTTCTCAATCCTATTAATTGGTGATCGAGATCTCCAAAAATTGTATGACAGTTCATGAGGGTCGTTTCGATAAAATTAGATGTCTTAGGCTAAAAGTATAAAACTATGAAATTAGAGGTCTTCTGCAAAAATTGTAAAAGAGATATATATTATTTTTAATAACACTTATTTAAAACAATACTTCTCACTTTTTGAGATACAAAATTACTAATAAGATTCTTGTATTCAAGTGTTTATAAACTTTTTTTGTTTAATAAATAATATAGTCAATACATTAAATCTTTTTTACGACATTGTTAATCTTATATATGACTTTATCAACTTTAATTTTAAAAACCTCGTTTCTGTTACAGCAATGGTTACCGATATTGTTTATAATATTCAGTAAGCAATGAATGTATTTGGAAAAGAATCTAATTTTTTAATGTAATTTAATATTTCAATTGAATTGTGTGATTCTATTAGTAAAATTTATTTGAGAACTTTTAATTCTCAAAATACCGTAAATATCAGAAGACTCATTATTTTTGAAAATTATTCTAAATCAAGGCAACCTTTTGTTAAATTATCGTCACTTAATGATTTTAGCTTTTTAAAATTAAACAAAAAATCAAATATATCTTCATATGTTTTAAATTGTTCAAATCTAGTATGAATTGAAGAAATAACTTAGTCAACTATGTACAAAAAAAGTTTCTTGATCAACTGATTGAGATGACCTATGATCTACATTCTCATCAAATTATTTTTCCTACGAATTATACGTTTTTCATGAAATACGGGTTATATTTTCATTTCATTAACAATTTCTTTGGTTGTAATAATAGCTGAAGTAAATGCATTTTCTCTATACTTTGTAAAACTAATATATAAGCCCTTCTAATTAATCTATGGCAACATCAATATGCATATATTGAGATTGAAAGTTTTTACAAACTGAATTAAGTGCAAATAATATATCAACTCAAAAATTTTCAATTCTTTTGTTGCTAAACATTTAGCTTCAGTTTTTATCTTTGGATATTCACTAATTTATTCTAATTGAATCAAAACATTTCTTATTTGTGAAGCTTGGAATTTTATTACTTTAATACTTTCAATACGACTTTTCGAACGAGTTTGTGACAATGACTTAATTGTTAAACCGGATACATTATCTTGTAAAAATTTTCATCTTTTTGTCGAAGATGAAAACAACGAATTAATATAAAACATTGTACGACTCCAAAAAAAGATAAAGTTTTAGACCAACCAGTCGAAGAGGATGATTTCACCGATCTACGAACAATATAGTTGTTTGTGACTCTCGATTGATGAAGTAAGAGATGTTTCAGTTATGAGAATCTTGAGCGATTAAGAATATAGAGATTCATGCGACAAAGAGGGATAAATAAGGTAATAATATTTTGAGAGAGATGAAAATTGAAGAACTTTGATCTGATGAAATTGATGTGAGTGAGAATGATTGAGAAAATAAAAAGGGAAACTTTAGCCGCCCATGTCTTTTTGTTTTGCCAAAAAGTTTCAATTATAAAATCATTTTGTAAAATGTATGTGTATTAAAAATCTAATTTCTATGGAGGCCCATTTATTTAGGTTCATTCCAAAAAAATTCTTTTACATCATTATAAGAAGACTCATTCTAAAAGTTTATTTTTTACAACATTATAAGGAGATCCACTCTAAAAATTTATTTTTTACGACATTATATGAAGACTTATTTGAAAAATAAAATATATATAACATATTAAAAAAAATTATACATATATATGTAAAAGGCCCCCAAAATTTTGGGATCTTCCTCTCGGACGGCCCGGCCGCCTAAATTGTGTTACTATCAAGATGACCATGCAGATCATCACAGGTGGCGTAAAGGTTGTGTTATCTAACAATTTGTTTATATAATATTGTATAAAGTTGAAAATTAAACATTCATGCGATTTGTTGAATAAATTATACCTTAAGGGTATACATTAAATAATGGCATACTAATTTCATGAAATCGTTTTACTTATAATTTAATATTCATTGTCTCTCTATCCGAGTAAGGCACCAATTATATCTATTGTGATGACCCAACGAATTATTGCCTAATTATTGCCTTAAATGTGTTAAATTTATAAATTCTAGTGAGATTCCAATTGTGCTGACCCAAGCAATTAGGGTCAAAAGATAGTACAAAGTTACATTCATTACAATAGATATACACACATATATATATATATATGGGTAAATGACGCTAAACGCCCCTATAATTTCAAAAGTATGCGAAAAACCCTTTCATAGTTTTTAAACACCCCTATACTTTGCAAATAGTACAAATAACCCCCTTCAATCCCTTTTCTGGTGAATGAGAGAGGGGTTTCTGAACATTTATAAAAGTATAAGGGTGTTTTGCGCTCATCACGTGACTGAATTCCAGTCAAAAAAGTGAACGGAACAGTGTTAAGGGAATCAAAGTGCACACTTTTAGAATAGTAGTGGGTTATCTGCATAAAATGAACTAGAAGAGAATTTTCTGCATACTTTTAAAACTATAGGGGTATTTAGCGTCATTTGTCCATATATATATATATATATATATATATATATAGCTCTCTTGAAGTAAGAAACACGAATTAGGGTCAAGTATCCACAGGAGCAAGAAATGTTGTTCTTATACACCTTTGTTGTTTACTCTCTGCTCTTCTTCTTTTCCTTAGTGTTCCTTTGGAAATTGTTGTCCAACACAAAGACACAAAGAAATCAACCACCTTCTCCATCAAAACTCCCAGTTATTGGAAATCTCCACCAACTTGGAATCCTCCCCCATCGCTCCCTCCAATCCTTAGCCCAAAAACATGGCCACCTCATGCTGCTTCACTTCGGCAGTAAGCCAGTTCTCATAGTCTCGTCTGCTGATGGAGCTCGCGAGATTATGAAAACTCATGATCTCATCTTCGCAACCAGACCTAAATCAAATATTGCTAATACACTGTTTTATAACAAGGATGTTCTTTTCGCTTCTTATGGGGAGTATTGGAGGCAAGTGAGAAGCATTTGTGTGCTCCAACTTCTAAGTAACAGAAGGGTCAAGTCTTTTCGCAGAGTGAGAGAAGAAGAAACAACCCTAATGTTGGAGAAGATCAAACAATCTTGTTCTTCCTCTTTACCATTCAATTTATCCGAAACACTAATCTCACTATCAAATAATGTAGCGTGTCGCGTAGTGTTGGGAACGAAATACACTGAAGAGAGAGGTGGTAGGAAATTGAAAAAGCTATTTGGGGAGTTTATGGAGGTTTTGGGAGCTTTCAATGTGGGGGATTATATCCCTTGGCTTGCATGGTTTAATCACTTCAATGGTTTGAATGCGAAAGTGAAGAAAGTTGCTAAAGAACTTGATACAACTATTGAGAGGGTATTGGAAGAGCATACGGATCATCAAAGAAGTGATGCTGCGAGTGTGGAGCATGAACAAGGCCAAGAGTATTTCTTAGATGTCTTACTTGGACTGCAAAGAGAGAATACGACTGGCTTTTATGTTGAGAGAGACACCATTAAAGCTCTTATCTTGGTAAGACTTAATTTTTTTTTTTTTTTTTAATGGTAAGAATTGTATTAAAAAGAAGCTAGCTAAAAGCCTACAAAATATTAGAGGCATACCCCTAGAAATTTAAAAGAAACTATGTGGAATCCGAAGATCCACCATAAGAAGAAAATCCTTACGTGATCTAAATAATTAGACCAACTAGTGATCCAAAGCTATGCTGTCACGAAATATAAACCAACACTCCCACAGAGATGCAATACCAAGGCCAAACAGTGAAAAACTTATGGAACCAGACTTTGGTAAGAAACCCAAACCTTCCATACGAGTAGAGAACAGAACCATGCTTGGAAAGATCCAAAGCTATGCTGTCACGAAATAAATTGCACCAAGCTTTAGACACACAAATCCAACTGCAGTACACAATCAGATGGAGAGCACAGCTGCAAATAGGCACTCCAATCCCCCAAGCAGGAACCATTATTGAAACCAAGGATCAACAAAAACCAGATCATGGAGACAGAATTGATGAAGGTAAATCCCATGTTGTAATCAAAGCCTGATTCTGAATAGAACAAGCAAACTTCGAAAGTGGAAATAAGGACCATCTATAGTAATAAATTCCTGTTGAAAGAATACTGTAGCACTGAAAGCATGTTTATTAAGCAGACTCTTATCATTCAGCTTTGCGCGGGTCCTATAGATTAGTTAGAGTCAAAGTGCTGGACACCGCGGTTATCGAAAATATATATATGACTTTATTTATTTTTTATTTTTTCAAATCTCTGGGTGTCCAGGTTTCGCGACAACAAATTTACAAAGGAATACTGCAATGAGTGGCATTGATTAATTTGCAAGTCGAATTTACACACACATGGTTATAAGGTCTCATAATTAGGTTGAAGAAATTGTGATGGCCTTCCAAAATTGATGAATTGTAGCTAATGGATTTGGCTCTCATGGCACTCCTGAGTTGGCTTAGGAGTAGTTTCCTAAAAATATCTCAGTTACAGGTTATGGATTCATCCTGTAAAATGCTTAGATACAATTGCAATAGAGTGACTGAAAAAGACGTTAACTCTGGAAAGTCGCAACAAATTAAAGTCACCATAAATGAACTATGAAATTCAGCAAATATTGTGGGGAATGAATTATGGAAACTGAATTGGTATGATGGCTTGCACTAGTATTCTATTGTTAGATTCTAACCAAATAAGTTAGTAAATAAAGGTGGGACGATGACACGCTGTAGGTAATTGGTAACCCGCATAAAATATAACTGTTCATACTATGTTTTGGTATATCTGACTTCTGTTTTGGTAGGATATGTTTGCAGCTGGAACTGAAACTCTGTCCACAACACTAGAATGGGAAATGACAGAGCTCTTACGACATCCCAAAGTCATGAAGAAACTGCAGGATGAGGTTCGAGGAATAACCGAAGGCAAAGATGAGGACATAAACGACGACGATTTAGAAAAAATGGTATACTTGAAAGCGGTGATTATGGAGAGTTTGCGGTTACATCCTGCTGCAGCATTGCTAGTTCCTCGAGAGGCCATTGAAGATGTCAAAGTAATGGGCTACGACATTGCAGCTGGCACACAAGTATTCATCAATGCTTGGGCTATCGCACGAGACCCGTCGCTTTGGGAAGACCCCGAAAAGTTTAATCCCGATAGGTTCTTGAACACTTCAATGAATTATAAGGGACAAGATTTCCAATACATACCATTTGGAGCTGGCAGGAGAGGTTGTCCTGGAATCCAATTTGCTATGACCTTTAATGAACTTGCATTAGCAAAGCTTGTGAACAAGTTTGATTTCGCATTGCCTGATGGCACACGAGGCCAAGATTTAGACATGACTGAAGCTCCTGGTTTAACTATCAGCAAGAAGTATCCTCTCCTCATCATTGCAACTCCATATATTTGTTAGTCTACTCACATATCTTTGGGCAATGTTTGTCTCCGTATAATAAACACATTGTTTTAGCTAAGTGAAGTCGGAAAACTACCCATAAGTAGAGTTGGGTCTCAAGTTACTGGTCGATCTATTTTAATTGTTTAGTGTTCATTCGGGTGGATTTAAACAAAAATAAACACTGATCTACTGATGAGAATAATATTAATTTGTTATTTAAGAGATTCCTAACTTACTAAAGGTTATTTTCTTATGAAAATTACAATTATCAAATTTATTAGTTGTATTTCATCTTGGTTAAAAGGAAAGTGGATAGTATATTCATAATGAAAAAAAAAATCAAGACAATATCATGAATCAATAAAATGGTAATGTTTGATGTTAATTAGTTCCTATTCTTATCCTTACATTCCAATTTCATTTATTTTTAAATATTTTAGAATGAACACGTGTCAATTCATGTATGCATCCACATCATTCATGATTTTATCATGAAATAAAATTCATGATGTTTATCATTTCTCACCATACATTTTACAAGTTATATTTAGGAAAATGCTATATTTTATGAATTTAAATTCATGATTTTAACTTGAATAACATGTTGGATGAGGTGGCAACCCATGTGGCCGAATTCTTTATTCATTTTAATTTAATTTCAAATTCTCTCTTATCCAAACCTACTTTAAGAGCCCTTTAGGCTACGTT
Source organism: Cornus suecica (assembly GCA_963922005.1). Lineage (NCBI taxonomy): Eukaryota > Viridiplantae > Streptophyta > Magnoliopsida > Cornales > Cornaceae > Cornus > Cornus suecica. The sequence continues at coordinate 41,559,291 of OY998245.1, read as the reverse complement.
TGGTACTTTAAGGTAGAAATGGAATGAGAATGAGAATGAATTGAAATGACTATTCTCATTCTATTATTTGGTTGCAAAAGAACCATATTAGTAATGTAATGAATTTAAAATGACATATTCCCAAAATTACCCCTTTAATAACAACTATATTAAAGGTAAAGAAGTGAAAATGATAGTGAAGGTAAATGGAGATGGTGGTGGTGGAAGGTGGTGGTAGAAAGCAATGAAGGTGGTGGTGGTGGAAGGTAAAGAAGGTGATGGTGGCGGTGGCGGTGATGGTGGAAGAGGAAGGTGGCGGTGGTGGAGGAGGAGATGGTGGTTTGTTTATTTAAAATGTGCAAGGGTTATTTAGTAATTTGATATTTTAAAAGTATTCTTTAAAGAATGGAATGTCCGTTCCATAGGTTTAGTAGTGGAATGAATTTTCATTATCTATAATGGTTTTTCATTCCAAGAGAGTGACCATTCTCACTTTATAATACCCACCAAACAAGAGAATGGTTGGAATGGACATTCCGATCCAACGTACCAAACACGACGCATAAATTATTTCAGATTCCCTCTCTACTTTTAGAGCCATGGTAGAAGCAATGGGTGTCTCCAACAAGCATCTTTTTGTTCCGAAATGGAGATCAAATCAAGGACGTAATAATAGGTCACTTCGATGAACACCTTTTTGGCAATAAATGGAGATTAACTCATAACATTAGGTGCCTTCAACAAGTACTTTATATCCAGAATTAGAGACCCATTTGTAGTAATTGGTCTCCCGCACTCAATTTTCCAGCGAGAAAATCTCGAAGAACAATTTGTAATTTTTTAATCCTCTGAAACTGTATAATAGGGTCGGTCTGTATAGTCTTTACCACTTCAAAAGATTCCTAATGATTTCTTTCAATTTACTATCTTATTGTGTTGAGATGAATTAAACCTAACACATTATATATATATATATATATATATATATATTATATATATATATATATCATATATATATCATATATATATCATATATATATACGCACACTAAGATAGATGATGAGTTACCTACGACTAATACAGTTTTCAAGCCAAGCAAAGAGTCAATACTTCTATGGACTACTTTACAAATTAGTTATAAGATTTTGATTTTGATTTAGATTTGGTGATAGGCCATAGTGTTTCTTAGGTTTCACAGAAAAGATAAGTTTAACAGGGGAGGAGAGATAGGTTAGTAGAAGATTATTTAATTTTTTTATTTATTAAAAGCCACCTAGGATGCCACCTTGATTCAAGTTATTCTCATGAAAACAAATTCATGATGTGTAGCACCGCTCTTATATTTATTACTCTACTAAATTTGTATCATTTAAATTTTAATATATATATATAAGGTTATAGATGTCTTACATCAACAAAATTATGGTTCAAAATTGTTATAGATCAAAAGTTTGCTGACAAAAAATTCAATTATTATTTTTTGATATTTTTGAATTTCTTCTACATCAATTTTTTTAAATATTTAATAATTTTATTCAAAGAAAAACAAGAAAAATCATTGGGACATACCTTAATCATAAACAAACAACAACAAAATTAAAAGAGAGAAATCTGAAAAACTAGGAGGCGAGGGCATCAAAATATTCCAATATAGAGATATCTGATAGAGTTCCTATGAAATTTGTAAATTGTAAGAGGGCAAGGAAACTATTCTAAGCTTAAGGCTGCGTTTGGTTAGCGGGAAACGGGAAAGGAAAAGAAAAAGAAAAGAATCCTATTTTTGGGGGTTTGGTTACCGCGGAAAGGAAAATCAGTTATATACATATACAAATTGATTATATCTACTATATCTTATTATTAATGCTACTAGGATAATCATTACTTGTATACAAAGTTATATTGTTTTGTTTTGGATGAAATTATTGATTTTGATAACAATTACAAGCCGAGAAAAATAAAAAAGGCTAGGCAGTTTAGTAGGAGGGACATCATGTAAAAGCCAATTGATACCATAACAAAAATAACCTCAACAATACACAAGCAATGAACCAACTATGGCGCTTGAAAGCAAACCCTTGCACAATGGAACCAAGTTATACACCATTATGCTGTATATAGGCACGGACTTAGCTGGCGCCCAGTGGTGGCCATCACCCCCACTGAAATTTTTACTTTTTAGTTTTATTACCCTTAAATTTAAGATTTTAATAATTATGTCCCACTAAATTTCTGAAAAAGCTTTAGATAATGTGGAATGAAAACATAATATCAAATTAGCAATAATATGGCTCCTGCTCGTGCCCCTCCCTCCCCCAATCTATCTAACTCTCAACCACCATTTCACCCCTCCACCACCAACTCAATCCTACTGCCACCACCACCCTTTATCCACCCTCCTCTTATCATCCCACCCCCACATTTCTTTACCTCAAATGATATCTGTACTACTCCCCTCCCTTCTCAGTTACCTCAACAACCTCACTTTTCATTTCCATCCAATTCCTCATCTTCTACTGCCTCCAATCCTCTCATCTCTGGACCAGATTTGCCATCATCTTCAAGGATGATTTATATCTATGAGGAGGAGGATGACATTTAATTTTCATCTAATGTTCACTATAAGACAAAGATGAATGCTCTTGTCAAGGAACTTAATGCCATTGAGAATGTTGTGAAAATCCTTCAAAGAGATAACTCTCTCCTTCATAGTAAGCTTAACCTTGTCTAACATGGGATCAATCAAAATGCTGAACTCATGAAAGCTATAAATCAGGCTGTGGAGACTAAGGATCTTAGGAAGAAGGTGAAATTCTTGACGGCAAGGCTGAATGAATCCAATATTAAGGGGGGTTCTCTTCAGGGGTTGGTAGCCCCTAAGGTATTACCTTTTTCCACCTATGTTTCGTGTTTTATCCCCTTCCTTGCTATCTTTCTGCCCTAGCTTGGGTACACACAGCAAGTGAGTACCATGACTCTGCCCCCCCTCTTCCTGCTCAAGGGCCCCCCACTCTTTGCTCTACTGCCTCTCTTCAGGCGGAGGTTGGTCTTGGCCGAAGCTCTCCTATTCAGGGGAGCACTGTTGAGAGGGTTGGTCCTTTGGGTTGTGAGCCCCCCCACCCCCCTTTCTCTGACACCTGCTGACTTGACTATACCAGTCACTATTTGTCTCCCTCCCCAAGGCTTGTAGCCTGCTACTACCCCTTCTTTGGGGCATGTTGACCCCTTTCCCCCATTTTCTATTTTCCAGGGCTCTGTTGGTGTGTCAAGTCACATAACAGTCCGCTCTTTTAGTGCTGAGCACTTTAATTCACCTATTACCCTGTGGTCCAAACCTGGGTTGCTTCCAACCCTTGTGTCTAATGCTGATGTTAGCCATCCTAGGTTGTGGAATGACATTGCTGCCCCTCCTAAAATCACACTTGAATATATCAAACCATATTTTTCTAATGGGCAAATGTATGTGGAGCCGCCCATTGATGCTAATGCTGAAGGTGTTCTTGAATGGTTTGCCAACATATTTGGTTTTTTTTATTTCTAAGAAACTACCTTTTAGTTTTGTTAACTCCATAGCCAGGAATGTTTGGGGTAATAAAGATTTTTTGGAAACCATTGCTACTGAGGATGGGTTTTTTATTTTTAAATTTAAAACTGAACGTGATTGTAATGTTATCCTTGAGGAGGGACCTTGGATGTTTGCAAGTAGGCCTCTTTTTTTGAAAAAATGGAGACCTAACATGCAATTCACGAAGGATACATGATCCACCATACCACTTTGGGTCAAGATTCACAAATTACAAATGAAGCATTGGACTAGTAAATGGTTGAGTTCCATTTCTAGTGCCATAGGGAAACCCCTTTTTGTTGACGAAATGAGTGTGACAAAAAAGAGGGCATCTTATGCAAGAACCTGTATTAAAGTTCATGCATCTACTCAGTTAATCAGATCACTTAAGGTCAAAGTGGGAGAGAACTCATTCATTGACATTAGTATTGAATACCAATGGTTGCCCCCCATTTGTGGAACTTGATGTTGCTTTGGACATACAGGAGCTACCTATCCCATGACCATAACTAGAAAATGGGTGCCTAAAATTATAACTAAAAAAGGGATGGATGAAGGACAGTGGCTACAGGTCACCTCTAAACACAAACTTCCCCTTAGTCCCCCTATTATTGTTGATATGACTTGCACTCCTACCTGCTCTAACCAGGTTCTCCCAACCACTAGCCATTTACATTCTCCCTCTCCAGTTCCCCTTCCTTCATAACTTATCCCACCCATTGTTGCTCCCCTACCTATTCAACCAACCATTATCACTAGTTTAGCTACTATCTCAAACCACGACCTTGCTTCTAAAATATTTTTTAGCCCTGTCAGGTTATGAGGATGATGGAAATGCCAATGATGATCAGAAGAGCTTCAATGTTTGTCCTTATGAGGATTTGTTAACTAATATTAGCTTGGACAGTATCACTGGGACTTATGACATGACAACTTACTTTGAACCATGTGGAGCCACCACTCAATGCCCCTTGATTGTTAATCCTAGAATTTCCCCAAGGGAGATAAAGAAACTAAAAAAAAGCTCAGAAAATGGAAAAAAATGAAGGCAAAGCTGATAAAGAGCACTATCTTAGTTTTTTCAAGGATCTCCAAACACCCTCTAAATATTAATGTTGTTTGGTGCATGGAATGTAAGAAGGATGAACAATCCCTCAAAGTATAGTGAAATTTGGAATGAAGGATAATCATTATGACTTTGTGGGTTTGATTGAAACAAAAGTGAAAGATCCAAATATTGAAGTGGTTCATGATAGGTGTCAAACATTAGACATTTTGACCCCTTAACTCAATATTGTTACATCATTTCATTCCATTATTTGGTATTTTTATGTTGTTTGTGTGTTAAAGCATGTTTCAGGAGCTTAACGAAGAAATGGAGCTAACTTCGGTGAATTAACTAAAGTGCAGGTTCTTTCTATTCAAAGAGAAGAGTCAAAGAGCCAGTTCAAGACAAAAATGGCTCCCGGAGGGAAAAAATGGCATTTTCAGAAGCTATTATCTTCAGTAAAAAGTATCGTGGGTTCAAGGCGGTCGTTTCGATTCATTTACAAAGAAAAGTGGTTTTAAAGAAAACACCTACGCTTGTGCCTACGCTTTTAGTTTCAAAAAGTGGTTGGAAATCACATTTTTATGCTTAGACTTATGCTTAGGATGTACGCTTGGACCTACTCTTGAAGCGTATCTATGGCAAGTTTTTATGAGTTTCAATGATTTCTGCCTGTTCTACCCCCGGTTCGATTCGAAGACGTGCCTGTGACTCCAGACCTTTATATACATGTATATACACTTATAAATATATGATTTTAGGGTTTGTATGAGGATGAGTGAAAAGACTGTAAAGGAGCTCTCTATACAATCCCTTATATATACACAATCATATATCAGTGTGGGGAGGTTGGTTTTGGTTCGGAAGTTCGGAGACGTTCATTGAGAAGTTGGCTGGTTCATGCATAGAGTTTTCTCACGTTTAGACTTGCTGTTGTTGAAAGCTATATTCAAACCTAGAGATCTGGAGAAGAAGACCAAGGAGATCGTTTCTACATCATCGATGTAGTCACCTTCCACTGTGGCCAACTAACTCAGTATCTAGGGTTTTCTAGCAAAACCCTAGCCAAGTAATGTAGTTCTTTCATTGTTTTCAATTGTAACGAGGGGAAACTGTTGACTATGTGATGATTGTAGTAGTTAAGAGACCGTACTGATTTTCAATATAAAATTATATGTTTGTTCTAAATTCTTGTCTTATGTGGAATGAATGTATTATTTTATACAACTATGATTATTCACTATGGGCTGAAACTCGGATGCTTAATTATGATTTTCTACACAATGGTGGTAATGAAACTTGAAACACTAGGTTGACGTAGACCATGCCTTGGCAATTTAATATAGACACGCTTTAGTTTAATTTTATGCATTAGGAGTAGATTAGAGTAATATAATTTGCATGCACTAGTTAGGTCAGTCATGAGATGGGTTGTCGCAATCCGATTGATGGTACTCCTTTTTGGGGTCGTATTTAACTCTTTGATGTACGACCTGATTCACAGTTATAGATCACCCTCTTACAGTTGATACAGTGATGAACTATATTATGCAATTAGTGGTGGAGCGATGAAAACCCTATTTTTTTCTTTCCTCTAAATCACAACCAATTTACTTTGCTTCCTAGATAATTTTAGTTAATTTAGATAATTTTGTCTTTGACCACCCAAACAAACCATTTTCAGAAAATATAATTCAGTGTTTTTGAATTACTAAAGTAAACAATTTTAGTCTCCGTGGGATCGATATCCCTTACTCAAGCCGTTGCTGTTCTACAATTAATACGTGTGCTTGCGTAGGGTAAAACCTAACGTCGTTAAGGTGTCATTTTTAATCATATATTTTTACACACCTGACGTCACATCAAGTTTTTGGCATCGTTGTCGGGGGTTGAGCATTGTTCAAATAGCTTTAGTAATTTATTTGCATTGCGTTATTGTAGTTGTAGCTAAAGTTAGATTTTTGTGTGATTGACAGGTACTCTGAAGAACGTAGAAGGGAAAAGCGGAGCTTTTAAAGTTGTGTCTGGAACTTTTGTGAGTTTTAGTGTTACCTCAATTTTTACATTTTATTCTAGCTTGATTTTTTGTTTATAGTTAAAGTAATTTAGAAGTAGTTAGTTTAGTTAATTTTTATTTCACAAAATTTCGAAAAGAAAAAAATATAGTTGTTTGATTAGAGTATGACCGATAGATCGAACTGTTCTAATTTTTGCACTACGTTAGTCGATTACGATCCTGAGATCGAGAAGACTCTCCGTTGTTTACGTCGAGCAATTGAAGAGCGTCACCGTAAGTCAGAAGAAGAAGCGATGGGTGACCAAAGAGCTAACCCGCCAAGGGCATCAGAGACATCACTGAAAGGATATTATGCGCTCGATACGTACGACTCCTATGCTGATTTTCTAGAGGAAGAAAGAGCAAAACATTTCGAGATCAAGACAAGCGTGATTAATATGCTTCCAAAATTTTCAAGTCTTATAATAGAAGACCCATACCATCACATCAATGATTTCTTAAAGGTAGCCTCTACTGTTAGGTATGACAATCCGTCCAAAAATGACTTACGAGTGAGATTATTCCCTTGGTCATTGAAAGAGAGCGCTAAAAGATGGTACATCAAATTAGCAAAAGAAATTAAAATTGATTAGGAAGCCCTTAAGAAAGAATTCATTGAAAAACATTACCCATATGAAAGACCTCAGAAGCATAAGATGCAATAAAAAGCTTTAGGCAGTTACCTACTGAACATTTTCATGATACTCGGGAGAGATATAATGAAATTTTGTATAAGTGTCCTTACCATAGGTTTACTGAACATGATATTGCTAAAAATTTCTACATGGGACTTGGAGAAGCGCATAAGACTCTGATAGATGCAGTAACATAGGGTCAGTTTATCTTGAAGCCAACTAAAGAACTTTTGGAGATATTTGATAATATCAGTGAAAACACAATTCAATATCAATCTAAGTTGAGGTCTAGAGGTGGACAACAGGATAGGAGATTTGATAAATCTTATGTTGTGGAGCATGATGATGTGAGAGACACCATGGCATTGTTTGGAGAAAAATTAGAGAGAATTGAAAATTTATGCAGCGAAGTCACTCCCCTCCGAGAGAGACATTTGAAGTAGAAGTTGAGTACTCTCAAAATGAGTGTCAGGAGATAATGGTTGGTGATGCCAATGCATCGTGGAACTATTCCAATAATGCTTCTTTCACCAATTTATACACCTCCAATGCCAGAAATCATCCACTCATTTCTTTTAAATCCACAAATGTGGAGAATCTACCATCAAGGTCCCAACAAGGACAATCATACAGATAGACAACAGTCATATAACCCACAACCAAGGTTCACTGAGAGACAACAATATACAACCAACAACCAAGGTTCTAACAGAGTCAACAATCATTCAACTTTCAACCAACAATCATGGCTAGAAATTCTCAGTCCAATTACCAACCTAGAACATCCAATAATTCCCAAGGTCTTCAGCCATTCAATAATTCTCAAGTTCTTCAGCCATTAAATAATTCCCAAGATCTTCAGTCATTCAATAATAATCAGGCTGTGTAATCATATAACTACCAAACCCAGCCTCAAAGAAGCCAAACTCCTCCACCCGGTTTCCAGACTAATAGGTTACTGCAGGTTATACTGGATATTCATAACAAGCTAGGCATTCATACCCAATCATTGGCGCAACTGCACATGCAAATGGGTCAAATGGCTAATGAGAGGAATGTAAGAGAACCATGAGATTGCATAGTTAGCTGGTTGCTAACCCAAGGCCACAACAAACACTAGAGCTCTGATCATTTTTCAATGAACCTAATGAGATGGCTTAAACAATCATGACTCTGAAAAGTGGAAAAAAAGTGAAGAGTAGAGTTAAGGAGGAACATGAAGAGAGGTTGCAGAGAAGAAAGGAAGCCGAACGAGCACAAATGAAGGAAGTTGAAGAAGAGCAAAAAAATGAGGATGAAAGAGTCCAGAAGGATCAACCATCAGAGGATGACAATGTCGATCAGACATTACTTGAAGAGCCAGACAGGGCAAATTACGAGGAGGCAACGCCATTTCCTCAGCATCTTAGAGAGCCGGCTAAGTACAGGAAGCTGAAAGAATCTGATATGTTGGAATCATTCTGACAAATCAAGATTAATTTACCTCTCTTAGATGTAATCACCCAAATACCGCCTTACGCTATATTTTTCAAGGATCTTTGCACCCAGAAACGAAAGAGCAGAGCAAAGAATCTAACAAAAATACACTTGACTGAGTAAGTGAGTTCATTGCTTTTAAGCGATACTCCACCTAAGAGGAAAGATACCGGTGATCCCACTATTCCATGTGTCATAGGTGATCATTAAATTGGTAGAGTTCTTCTTGATCTAGGTGCGAGTATTAACTCGCTTCCTTAATTAGTCTACCAACAGCTAGGGTTGGGTGAGCTCAATCCCACTGAGGTCATACTTTAATTTGTTGATCGATCAGTCAAGTAGGTAAGAGGAGTTCTTGAAGATGTCATTGTTCAAGTGGGCAAGTTTTATTTTTCGGTTGATTTTGTAGTCCTGATACAAAGTCTGTCCCTGACTCAAAGAAACATATTCCGGTGATATTAGGAAGATCATTCTTGGTCATGGTAAATGCATACATTAACTGTAGAACCGGAGCCATGGATCTAACTTTTGGAAATATGAATGTCACGCCCCTAAAATCCTAAGACTCCCTAACCGGGACATCCAAAGACTCCAGGGTGTGATCCATAAAATGAGCGACCAACTAAGGATATCAACAACCATTAAAACGTATGGAATACTGATAAAAATGGTATATTTCATACCCAATTGAATGATAGAAATACAATAGCGGAATCCAACAAAATTCTGGCAGAGTTTCGTCTGTAAATGGAACATCCCTGAAACACAACACAACAGATAACAAGTGTTATAATATCAATGGATCATAGCCCAACATTTATCAATCCTACTAGGGTCGAGGTAGTGGAAAGAAAATACCGCTACCCTTACAGAACCCTCTAAAGTCAACAGAGCCACAATTGCTCGGATAAGAATACAGAAAGACACATAGCAATGCCGAAGAAATACAATGACATCCTGAAATAATAAATATAGGAAAATAAAGATACACCAATAGGGATATGCCAACAGACTGGCTCCCAATATAAATACATGGCAGTCCCATATAACATGGGTAAAGAAACTAAAAGATAAAGAAGATAGTAGATATCTATCGTCCCCAAATCCAGTTGCCCTGTCACCGTAACCACATCACCCTTTGAAACTCCAAAACCTGTAACGAGGAAAATAAAAGAAAGGTGTCGTTGCACCACATGTTGTCCGTAACCAAAACATTTCCTGGAAACTGGCATGGAATACCAGGGGTATGAAACACCTCGTGAATAAATAAGCTCAATAGGAAAAACAAAACCCTAACTACCACATCCTCTGACTGTTTAGGTAATGTTAAACCATCCAGCAAGACACGTAACACGTAACTAATCCCGGCCCCAAATCACAAGGCACGAACCCATATACTAACATACATAAAGATTTTAGCGAAGGTTTATTAACTACCACATCCTCTTTTCTGGGCCATACCGGGTTTTACCAAAGGTTTATTAAAGATTTTAGAAAAATCATTCGGACTTTGTGCAACTTATTGGCTAAGGATGCGACCTTCATCTTTGATGAAAAGTGTCTTCATGCCTTTCAGGAGCTGCGTACTCTACTCTCAACAACCCCAATTATTCGTCCGCTAGATTGGTCTCTACCATTTGAGCTCATATGTGACGCTTCTGACTATGCCATAGGAGTTGTGTTGGGTCAGAGAAAATATAAGCTGTCGTATGGGATTTACTATGCCAGTAGGACTCTGAATAAAGCTCAGATGAACTATACAACTATCGAGAAGGAGTTATTAGCAATGGTCTTTGCCTTGGATAAATTCTGATTATATCTATTGGGTGCCAAGGTTGTTGTTTACTCGAATCATGCCGCGTTGAGACATTTGCTAACTAAGAAGGACTCTAAACCCAGACTGATCCGGTGGATTCTACTGTTGCATGAATTCAACCTGGAAATCAAAGACAAGAAGGGTTCAGAGAATGTTGTTGCAGATCATTTGTCGAGGATTATAGTCGAGTCCACAAAGGAAACTACTCCTCTTAAGGATTCATTCCCGAATGAACATCTGTTTAATGTGGCTGTTGTGGAACAAATACCGTGGTATGCTGACACTGTCAATTATAAAGCCACAGGTGCAAAACACCTAAACAGTCAAGTCAAATTCTATATATGGGATAACCCGCGGCTATACAAATATTGCTCTGATAAGATTATCTGAAAATATATTCCAGAGAGTGAGGTGCAAAAAATATTGACATTTTGTCAGACGCTGGAGTGTGGATGGCATTTCGGAGCTCAGAAGACAGCTCACAAGATGCTGCAGAGTGGATTTTTATGGCCTTCCATATTAAAGATGCTTTTGAGTATTGCAAAGCGTGCCAGTAATGTCAAAAGTTGGGATCCATACCTCAACAAGACATGATGCCTCTAACCCCAATTTTGATTGTGGAATTGTTTGATGTATGGGGTATTGATTTCATGGGACCATTTCATAAAGCAGATAAGAAGGAGTACATACTTGTGGGGGTTGATTATGTTTTGAAATGGGTAGAAGTTATAACCACCAAACGTGTTGACCATAAGGTGGTGGAAGAGTTTGTGAAATCGAACATTTTCTCAAGATTTGGTATACCACGAGTGTTGATTAGTGATGGTGGAAGCCATTTTGACAACCAGCTTCTTCCTGCTTTATGTGAGAAGTACGATGTCACTCGTAGAATTGGTACGCTTTATCACCCCCAATCACAAGGGCAAGTGGAGGTTTTAGACAGGGAGATCAAAAATATTTTGGAATAGACAGTGCGTCCAGATTTAAAGGATTGGTCGAGAAGGTTTAATGATGCACTGTGGGCATACATGGCTGCATTCAAAACGCCAATTGGTATGACATCATACAGATTGGTATATGGTAAATCGTCTCATCTCCATGTAGAGATGGAACACCGAGCATATTGGGCTGTTTGAAGATTAAATTTCGATGAAAAGAAGGCCGGTGCACAGTGGAAACTCCAACTTCAGGAGCTTGAGGAGTTGAGAAAGTGTGAAATATACGACACTGAGCATATTGGACGGATGGTCTAGTATATTTCGCACAACAATTTTTTATTGTTATATTTATTAGTCTACTAGAGGGGTATCATTTACACTTTATATATATGGGGGGTGTGTGTATATATTATTGGAAATTGAATGGAATATTTGGGACAGGTTTTACCCACGAGTTGATCCATTGTGTAGAAAGTTACTTCAACTATTTTAGACAATTGAAGTGCCTCTTCTCAACCAAACGGTATCCACATAGTTGCAATGCCTTTCCCAAGCAGTGCAACTACAGTTACTATATATATCCATTCAGTGTCTATATAAGAAATTTTTTTTTTTCTTTTACAATCCTGTCTTCTCATCTCTTTGTCTTTGCCATATACAATATTGTCTTGTCTTCCTCTCTGCCATATACAATATTGCATATACATATACATATACGTACATACTGAGTCTTTTGGTTCAAGTACAAGCATAGATTAATTGTGTTCGCTGGTTTTTGGAGATTGGAGTGCTACTTCTCCAAAAGCGAAAATCCGTTATATCTTGGGAGATAGTTGCTCGGCAATCTTGAGCACAATGGAGCATCAGAGGACTTTTAAGACAAATTGACAGACTGTTAGAAGAGAGATCTCTTCAGAGACAATTACTAGCCGTAGAGAAACAAATTACAATGATGGCCGTTAAATCAGTCGATAATTTCCAGCTGTGGTCTCCCACAGGATTGTTTCACCAGATAATGATATACAGTTCCTACCCTCAACCCCAGTCCGGTTCAGCCTATAGCCATAAATCCACTATTTTCCACTTAAAAGCTAGATGTAAGCTCTCCTTTTGAGTTTTGACAAGACCCACGTCCTAAAGAAACTAACATCATTCATTAGAACTGACTTCCCTTTCGAAATAAAAAGAGTTCCTTTTTTGTAGATCAAGTGATCCCTTCTATAATCATATCCCATTGCTAAGTTGAGGTCTCAATGCCCGCAAGAGACAAAAAGAAGAGATTTTCTTCGCTTTCAATGATACATATACATAAGAAAAAAATAAGGAAAGAGTAGATATTTAAACCTGGCCTAAGGATTATTTGGCATCAAAATTCAGAAGAAAAAAGAAAAATAGATTCAAATGGCCGAAGTGAAATATCTTATAGATAGAGCATTACAAGATTATCGCCATAACAGTCACAAGTCCAATCACAAAATTGAGAATATACAGAATAACATGAAAATAATACAAAATAAACCATATCATAATTCTTGGCGAAACTGAATTTAATTATACCATCACTAGCCACATTCAAGAGGGAAAATGAATCTAGCATATAGCCCAAGTTTCGACAACAAAACCATGAAATAGTACTACAAGCTAGAATTCACCCTGGAAGTTTCTCTTCCCAAATACAATTGCAGAAAGAGGAAATAAAGTACATAAATGGAACATTTTATGACCACAAGAATTAATCAATTCGCAAAATCACCGCAGATTCATAATTTGGAACATTATATGACTATAGCTGAACTCATCAATTCTCAAAATCACGTGGATGACTATAATCAAATGGTAAGTTTTGCACATCAATTATTGTATAACAAAAATGTGTTCTTCTGCTTTCCTATCCACAGAAATTGACAACGAAGAATCTAACGTTCATAAGAAAAGATAGTGAAGAAATAATAACACTGAGATTTTCATAAGAGCCCAACATTATACTCCGACGCGTTCTGCACGTGCCATGGATCCAGAAACTGAATGCAATGCCATCACAATGTACAAAGAAGTGAATGTTCACACTGCGTATTGCGGTGCCCGGGCAGCCATACCACGGGACAAGAACCTCACATTCCTCAAGTACTGATCAAGAGGTATAGACCCTTCCTGAACCGCCTTGTCCAATGAATAAATCACATCCTCAATGGCCAAATCCGAGGCTGTACAGTCCAGCATCTGCTTCGACAGAGCATCACATGGCTCGAAAACGCCGGCCACATCCACATCCATATCCCCCATCATAGCCAGCTTCCCCTCATTCTCCCTCATCCAATCCTCCAGAACATCCGCATTCATCAAAACCATCTGCAATTGCTGCTCCAACCCCTCCTTCTCATCCTGCATCCCCCTCAACCTTTTTGAAAGCTCCTCCTCCCTGTAAGCTCCATACCCAACTGCTCTACGCATGCCACCATCAACAACATATGAGCCAAGACTGTCAAACTCACACATGGTTCAACATAGTCAAGAATGGCAGCTCTGATCACGCTTGGAGATAGACGGCATATCCAAATGCATCAAATGTCAAGATATGCATCCCTCACTTGTGCAAGTTGGTGTTTGTTTGTATTTTCTCCTTTAGCTATAAATATGGGTATTGTGTGGGTTGTAAACGAAAGCAAGAAATATAAAGGAGAGTTCTGTGAGAGTGAGGCAGAGAGTTTGAGAAGTAGAGTTGAGTGATTTGTAATATCCTCCTCCCTACCATTATTCTTCAAAAGATAGTAAACTCTCTCAAAGTGGATGTAGGTACCAATTGGATCGAACCACTATAAATCTTGGTGTCTAAATTGGTGTGTGTGTGTTTTAGAATTGGTTCGGGCATAACAAAGTGGTATCAGAGCCAAGAGTAAAAAATAGAGTCGTTTTTACGATCCTATTTCGAACCATTTGATTCCACAAAACACCAAACCGATCACATTTTCAGGCGACCCATCTCCAGACAAAGCTTCTCCCATCGAGAACTACAGGAAAAACCACTACACGCGCCCCCACGTGCCGCCCAAAGATCGGCACGTCAGAGCTCTCGGTGTCACGCACCCCACGCGTCGTCAACCTCCAGCGCGGGTGAGGACCACGTGCAACACGCGCCTTCAAGCTCCAGCGCGCGTGAGATCACATGCCTCCACGCGCCTCCACGTCATCCCAGCTGCCATGTAACTACTGACGTCACCAATTGCCACGTGTCATTGCTTTATGGTGCCACGTGTCCTGCCACATGTCACACACTCATTCGACCACGTCATCCTGCCACGTGTTCACTTGACACACTACCACGTGTCACGCCCTTATTCTGCCACGTCATCAATACTTTGCAAAATTATAGTTTTACCCCTCGCCGTTATTTTAACTATTCCGGACTCATTATAAGTCAGATTTGAGCTCAGTCAAAGGCGATCTTAAGTTTTTCGATCGTTCCGGACGCAACGATACACTCCGTTTTGTGTGATTTTACTCCAAACATATCAAACAAGCCAGGGAGAGCTTAAAGTCGATCCGATTTGTTGGAAGATTCAGGATCCGGAGCCATGATTACATTATCGGCATCGAATTATACCATATGGAGACCCAGGATGGAAGATCTCCTTAATTGCAAGGATTTGACAGACCCGTTAGAAAACGAAGGCGCAAAACCCACGTTAATCGAGGATAAGGATTGGACCAAGATGCACACAAAAATTATTGGTCAAATCAGACAGTAGATAGACCATAATGTATTCCACCATGTTGCGCAAGAGACCAATGCCTACGAACTTTGGAAGAAGCTCGAGGATATGTACCAGGCTAAGACCGCTCGAAATAAAGCTCTTTTAATGAGGCGACTGGTAAATTTGAAGCTGAAGAGCAGAACCTCTGTAGCCGAGTACTCCAGCGAATTTCAGAACCTGGTGAACCAGCTTGCAGCTGTAGAGTTGAATCTTAATGATGAAACTCAAGCCCTACTTCTGCTCAGCTCCTTACCACCAAATTGGGAGACACTGTTGGTTTCCCTTGGCAACTTAGCACTAAACGAAAAACTCACTATGGCGACAGTAAAGGATGCCATATTCAGTGAGAAAGCCCAAAGGAAGGAGACCGACATGAACCAATCACATGCCTTTGTCACAGAAGGTTAATGAAAATCTTACAGAACTGGTAGAGGCAGAAGCAGAGGCAAAGGCAGAAGTAGAGGAAGGTCCTAAACCCGTGGTAGACCCAACAATGATAAAAATCAACAAAAGGGTAAATATGTTTATTTTCATTGTGGCATCGCAGGACATTTAAAGAAGAATTGCCGCAAATTATAAAGGGAGCAAGGTTAAAGCAGCCACTAGCCACAGAAGGAAGATGGCGACTCCATGGTCACTGTTACAGGAGATATCGCTATAAGCTCAGTTGATGAAGAGGTATGCCTCCACGTAGGAAGCAATGAAGTCGAGTGGGTGGTTGACACAACAACATCTTACCACATCACTCCCCACAGTGATTTCTTCACCTCGTACAAAGCTCGAGACTTTGGTACAGTGAGAATGGGCAATACAAGTTTCTCGAAGATCGTGGGAATCAATGATGTCCAAATCAAGACTAGTATTGGTTGCAGTATGGTGTTAAAAGATGTCAAACATGTGCCCGACCTTCGTCTCAATCTCATTTCCGGGACAACCTTAGATCGAGAAGGCTATGGTAACTATTTCAGCAATGGCACCTAGAAGCTGATAAAAGGAGCCATGGTTGTCGCCCGAGGACAAGTACACGACACACTATACAAAACCCATGTGAAAGTAATTTCTGATAGTCTCAATTGAGTTGAAGATGAGACTTCACCAAATTTGTGGCATAAAAGACTCGGACATATGGGGGAAAAAGGGTTGCTTACACTGGCAAGGAAGAAACTAATTGCAGTATCAAAAGGTATTCCATTAAACCCTTGTAGTCACTATTTATTTGGAAAGAAACATAGAGTCTCTTTCAACTCAACTACCTGAAGAAGATCAGAGTTGTTGAGTTTAATACATACTGATCTTTGTGGTCCTTTAGAAGTGGAGTCTTTAGGCGGTAACAAATATTTTCTCACATTCATTGAGGATGCTTCACGAAAGGTGTGGGTATATTTTTTGAAAACAAAGGACCAAGTGCTCGTTACTTCAAGGCATTCCACGCCATGATAGAACAGGAAACCGGAAAGAAGCTAAAGTGCCTCTGATCAGACAATGGAGGCGAGTACCCTTCCAACGAGTTTTGATTATAATGCATTGAACGCGGTATCCGACATGAGAAGACGGTCCCACGTACCCCAAAACATAATGGTGTAGCCGAGAGAATGAACCGGACCATTATAGACAGAGTCAGAAGTATGATTAGTATAGCTAAGTTGTCAAAGCCATTCTGGGGTGGAGCAGTTAGAGCCGCCGTCTACCTGATCAATAGATCACCATCAGTACCGCTACAGTTCAAAGTACCAAAAAAGGTATAGACTGGAAGAGATCCCTCTTATTCTCACCTGAGAGTATTTGGGTGCAAGGCATTTGCACACATATCCAAGGAGCAAAGATAGAAGCTCGATCTTAAATCAACTCCATACATCTTCATTAGCTATGGAGACGAAGAATTTGGATACAGACTATGGGATCCAGAATCAAAGAAGGTTATCAGAAATAGGGATGTTGTGTTCCGAGAGAGCCAGACATACAAAGACACTGAAAAATTCACAAAGATCAGTGGTTCTAGTTCGAGTGTTACAAACATCATCCCAGATCCTGCACCAGTACAGTTGATTCCAGATAATGAAGAAATGTATGATGAAATTCCAGAAGCAGAGGAGGAAGAAAAACCTGAGGGTGTTGAGTAGGGGGAGCCACAAACCCCTCCACCAGAAGCTACAGAACCAGAAGTAGCTCCTCCAGTTGAAGAGCCTCAGCCAAGAAGATCTGAAAGAGGTCCACCACTGATTCCGTCGAGGAGATATCCAGAGTCAGACTATATTCTGCTTACTGATGAGGGGGAGCCAGAATGCTTTCAGGAAGTAAAGACCCATACAGACAAAGGTAAATGGGTGCAAGCTATTCAAGAAGAGATGAGTTCTTTGCAGAAGAACCAGACTTATGAGTTGGTGAGACTTCCCAAAGGCAAGAAAGTATTAAAAAATAAATAGGTGTTCAAGCTGAAGAAAGACGCCAACGAAAAGGCGATCAAGCACAAAGCTCGATTGGTTGTAAAAGGATTCCAACAGAAGAAAGGCATCGACTTTGATAAGATATTCTTACCAGTCGTGAAAATGACCTCAATTCGAGTGATACTCGGATTGACAGCTAGTCTGAACCTAGAGCTTGAACAGAAGGACGTCAAGACAATATTCCTCTATGGAGATCTACAGGAGGAAATTTACATGGACCAACCAGAAAGTTTTAAAGTTATAGGGAAAGAGCATATGGTCTGCAAACTGAAGAAGAGTCTCTATGGCCTCAAGCAAGCACCGAGGAAATGGTACATAAAGTTTGACTCATTCATGGTGGGTCATGGTTACAAGAGAACTGCTGCAGATCAATGCGTCTACATTCAAAAATTTCCGGATGGTAACTTGATTATTCTATTATTGTATGTTGACGACATGTTAATAGTTGGACATGATGCTAGTATGATCAGCAAACTGAAGCAAGAACTGTCCAAGTCCTTTGACATGAAGGACCTAGGCCCGGCTCAACAGATATTGGGCATGAAGGTTGTTCGTGACAGGAAAACCAAGAAATTGTGGTTGTCACAAAAGAAGTACGTTGAACGAGTGATTGTAAAGTTCAATATAGGAAATGCCAAGCCAGTCAGTACTCCGCTGGCTAATCACTTTAACCTAAGCAAGTGATCATGTCCCTCTTCAACAAAAGAAAAGGAAGAGATGGAAACAATCCCTTACTCTTCAGTCGTTGGTAGCTTGATGTATGCCATGGTTTGCACCAGACCAGATATAGTTCACGCTGTAGGTGTTGTAAACAGATATATTTCAAATCCAGGAAAAGACCATTGGGAAGCAGTCAAGTGGATTCTTAGGTACCTGAAGAGTACATCAAAACTATGCTTATGTTATGGGGGAGCTGAACCAGTTTTGGAAGGCTATACAGATTCAGATATGGCCGATGACATTGATAGTAAGAAATCTACATCAGGATTCCTCTTTACTTTTGCAGGGGGAGCTGTATCATGGCAATCAAAAGTGCAGAAGTGTGTCGCTTTATCTACAACTGAAGCAGAATACATTGCCACAACGGAAGCTGGAAAGGAAATGTTGTGGGTAAAGCGATTTCTTCCAGAACTGGGTGTTAGTCAGAAAGAATACAAAGTACATTGTGACAGTTAGAGTGCTCTGGACTTGAGCAAGAATTCAATGTACCATTCCCGCACGAAGCATATCGATATTTGCTATCACTGGATACGTGAAGTAATGGAGCTACAATTATTGAATATTGTGAAGATCCACACAGACAAGAATCTGGAAGACATGTTAACAAAAGTGGTTACTCGAGAGAAGCTAGAGCTATGCAGAGACATAGCCAGAATGCACATCAACTGAAGTGTAGCAGAAGACGTTCTCCTCTGATTGGTATGGAAGGGGGAGAATTGTAAGTTCCATACCCAACTGCTCTACGCATGCCACCATCAACACCATATGAGGTAAGACTATCAAACTCACACATGGTTTAACCAAGTTAAGAATGGCAGCTCTGATCACGCTTGGAGATAGACGGCATATCCAAATGCATCAAATGTCAAGATATGCATCCCTCGCTTGTGCAAGTTGGTGTTTGTTTGTATTTTCTCCTTTGGCTATAAATATGGGTATTGTGTGGGTTGTAAATGAAAGCAAGAAATATAAAGGAGAGTTCTGTGAGAGTGAGGCAGAGAGTTTGAGAGGTAGATTTGAGTGATTTGTAATATCCTACTCCCCAGCATTATTCTTCAAAAGATAGTAAACACTCTCAAAGTGGATGTAGGTACCAATTGGACCGAACCATTATAAATACTGGTATCTCTATTGGTGTGTGTGTGTGTTTTAGAATTGGTTCGGGCATAGCACTCCCTCCGCCGTAACATTATCTGTGCATTGAACAACCCCTCCATCTCCGCCTCCCTCACCTTCCTCAACCCCCCAATATCACTATGCAAACTCTCCACAAGTTTCCCAATCGCATTCCTCTTAAACACCTTCGTCGTCGGCGGCAGCCTCTGCAACCCAGATGACTGAAACCTCCCATATGGCGGCGGCGGGGGATTAATTGGTCATGAAGAATTCAACGAATTTGAGGAAATCAATGACTGGGTATTGTGGGTATTGGGGGAAAGAGGGGGATATGTCAAATTAGGGTTAGGGTTTGAATTGGGTCTTCTCTGGGAATAAAACGGGGGGTCATGGCTGAAGAAGTGGGCTAAAGTTCGCGCTAAATTGAGGAGATTAGAGCTAGGGTAGACCCAATTGTGGAAGTAGGGGATGGAAACCATTATGGAGGTGTTGACATAATGGTGGGGGCGTTTGATTATCATATCGCGAGTGGGGTTAACGAAGGTGAGAGGAGGGTGACGCGGGTAGTAATCCATGAGCCAGAAGATGACGGGGATGTTGTAGGTGACGTTCTGGTATAGCATGGGGACGATGTCGTTGGCCTGGAGGAGGTGAACGGTGCGGCCGTCATTGTGGGTGAAGGCGGAGGTCTTCAGTTGGAGGGAAGGGAAGGCGTCGGAGAGGGTTAACAGGTGCTGCTGGATCAACCAATTCACTTTAGGAACTGCTGCGTGCTCGGAGACTACACTCCCGCCATTTTTGAGATAGAGACAATGGAGGTGGAGAGAGGCGTCGACCGGACATGTGTGTGAATTCGGTGGGGTCTGGTGTACATGTGTGTGTATTATTTATTTATTTATTTTGATAGTTTAATAAGCATGCATTTACTGTAAAAAATCAAATGGTAAAAAAAAATAAAATTATAAAGTCTGTTTCAAAATATTTTTCACAGTTATTTACCCAATAATAAAATAATAAAGAGTAATATTTTTTTTAGATGTATGCAAATACATTGTTAGCACTTACTATATTTTTTTTTGTCGTTTAATAAGCATGCACTTACTATAAAAATTTCGATAATAAAAAAATTCTTAGTTACATAAAAGAAAGATATTATTGATTAAAGTTACTTTAGCATGCAGAGTGCTTTGATATTTAACTAAACAGTTAACATTTACCATTATTAATAGTATAGTGTAACATGTGCATTTAAATTTTAATTTATTTCAGTTAGTTTCAATTTAATAATAATAATATATATAGATATATAAATTTAGTTTACAAATAAAATTTCTCTCCACAAAAAAATATCTAAAATAAAAAAGAATTTGATTTTCACAGTCATTACCAACTGTAAGTAGAAGGGCATTACAATCATCTCAAAGATAAACTATGTTATCTACTAATTGAGTAATTTATCAAGGGCAAAAATGAAAATTTATGAGCTTAAAATCACTAGGGGATTCTTTTTTAACTTTTTGAAAGCTCAGGGGTTAATCGCATCTAGCTGTAATTTAAACAAATCTCGGGGGATTTCATTGTAAATAACCCAAATTCATTTAATGCTATTTTGAAGTTAGTGGGTAGAATTATTCAAAGAATTGTTATAATCAAAGCAAGTTAGAGTTTTCAATCTATCTATTTTGTTTATGGAATTGGGGTTAGGGTTTTTAATTTTTCTAATTTATGTATGAAATTGAAGTGAGGATTGTAAAATTTGCTAATTTATGTATGATATTGGAGTTATAATTTTTAATTTGAATTTATCTATGAAAATTGGGCCTAGGATTTTAATATCTTTGATTTATTTATTGGACTGGGGTTAGGAATTTCAAATTTTTCATGTTGAACAATCAACAATATAATTTTTTAATATGTATTTTGAAATATTTTTTCTCAAATTTCCTTAATTCTTCTATTCTTAAAACTAATTTAAGCTCATATATATAAACTTATTCCTGTATAAATTTATTTCAAGAAGAAAAAATTATGCATTGAAAAGGTATGTGACAATTATGTAATTAAAACAAAGTCTATTATAGTATAACCTATTTTAATTGTATTTTTAACATTATTATTAACAATTTATGTGGACATTTAATTAAAACTAAAAAAAACATGTACACAAATTTTGTTGGTTACGTTTTTTTTTTCCTTCTTACAATCTTTGTTGGGACTTTGTGGCCACATGTTTGCGAATAGAATTGCCATTGTTTTACGTTGTCTATCAATTATTTAATTTAAGTGTTGTTAAACTGCATACCGCCCCCACTCACACAAATTCCTAGATCCGTCACTGCTAGTTGCCGCTATAGTTAGTGGCTGCGACACTAACCTTGGGTTTGTCTGCCTTCGCCGTGTGCTTCTTACAAAGTTTTCTGAATTGTCATTGCTATAGTTTTAAAGTCTGTAAGTTATATGTTGGAATGTATTTGTATATATATATATATATATGTATTTGTTTTTCAAACATAGCACTTTCCCTCTCTCTTTCTTTTCTTTTTCTTTTTTTTTTTTAACATTTTTTTCAGCCTTTTTCTTTTCAGGCACAAAGTAAGGAAGTCTTTCTTGGTGAAGAAGTGGTTGTCGTTAACAATCCTGCTTGCAGTGGAGAATCTACCTCTAGCCCGTCTGCATTTTAGTTGGGGACTAAAAGAGGATCAGACGCAGTTTATTCGTAAAAAGGCAATCATTTTACTCAAGTTGCTATATATCATGATAGACAACACCAAGCACCAGAGGTTCAAAACAAACAGAACAATATTGAGAGGTCTGTGACAGATGTTATTGAACCTGTAAGAACATTTATAGTATTATTTGTGTTTGACATGTTCTAGACAATAACCATGTTGAGAGTTTTGTGTATTTGCAATCAAGTTTTTATTATGTTTGTTTCTATCTCGAGAGAGGCGTCAAGGGGTGTGTCAGAGCAAAGAAGAGCTACCGAAGGGCAAAAATATCATTTTTAGAACATCGTCACTTCACCGGAGGTCAAAATTGTCATTTCCAGACATTATTACTTCAACCAGAAATGTTTGGAGTCCGAGACCACCAATCTAGCTCAAATATGAAAAAATAGGTTTTTACAACAAAAGATGCATCATACCCTACGCTATTAGAGGCAAAAAGAGGCAGAATGACACTAACCTATGCTTTAGTTTTTGGAGTTGGGATGGACCCTACGCCCCTGACCTATACCCAAGCGTAGGTCTCACTTTGTTCCCACGTGATCACTTGTTATGCAGGAATTGTTTCGGAGTGTTTTCGGAATTTTCCAGTTTTGTCCCTACTTCGAGTTTTTAAGTGATCGGCTACTCCAAATCTCTACGTATAGGTGTATACACATATTTACATCATATTTTAGAGGATTTATCAACGTATTGTAAAATTACACAAAAGGGAAGGTTAGGGTTTTCTTTGACTTGGTCTATAAATACCAAGGTTCTACAAGAGAAAAGGTTACGATTTTTTACAACGATTTTTTAAGAGGGTTTTTGGTGATAGCTCTGCAATATTCTATCGTTCATATTCTTCTATGGAGTGATACACACAGATAGGTGATCATGGAGTGATCATACATATTGGTGTTCTCTCTTGTGTTGAGGTTCTCCAATCGTGCTTCTATACCGAAGTTCTTTATAAATGATTGAATGAGTGGTTGATGAAAAATCATCACATCGTCCATTGCAATGAGGTTGCATTGATCCGTTGAGAAGTGGAGCCGTTCGAGTATGGAGCGATTCGAGGATTTTAGTCCACAAGTAGAGAAAGATAAATCGGGTGTGATTTGTGAGTCTCTCACAGTGTCTGGTGGAACAAGCGTGCTTCATGAAGTACGAGTGATTCAAGGGTTTTAGACCGTGAGTAGACGAAGGTATATAAAGAGTGATTGTAAGTCTAAAACTCTCATAGAGTCTGTACTTGTTGATTCATAGTGCATCGGTACCTGAGTGTACCTATGGTTTTTTCCTTGGAACATTTCCTTGGTTTTTCCACGTATAATTCTCTGTGTTGTTTCTTGATTAATTTTCTACACTACATTGATGTTTTCTTTATATTGCTTGAATGATGTGGTTTGAGACTTAGGGTTATGTGATTGGATTAAAATTGATTTTTCAGCAATTAAATATTAATTTGTCAATAAATCCACAAAAGCCTATTCACCCCCCTCTAGGCTATTTTCACCATCGTCTAGGTAATTTCAGAACCGTCGACAAAAAAGTAGCGGTTAGAGAGCCTTCACGTACGAGAAAAAGTCACACAGTCCGAAGTTGGCACAATTGACATGCGGTCAAACATTTTTGAAATTAGACGTGCGGTGGTCATGACATTTGGGAACATCATCAAAAATCTTATAAAGAGGACCCCACTCTCCCAGGTTTCGTCGCTTACTCCAAAATTGGAAGAACTCTATAAAGAGATCTCCAATCATTCAGTAAACATCTCAGCGTTTCGAAAAAGGATTGACTCATATCTTGCAAGTGTTGAACTATACAATAAAGTTCAGTCTAAGTATGCTTAAGGTGTGATGGAGGAAGTACGTCAGCAACATTTGACACTCGTTGAATCAAGCCTTAAAGAGGTTTTAGATTTGGATAGTGTTGATACGACACAAATCAAATTTCTTCAAGAAGATCTTATCAATGATGAAAAATAAGTTGAACTCTTGCGTGCTCGAATTGTTAAACACAAAGCTGCCATTGAAGAGGTTAACACAAGAATGCTTGAGAGAAAAGTCACCATTGCTAGCCTTGAAGAAGAGCGTACTTTAATTGGAGAGTTGTCGGTCATTACTGATGATGACTATAGAGTTGTTACTATATTAGATAGGTTTTTGAAAAGGGGGAAAAAAGACATTGAGGATATGTCTCAATTGTCTTTAACTCTTTTTTTTTCTTTTCCGGATGAACTGTTGCAAGATTCATAAATCTTATGTTAATAAAAAAATTACTTGTTATTATCAAAATTGATTATTTAGGGGTTATTTGGTAATAGTTTATGTTATCGTTTATTGTTTATAAAAACATATTTAGAGAATGTATGATTTTATAAACACCAAAACGATGTTTATCATTTTTTGTTTATGTTTATCAATCATTATTATTTTTTATTCTATCCTTCACAATCTTCCACCACAACCACTAATAACCTCAATCACCCACCACCATCAATGACTACTACTGGCCACAGTCAACCACCACTATTGGTCACCGCCCACCACCGACCACCACCACCACCACCGCCCATCGAAAACCACCACTATAGACCCCAACACACCACCATCGACTATCTCTTCCATCGTCACTGACCATCTTCTCCATCGGCCATTCATCATCGACTACTGTCAACCACCACTTTCGGCCATCGCCCACCACCACTGACCATCTCTTTCACCACCGACCACCGTCAACCACCATATCCACCACCACTGGAAACCTTCAACCACCATTATCGGCCACCGCCCACCACCACTAACAATCTCTTCCATCATCACCGACATCTCATCCACCACTGACCACCGTCAACCACCACTATCGAGCCACCGCTTTCACCATTCACCTCCACTGGCTATCACCTCTATATCTTGCCACCGTGGGTCATTATTATTAACATAAATAAAAAATTTGTAGTAAACATGATTTTGTGTTTATTATCAATAAAAACATCAAAAATATAAACAGTTATCAAACGATAGATATTTTTGTCCATAAACAAAAATAACAAATAAACACTAATTATATTTATCATAAATGATAAACGATAAACATAAATAGTTACCAAACAAACCCGTGAACATCATTGATGTCCGTCGGAGTGTGCTAAAAATATGTGTTAAGAACACACCCTTAAGATGACTTAGGTTTTACCTAGCGCAAGCGCACGAGTCAATTGTAGTATAGAAATGGCTTGTGAAAAGTTATCGATCCCACAGAGACTAAGTCGTATTCTGAATTCTCGTAAAATAATATTCTTAAATTGCTATGAAAATATGATTTGTTGTTTTGAGATTGATTAACTAATTAACTAAGAAAGAAAGTAAAAATAGATTAAGATAAGAACAATATAAATAAAATCTAGGGTTTCCATACTCCACCACTAACCGCATAATATAGTTCTCTCTTTTCTCAATTGCAAGAGGACGATCCATAAACTGTGAATCAGGTCATACCACAAATAGCTAAATACGACCCCAAAAAGGATTACCGTCAACCAGATTGTGATAACCCATCTCATAACTGAACTGACTAGTACATGCCAATTAAATTACTCTAATCTACTCCTAATGCATGAAAATAAACTAAAGCATGTCTATATCAACTCGCCAAGGCATGGCCAGTGTCAAACTAGGGTTTCAAGTTTTATTACCACCATTGTTGTAAAAAATCATAATTTGTTTAGAATAATCATGATTGTGTATGAAAATATAGTCATTCAATCTAAAACAAGAATTAAGAATAAATATAAGATCTTGTGTCAAAAATAAAAATGATCACACATCTACAATCAATCATCACAGTATGGTCACAACTTCCCCTCGTTACAATTGAAAATAAATAAAAGAACTGCATTACTTGGCTAGGATTTTGCTAGAAAATCCTAGATACCGAATTGGTTGCTCATGGTAGAAGGAGACTGCATCGTTGATGTAAGATTGCCCTCCATGGTCTTCTTCTCCGGATCTCTAGGTCTTTAATGGCTCCTCCCTTTTAATTATACGAATTTGAAATTTTGGGTAGAAAGAAGTCCCAAAATTATGTGGAGAGAAGTCCCCCAAAATATTTGGAGAGAAGTCCCAAAATTATGGAGAAGTCCCTTAGATCTATAGCAGACCTTGGTATATATAGGCAAATGTGAGGAAAACCCTAAATTACCTTCATTTCCGGTCGAGTAGGATTCCCCTTTTATGTGATTTCCTTCCAAACTGAGCAAAACCCTTCAATATAATGTATAATATGTCTAAAAATCGTGCATATAAGTGTTGTAGTTGAATATAAAGTCATTCGGGTCAATTCGGGTCAAACTATGATTTTGGCCCGAATCTGCAGTTTTTAGCTTTTTCCTGCAGGACACATCTCACTCTTTTTATCATATCTGGAGCTACACATATTGGATGGAGGCATGTAATAGCTTGTTAGAAAGCTGACTTTAAGAGCTTGATGTTAGGCTCAAGAATCACGCCATTTGAACCTGTGTTAACTGAACTATGGTCTCACGAAGTTGATTCAAAATTTGTACTGAAACTAGCTCACCAAGTACTAGGTGAGAATTCCACCGAGTACTTGGTAGCTTCTGAATGCTGCGCAAATGGCCGCAAGTGCAAAAAATGTTTTGGTGATTTTTCTCTATTTGTGCAAGTGCGCTTACTTTCGCACTTTATCGAGTACTCGGTGAAGGCACTACCGAGTACTCAGTAGTTCTTCACCTTGACTTTCATGTTTCACCTTGACAATCCATACCTTCACTCTTTTTGCATCCTTGACTTAGTTTTGGTCTTTCATAGGTCTTTTATCCATATTTTCGGTTCTCGAACAATCTTGAATCGTAAATCCAGTTATTTCACCGAATTTAATACGTTTTCTTCATTAAGCTCCTGAAACATGCTTAGACCCACAAACGACATAAAAACTTCTAATTAATGGATTGTAAAGACGTAACAACAGTAAGATAGGGGCTTAAAAGGGATACTTTTGAGCACCTATCAATCATCTTTACCAACAGGATCTAACTTTGTAGATGAAAGAATTTTTCTCTAAAGAAAAGATCTTGTCAAAGAAGCCACCATATACCAAATCGCTGAGGTTCCTGATATGTGGTTATCTCCCGAACTCATTTGGGCATAAGGGCTGCAGACTTCACAGTCTCACTAGCTCACCAGGCCGCCATAGGCTAAGTCCATCCATCCCGGGGCATTTCAATTAGATTTCCCAGATTTATTCGCTCTATATTGGAAAGAAAATCAGAGGAATGCATCACAATGACAAATATAGCTGGATTATTTCATTCTCAGACCTAGAAGAAGGATGTTAGTGCTAGAGATTAATTGTTACTTTGGTGACCTGTACACAAGATTGTGTATATATGTGCAGCCTCTCATAGGCATTTGATTTTGTGTCCTTTGACTGCTACACTCTGGTGTATCCTTGAGGTGTATGAATTAGTGAAAGGAGCATTATTTGAATAGTTCCATGATGCGTTGGCATCAGAAGCCATTATCTCCAAACACTCATTTTGAGAATACTCAGCTTATACTTCTAACATTTCTCTAGGGGAGGAATGACTTCGCTGAAGAAACTTGTCAATTCTTTCTAAGACCTTCTATCTTGTCCACCTTTAGACCTCAACTCAGATTCATATTGAATCATATTCTTACTTATATTGTTAAACATCTCTGAGAGTTCTCTTGCCGGCTTCAAGGTAAATTGACCTTGTGTTGATGCATCTATCAACGTCTTATGTGCATCTTCAAGTCCCATGTAAAAATTCTTAGTTATATCCTGTTCAGAGAACCTATGGTGGGGAAACTTATACAAGATTTCATTATATCACTCCCAAGCATCATAAAACTGCTCACTAGGCAATTCTCTAAATCTTTTGATTGCATCTCATGCATCTGAAGTCTTTCCTATGGGATAATGCTTTTCTATGAATTATTTTTTAAGAGCTTCCTAATCAATTTTAGTTGTTTTAGCCAATTTGATATACCATCTTTTGGCTCTTTCCCTCAACGACCAAGGAAATAATCGCACTCGTAGGTTATTTTTGGATTGATTATCATACCTAACAGTAGAGGCTACTTCTAAGAAATCATTTATGTGTTGGTATGGGTCATCAATTCTAAGTCCAGAAAATTTAGGCAGCATATTAATAACGCTTGTCTTGATTTCAAAGCGCTTCTTACCTTTTTATTCTGGAAAATCAGCATAAAAATCATACAGATCTAGTGCGTAGTATCCTTTCAGTGATGTCTCCAGTGCCCTTGGTTGGTTGGCTCTTTGGTCACCAATCTCGCCTTCTTCAATGATTTGGCTGGTGCCTTCCTCTGACTGACAATGACACTCTTCAATAGCTCGACGTAAATGGCAGAGAGTCTTTTCGATCTCAGGATCGTACTTGACTATCTCAATGCTAGGATTATAACGGGTTGATCTATCAATCATACGCTATATAAACGACTATTTTTTTTTTCTTTTTGAAATTTTATGAAATAAATACGAACTAAATTAACTAGTTCTAAATTATTTTAACTATGAATAGAAAATAAAGCTAGAATTAAATGCAAAAATAAAGGCAAAACTAAAACTCACAAAAAGTTCCAAACGCAACTTCAGAAGCTCCGCTTTATCTTTTTATGTTTTTCAGAGTATTTGTCAATCACACTAAAATCTAACTTTAGCTACAACTACAATAATGTAATGTAAATAAACTACTAAAGCTATTGAACAATGCTAAGTCCACGGCAACGGCACTAAAAACTTGATGTGCGTCAGGTGTGCACAAAATATGTGATTTAAAACAACACCTTAAGGACGCTAGGTTTTACCATACGCAAGCGCGCACGTATCAACTATAGAATAGCAATGGCTTGAGTAAGGGATATCGATCCCACAAAGACTAAGATTGTTCACTTTAATAGTTCAAAAATAATGAGTTATATTTATGAAAAGTTGTTTGTTTTGGAGGTCGGAGACCAAATTATCTAAATTAACTAAATTATTCTAAAAAGCAAAGTAAATTGGTCTGTGATTCAAGAGAGAGAAAAACTTGGGTTTTCATCGCTCCACCACTAACCGCATAACATAGTTCTATCAATGTAATAATTGCAAAAGGGCGATCCATAAACTGTGAATCAGGTCGTACCGCAAATAGCTAAATACAACCCCAAAAAGGAATATCATCAACCGGATTGGGACAACACATCTCATGACTGAACCGATTAGTAGATGTCAATTAAATTACTCTAATATTCTCCTAATGCATAAAAATAAACTAAAACATGTCTATATTAACTCGCAAAGGCATGGTCTATGTCAACCTAGGGTTTCAAGTTTTTTTACCACCATTGTGTAGAAAATTATAAATTAAGCATCTGAGTTCCAGCCCATAGTGAATAATCATGATTGTGTAAAATAAAATATTCATTTCATCTAAGACAAGAATTTAGAACAAATATAGAATTTTGTATCAAGAATAAAAACAGTTTCTCATCTACCACAATCATCACAGTATGATCATAGTTTGCCCTCGTTATAATTGAAAACAAATAAGAGCTATATTACTTGGCTAGGGTTTTGCTAGAAATCCTAGATATCGAGTTAGTTGGCCACGGAAGAGGAAGACTGCATCTTTAGTGTAGAATTGATCTCCATGTCATTCTTTTCCGGATCTCTAGGTCTTGATATGACTTCTCTTCTTTAAAGATATATAACTTCAGAGGCTGCTCTGAAATTGAATGTGTAAAAAAACTCTCTTCAACTGATGTGAAACTTGGTATTTATAAACAAAGGCCGAGGGAAACCCTAAGGTTGCCTTTTTTTTTGTAATTTTGCACACAACTAATCAAAAACCTTATATTCTGATGTATATATGTGTATATTCACGTGCATTGAGGTGAGAAGTCGTAGCCACCACAAGGGAAAATAAGTCGGGGTAAAATGGGAATTTCAGGTGTTTTTAAAATCGCTAGGCTCCTACGCTTGGAGCGTAGGGGCTCTTACGCTTGGAATGTAGGACCATTTACACTTGAAGCATAGCTTTCCTCCTTTTTAAGCTGATTTCTTTTTGTCACAAGCATAAAAATGCATTTTCCAGCCACTTTTTGACTGTCACAAGCGTAACTCATGCGTTGAAAAACCTTCAAAACCAATTTTTCTTAATATTTATGCTATTTTCTTCCCCTCAACTCTCTTCTCATGATTCTTAAAGTTAAAGCTCGGAAAAATGACTTTTTTCCCTCCAGAAGCCACTTTTATCTTGAAAACACCTCTTTAAGCTCTCCTCTTGGATATAAATGAGCACATTTTTAGTTAATTCACCAAAGTTAGCTCTTTTTCTCCATTAAGCTCCTGAAACATGTTTAAACATATAAACGACATAAAAATACTGAATAACGAAATGAAAAGACTTAACAAATGCAAGATAAGGGCCTAAAATGGATAACATTGAGCACTTATCACACCCCCAAACTTACATATTGCTAGTCCCTTAGTAATGAACTCAGGAAAAACTTCTGTGATGATTTTTTTAATCTAACTACTTTGATTAATCTAACCTAAACACTTGCTTTCGTGAGGGTCGACGATTACACTTAGCACGTGTAACAAGCCTTTTAAACCCCTAGGTTATCCCTAGTGGACGGGTGAAGTCTCGTGAGGGTTTCTAGTGATGGTACCCACAAACATCTCAGTTTTCTATAAACACGCATTCATGAGTTCACACACAACTTAATTAAGTCATGATACAATGCAAAAGACAATACAGATGCAAATATTCCCACTCACTACCGAACAATAACCCTCTTGAGCTTTGTGTCGTGAATGGTTCCCATTTAAGTGAATGACTTCATTACTTTTTACTCCCATTCCAGACAACCCTCCGTGTTTTTTGTGAACATTCTACTATGGTATTTACATTCTTCTTCTAATACTTCATTAATCAAATTTTATCATTTTTCATAAAAACTCATATTTTCATTTTTTCACTTACCATCCCTTTTTGTCTTTCTAAATTCCGGACTTTCCAGTGAGGATTTTTAGTCCCGACCAATTGGGCCCGAGCTTCTTCCATGAGATTTATACTCATTAGTTTTCTCCCCTTTAAACACGAAAAATGATATTGGTGATACCAAGACCCTGTTACTCAGATCAAAGAACTACTTTTTGCATTTTATTTTCTCAAAATAAAATTTTAAATTTACTCCATTCCAACCATAAAATCTCCATTTCTCCCCTTTTATTGTGGTAAAATTATTTTTTCAACCACATAGTCAAAGATTAATGTTTTTCCCATAGTGAATGTGTGTTTGTGCTCATAGGTCAAGGTTGTCTTTCTCGGTTTCAATTTCACTAATTCACTCACCCATATAAAACCACACCACTTTCACTCAACTCGATCTAATCATTACTCTTATGAGCGGGAATATCACAACACATACTACTCATACATCATAAACACAAACTCAATCAAATTGTAATACAAAACACTCATGCATAAAAACAAAGAACTGCTCCAAAAAATTTCAAAATTTTCCTATTTTTTCAAAAAATTTCACTCCTTGTAACTATACCCCCACCCCCAAACTTAATTGAGACCATGTCCTTATGGTAAAAAATAATGTATGAGAACGGATATAGTTACCTTTGAAGCTCAATTCTGGATTCAATAGCGAAGCACTTGATCCTCTCCCCCAAACTTGATTTGGATCACCTGTAGATATACTCAAAAAAACACAAGTATCCAATATCATAGCAAAGGAAAAGAAATTTTTATCATAGATATCCAGAAATCAACACATATTTTTCAAGGAATTAAAAATTCTCCTTTTGTCTTTTTATTGATATATTTTTTTAACGATTTGGCCATAAGGGTCTACAATCCTATGAATTAAAAATGCGAAGACGTGGCCTGAAGGGTCTACCATCTCTAAAAAAAAATATCCTAATCCTAAACCCTAGTCCTACTCCGAATCCATCTTCTTTCTTTCTCTCATCACTCTGTGACTTTTTTCATATATATCCTGAGTTCTGCTATCTCTTTCAATCGAACAAAGTCCTCATCCGGATATTGCTTCATGAATATCCAACGCATTGCATCCATCTTTTTTAACCTCTCACCCAATTGTTGCTCAAAGATCTTTGATATTAACAACGGGTATGGAAGATAATGCTCAAATACATCTCCACCCGACCACCTTCTACGCACAATCGCTCGTACAGTCGATATATAACTCATTATCTCTATCGGAATACACACCCAATAACCATGAGTCATGGCATACATCATCTTGATAAACAAATGTCCCCTCCAACTAGTCCTATGATTCTATCGAACCTGAGTTGTAAGCACACAATCCAAGTATAACAGATTCGATTTCAACCAAAAAATTTCAAAACTCTTCGCTTTCGGATCCGATGTGGCACACAACTTATGAATCATTTCCTCATCTTTATGTGGCTATTCAACAGGGTACTCCTTCAATTTGTCCTTCAAACATTCCAAACAACCTAGTGGTATATTCCATGCTTCAGCAATAATTTCTCGACTCACCACTATAGGAGCACTTCACTCATTCACTCGTGTCTTCATAACCTCAAATCCGTTTGGTCTTTCAATCTTTATATTTACATAAAACCTTCGAACCAATTCCGGATATACCTTTCCTCCAATCGAGCGTTCTAAATTCAGTAATCCTAGTTGCTTAAGGATTTTCCTCCCGGGTGCAGTCAATAAATTGTTCATCCTATCTGGACAAAGTCTAATTCAAATTATAACTTGCACAACATAAATGAGGTTAGTGTGGGTTTCTTCCACTTCCGGCTTGTAGCTCCTCCATTCGTACTCCCCTCCTCCACATCTTGTTGTGGCTCTTCATTCTTAATCAACTCTTCGGGGTTAGAGTCTATCTCATAATTGCTTTCTATACGCTCACCCTCGGGATGGTAGGAAGAAGAAGAAGGAATAGAATAAGGGAAGCTCGCCATATTGCTCAAGCTCTTGTGAATTATGAATTGTGTCTTCTCAATGGGTGTATTTATAGATGGATATCTTAGATTCAAAAAGGAAAATGATTTGAACTTATGGTAATATTTCGAGAAGGAAACAAATAATAATCTAACTTGAACTTGTAATTGTACTCCAATTCCTACTCATACTAGGACTTTACTAAAAAGTCCTATATAAATCGCACAAATCCTAAAAATACAACTAAAATAAATCCTAATACAAGTACAGATATAAAACCAACCAAGCAACCCATTAAATGGGCAATTTTTTTTTTAAAAAAATTAAAAATTCCACGTAGACCCCTACACTTGGAGCGTAGGGGTAGCTACGCTTAGAGCGTAGTCCCTGGCTGACCAACAAAAATTTTGTTGTTTTTTTTTCTCATTTTTTTTTAAATCTACATACCCGTGCTTCATTATCTAGTATAAACCTCCACTGCCCCAAACTTAAACGCACACATGTCCTCCTTGTGCGACTTCACGAGCAATTCTAAGAATCATACAATCCATGCACACATCATCATAATTTCGGGGAATGAATAATATGAACAATAATTTCACACAGATATGCAAAGTTTTAATTTTATAACTATCAAAATGCAAAAATTATACTTATAACTCAATCGTTTCAGTGGTAACCTGAAGCACCTATCAATAACTATCCACCGAACAATTTAACTCTGGTGTAAAACCAAAAACTAAAAAAACCTAAAACTAACTACACTACTGTTTATCATCTACTGCATAATCCTCATCCGACGAAGCAGGTGGAGTCTTTGGTAATGGTAATCCCTCATGTTCAAAATGTGCATGTACCAAGCTACACAAGCGTCGATGACGCAGTCTGAGCCGTGTCTCTGACCTCTGGCACATCTGCTCACGCATCATCTGCACTCTCAGGTTAGTGCATAACTCCTTCTGGAAACTTGTCATTGCCTCTCTCTGACGTCTCAACTCCTCTCGCAATGCCACCTGTCCTGCTATAACAACATCAAACTGTTCCCTAGAAAGTGTCACTATCGCACCAGCAGGCATCTGTGGAATTTCCGCAGTACACCAGTACCCTGAAGTGGTGAGGGTATAGCATCATCCTGTCTCTCCTCAACTTGAGGTGGTGGTGGTACAACATCAACCTGTCCATCCTCTCCCTTAATAGGAACATCTGGAAGTACAATCTGTGGATCCACAGGACCAAGACCCATCGGTCCTCCCCTCTGCAACACTAAAGCTCCATTTAAGCTCGTCCAACTCTGCCTGTACATCCTCGGTATATACTCAATCCTCTCCCAATAGTTGGTCTCCCACTCCTCATCAGACACAATCACAACATCTGCCATTAATCGCATCATTAAGGTTGGGAAACGTGTATAAAAAAAATTTCTCCTCAACCTTGCGCTTGGTCCATAAGTCCTGATAGTGCTGGAATAGGCCAAACCATAGAATCCGGGGAATCAAAACCTAGCGGGCAAACTGAAACGCATAGTGGAGGACAAGGAACTATCGATACCTTTACATCGCGTAGCCATGAGGATAAATATGTGAATACATAATAGTATCCATAAGCCACAACATCGAATGGTAGTCAGACTTCTTCAGGTAGTTGAAACATTTATCCGCGAACACCCCCTCAGTCTGTAACTTTACTATCTCAATCACAGTAGGGAAAGGCCTAAGTAAAGGCAAAAAGTGATCCACCAGATTTGGTGGGCAATCATCAGGAATACCCCATGCCACAACTATAGTCCGGGGTGTAATCTTGAACTGTACCCCTCTCACCTCTGTCCGTAATCTCATCCCCTGCCTCGCATGCTCCATATATAACTAGAAATCCCGAATCATCCCCTCTGAGACAAACTTATACAGAGTTGACAGAATCGGTAACAGTCGTCCCGCTCTCAAACACTGGATCGTTCACTATGGTACCGTTACTATCAGCTCAAGCACAGTGGGGTCGTAAATACGCTCAAACTGAAACCCCTTCCTTAAAATTCGATCCATCATAGTATGTACCACTACAGTTGGTGGCGGATGTGGTCAATATGAAATCCACTCCGGCTCTCGAGGCAAAGGCAAAATAGGTGGTGTAATAGCTGGTGAAATTGGTGATGGACTATCATGCTCACTCTGGGCGGACTCGGATGATGATGATAATGTATCATGCCAATCCACACGTCGCCGTGACCTCGGAGGCGATGACTTAGGTAACCTCTGTCATGAACTACTCGCACCTCCTTTTTGCGACCTCAACTTCATTTCTATAATCAGATTTTCCAAACAATAAATAGTGGATTAGTTTGGAAACCGAATCAAACTTAAACCCATCCCTAAATAAACCCACTATGACGCTTAAACGCAATCCCAAACCAGAAATATGTGAAAAGCTCAAAATTCAACTCTTGATAAATGGATAAAAACATGTTTTTGATCAGATTCATTCATCAATATCAGTTTAGAATGAGTAGAAAAGCAATTAGAAACACAAGGAGTGAAGAAAAACTCACCGAATCCGAAGATTTGATGATTTCCCCAAAAATTGGTTTCCAAAACTTTTCGAGTTCTACATGCAATTTTGGATGATCAATGCATGATCTCACATAAAATCTATGGGGTTTTATCCATAATCTGTTAGGAAAGAGATTGGGATTCATTTCGGAGGATTTGATGGAGAAATGAGAGAGAAAAAAGAGTTTGCAGTTAGAAATAGGGGGAAATGGTTCACAACCTGTTATAAGGCTTGAAGCAACCTACGCTTGGAGCGTAGTCTTTACTACACTTGAAGTGTAGCTCTGGTTTAGCCAATATTTTGTCTTCCTGCAATTTTTTATCTGTCTCCGCAATTTCTTCGACGCTACCACTCCTCACACCTCATATACACCTTATTCAACACTTCACTCCTTTTCTTTGATGATGATAAGCATAAAACTCGATCTTACGACTCAATCGATAAAAACCAAACTAAACGAACAATCTACAATTACAACCTAGGATCAAAAGCTATTCTTAATCACCTAGTACTAATGTTTAATGTCGTTGGCACGATGTTGCTACTTCTCAGTATTCAGGATCAAGCTCATCCAGCTTGTGTGTCAGACCATTCAAATCCATCATTTCAACAACACACTCAACTGGTTGAACATTAATCTAATGCTTCAATCTCTGTCCATTAATCACGAATCTTTTTTCGGTATCTGGATCATCAAGCTTTACTACTTCATGGGGAAAAACCTTCGTAATCTCATACAACCCATCCCATCTCGATTGGAGCTTACCTGGAAATAGCTTGAGTCTCGAATTAAATAGCCACACTTTCTGGCCGGGCTTAAAGACTTTCTTTAGAATGTGTTTATCATGAAATGCTTTCGTCCAAGCCTTGTAAATCCAAGCGTTCTCATAAGCATTATTTATTAATTCCTTAAGCTCTTGAAGGTGGAGTTTCCGCTGAGCACCGGACTTCTTTATATTAAAGTTCAACTTTCGAACTACCCAGTATGCTCAATGCTCTAGCTCAACAGGAAGATGACACGCCTTAACATATACAAGACGATATGGTGTCATACCAATCGGCGTCTTATACGCAGTCCTATATGCCCACAGTGCATCATTCAACCTCTGCGGCCAATCTTTCAAATCCACTCGCACTATTTTCTCCAAGATATTCTTGATTTTACTATTCAAAACCTCCACTTGTCCTTGTGAATGGGGGTGATATGGTGTACCAATCCTATGATTGACACTGTACTTCCGACATAGACCACCGAGAAAACAGTTATCAAAGTGTTTTTCCTCGTCATTGATTATCACCTGTAGCACACCAAATCTTGCGAAAATGTTAGACTTCAAAAATTCCTCTATAACCGTATGATCAACATGTTTGGTGGCTATCGCTTCTACCCATTTCAAAATATAATCAACCCTCACAAGTATGTAATCTTTCTTATCTGTTTTTGGAAATGGCCCTATGAGGTCAATACTATATACATCAAACAATTCCACAACTAAAATCGGGGTTAGAAGCATCATATCCCGTCAAGATATAGATGCTAACTTCTGGCATCGCAGACACGCTTTACAATACTCAAAAGCATATTTGAATATGGTAGGCCAGAAAAATCCACTCTGCAACACCTTATGAGTTGTTTTCTGAGCTCCGAAATGCCCTCCACACTCTAGCATGTGACAAAATGTCAATATGTTCTGCACCTCACTCTCTAGGACACATTTTCGAATAATCTTATCCGAGCAATACTTGTACAATCGTGGATTATCCCAGATCTAGAATTTAAGTTGGCTGAAGAGTCAGTCTTTCTCATTCTTAGACTATCCTTTTGTAATTCGACCTGTGGCTTTATAATTGACAATGTCATCGTACCACGGTATCTGTTCCATGATAGCCATATTGAATAAATGTTCATTTGGGAACGAATCCTTAAGAGGAGTAGTTTCCTTCGTAGTCTCAACTTGATCCTTGACAAATGATTCGCAACTACATTATTTGAACCCTTGTTCTCTTTAATCTCTAAATTGAATTCTTGCAACAACATAATCCATCAAATCAGTTTGGGTTTAGAGTCCTTCTTAGTCAATAAATGCCTCAATGTGACATGATCTGAATACACAACGACCTTGGTTCCTAACAAATATGATCAAAATTTATCCAAGGTGAAAAGAACTACCAACAACTCTTTCTTGGTTGTTGTGTAGTTTATCTGAGCATCATTCAAAGTCCTTCTAGCATAGTATACCGCATATGGCAACTTGTCCTTTCTTTGACCCAATACAACTCCTATAACATAATCAGAAGCGTCACACATGTGCTCAAACGGTACAGACCAATCTAGCATACGAATAATCGGGGTTGTGGATAGTCGAGTACGCAACTCCTCAAAATCATGGAGACACTCTTCATCAAAGACAAAGTTTGTATCTTTAGATAGTAAATTGCACAATGGCCGGGCGATTTTACTAAAATCTTTGATAAATCGCGGGTAAAACATGACATGGCCCAAAACAGATCTTATCTGTTTAACAGATGTGGGATGAGGTAATTTCGAAAGTAATTTAATTTTTTCTTTGTCACCCTCTATCCCTCGCTTCGATATAATATGGCCCAGTACTATCCCCTCTTGAACCATGAAATGGCTCTTTTCCCAACTCAGAATTAAATTAGTCTCTTTACATCTTTTGAGCACCAGTGTTAGATGTTTCAAATAGTCTGCAAAGGTTTCCCCAAAGACCGAGAAATACTCCATGAATACTTTTAGAAAATATTCCACCATGTTAGTGAAAATAGACATCATACACCTCTGGAATGTAGCTGGCGCATTACATAAACCAAAAGGCATCCGTCTATTAGCAAATGTGCCATACGGACAAGTGAAAGTGGTTTTCTCATGATCAAGATGATCAATAGCCACTTGATTGTAGCCGGAATATCCATCTAAAAAGTAGTAATAGCTTTGCCCGGCTAACATTTCCAGGATTTGATCAATAAATGGGAAAGGCAAATAATCATTCCTAGTGTTTGAGTTGAGCTTCCTGTAGTCAATGCACACACGCCACCATGTGGTCGTGCATTGTGGAATTAGCTCACCCTTTGTGTTTGGTACAAATGTGATGCCTGCCTTCTTTGGCACCACTTGTGTTGGGCTAATCCATGTGCTATCAGAGATGGGGTAGATGATACTGGCATTTCCCTTGATGGTTTTACATCCTCCTTAACTTCACCACCTCTTTCATTACCACCTCATTCATATTCGGATTCAGTCTTTGTTGCATTTCCCTTGATGGTTTTACATCCTCCTTAAGATGTATGTGAT
Source organism: Cornus suecica (assembly GCA_963922005.1). Taxonomy (NCBI): domain Eukaryota; kingdom Viridiplantae; phylum Streptophyta; class Magnoliopsida; order Cornales; family Cornaceae; genus Cornus; species Cornus suecica. Next base: position 41,520,176 of record OY998245.1, on the reverse strand, counting down.
GCACGCAAATCGACAGATCTATGCCTTTCAGATCCATAACGCTCCATCCTATCACCTCTCACTCAAGACCTCAATCAGACTCGATTCCTATTATGTTGTCAGTTTTGATGATATAATCAGATAAAGAGTCTCGTCTGGTCCTAAGAAGACTTATTTTAACTTTTCAGGCAATTCCTTGAGTTCCAAGGTAGGAGAAGTTGTTAGAGATGGAATCGGTGAAGTACTCGAGATTATAGAAAGTGGCTCAATTGGCTCCCACCATGGTTGAGTGTATAAAGCAATTTTTATTTTAGTAGTTTCTTCATCATGTAGCTTTAACTGTGTATCCCAATCATCAACTTCTTCATCCGGCCATTCTTTAGTCATAAATGACTCTAGCTCATATTTTTACAGAATTTGAGTCGCAAAATCTTCTCTGTTATCATCAAGCTTATCGCACTCATTAATCTGGAAGCAATCCCCTGATTCAGGCAATTGGTGACTTCCTTCGAAGATATTCATCCGTACTTTTATATTTCCAAAGGTTAGATCCATGGCTCCGGTTCTATAGTTGATACATGCATTTGCCATGTCCAAGAATGGTCTTCCTAATGTCATCGGGATGTGTTTCTTTGACTTTGGGAGAGGTTTTGTATCCAGGACTATAAAATCTACTGGAAAATAGAACTTGCCCACCTGAACAATGACGTCCTCTAAAATTCCTCTTGCCTGCTTGACTGATCAATCAGCAAATTAAAGTACGACCACAGTGGGACTAATGTCACGGGCCTAGAGTTTTCACGCGCAGCGGCACGGCCCGTGCGGCACCATGCCTCGAATATGAGCTTGTGAGGGCATGGTAAGCCTCGCACGACGTGCCTCAATCGGCTTGCACACTGACTGGTTTCGACCTGCCTTGGTCTCATCAGGGGAACGGCTCCAGCTCCCGACCAGTTTGTGCAGGGGTGGCCCAATGGAGGTTACCACCTTGTGTTCTGCACGCCCCTTCCCTGGAACCATTCCAGTCATTTGACGTTGAAGTACATCCACCAGCCAACATGCTTGTCTCTCGAAAGGTCAATGTGTGTTGTCACGGAGGCTCAAGAATAAGTCCGTGACATTCTCCCCCACTCAATCTGCGAATGTCCTCGTCGCAGTCACAAGTGGATCTCATTGCCATATCCTCGAGCAAGGGTCGAGGTCTATGGTAGGTGTGGCCAAAAGATCTCAACAGTTCCGCCGCAGCTTCTACCCCGTCGGCCTCCAACGCTACGTTGTCACGGAGAGTCGGGTGAATTCTGCAATCGCCGTAGTTACTCTCTACGCACGATCACGACGTGAACATGGCCCGGGACACCTGACTTCAATGAGATCACCCGATCAGCTTCAGGGTGAAGCGTTTTTTTCGTGGGAGGTGGCAATGGAGGATTATCCTCCAGTACACGTGTTGCTCCGTCTTGGCCCAAAGATCGACCTGGGGACACAATTGGATGTGCTTACTCCCAAGTCCTGCTCTGATACCACTTGTCACGGGCCTAGAGTTTTCACGCGCAGCGGCACGGCCCGTGCGGCACCATGCCTCGAATATGAGCTTGTGAGGGCATGGTAAGCCTCGCACGACGTGCCTCAATCGGTTGGCACACTGACTGGTTTCGACCTGCCTTGGTCTCATCAGGGGAACGGCTCCAGCTCCCGACCAGTTTGTGCAGGGGTGGCCCAATGGAGGTTACCACCTTGTGTTCTGCACGCCCCTTCCCTGGAACCATTCCAGTCATTTGACGTTGAAGTACATCCACCAGCCAGCATGCTTGTCTCTCGAAAGGTCGATGTGTGTTGTCACGGAGGCTCAAGAATAAGTCCGTGACACTAAGCTCACCTAACCCTAGTTGTTGGTAGACTGAATAAGGAAACAAGTTAATACTCGCACCTAGATCAAAAAGAGCTCTACCAATTTTCTAGTCACCGATGACACATGGAATAATGGGAGCACCGGGATCTTTGCTCTTAGGTGGTGTATCGATCAAAAGTAATGAACTTACTTACTCAGTCAATGATATTTTCTTAGGACCCTTTGCTCTGCTCTTTCACTTTTGTGTTCAGAGATCCTTGAAAAACTTAGCATAAGGTGGTATCTGGGCAATAACATTTAAGAAAGGCAAATTAATCTTAATTTTTTGAAATGTTTCCAACATATCAGATTCTTTAAGCTTCCCATACTTGGCCGACTTTCTAAGACATTGAGGGAATGGCGCCACCTCCCCGTAACTTACCCTTTCTGGCTTTTTGAGTAATGTTTGATCGACATTGTCATCCACTGGTAGTTGATCCTTCTAGATTCTTTCAACCTCTTTTCTTTCAGCTTCCTTTCTTTGTGCTTGTTCAGCCTCCTTTATTTTCTACAGCCTCTCTTCATGTTCCTCCTTAACTCTACTTTCCACTTCCCACAGTCGTGATTGCTTGAACTGACTCATGAGGATCATTAGTGAAAGATCCAAGCTCCAGTGCTTGTTGCTGCTTTGGGTTAGCTATCGGCTGACTAGGCAATTTTCCTAGTTCTCTTATAATCATCTAATTAGATAATTGGCCCGTCTGGATGTGCAGTTGTGCCAATTTTTTAGTATGAACACCTAACATGTTCTGAATGTTTATTAAGGTCTAGTCTAGGCTATAATTATGGAAATCGGGTGGAGGAGTTTTGCTTCTTTGAGGCTGGGTATGGTAGTTATATGGTTGGACAACCTAATTATTATTGAATGGCTGGAGGGCTTGAGAATTATTGAATGGCTGGAGGGCTTGAGAATTATTGAATGGCTGGATAGCCTGAGAATTATTGGATAGTTGTCTGGGTTGGTAATTTGACTGAGGATTTTGAGCCATGATTTTTGGTTGGGAGTCGAATGATTGTTGACTCTATTGGAACCTTGGTTGTGGATTATATGACTACTGTCTTTTAATGAACCTTGGTTGTGGATTGGCCGATTGTCCTTGTTGGAACCTTTGTGGTGGGTTCTCCACATTTGTAAATCTATATGACAAAAGTGGATGATTTCTGGAATTTGAGGTGTATGAATTAGTGAAAGGAGCATTATTTGAATAGTTCCACGATACGTTGGCATCGGCAACCATTATGTCTTAACACTCATTTTGAGAATACTCAACTTTTGCTTCTAACATTTCTCTAGGAGGGGAATGACTTCGCTGAAGAAACTTGTCAATTCTTTTTAATCTCTCTCCTATCAATGCCACTGAATCTCTCATATCATCATGATTCACAACATAAGCTTTCTCAAACCTTTTATCTTGTCCACCTCTAGACCTCAACTCAGATTCATATTGAATCGTATTCTCACTGATATTGTCAAACATCTCTAAGAGTTCTTTTGCCAGCTTCAAGGTAAATTAACCTTGTGTTGACACATCTATCAAAGTATTATGTGCAACTCCAAGTCCCATGTAAACATTCTTAGTTATATCATGTTCAGAGAACCTATGGTGAGGACACTTATACAAGATTTCATTATATATCTCCCAAGCATCATAAAATTGTTTACCAAGTAATTTTCTAAATCTCTTTATTGCATCTCATGCTTTTGAGGTCTTTCCTATAGGATAATGCTTTTCTATGAATTCTTTTTAAGAGCTTCCCAATCAATTTTAGTTTTTTTAACCAATTTGATATACCATCTTTTGGCTCTTTCCCTCAACGACCGAGGAAATAATTGCACTCGCAGGTCATTCTTGGATAGATTATCATACCTAATAGTAGAGGCTACCTCTAAGAAAAAATTTATGTGTTGGTATGGGTCCTCAATTCTAAGTCCAGAAAATTTAGGCAACATATTAATAACGCTTGTCTTGATTTCAAAGTGCTTCACACCTTCTTCTTCTGGAAAATCAGCATAAGAATCATACGCATCCAGTACATAGTATCCTTTTAGTAATGTCTCCAGTGCCCTTGGTTGGTTGGCTCTTTGGTCACCAATCTCGTCTTCTTCAATGATTTGGTTGGTGCCTTCCTCTGATTGATGATGATGCTCTTCAATAGCTCGATGTAAACGACGAAGAGTCTTTTTGATCTCAGGATCATACTTGACTATCTAAGTGCTAGGATTAGAGCGAGTCGATCTATCGGTCATACATTATACAAATGACTATTTTTTCTTTCTTTTTGAAATTTTATGAAATAAATACGAACTAAATTAACTAGTTCTAAATTATTTTAACTATGAATAGAAAATAAAGCTAGAATTAAATGGAAAAATCAAGGCAAAACTAAAACTCACAAACGGTTCCAGACGCAACTTCAGAATCTTCGCTTTCTCCTTTTATGCTTTTCAGAGTACCTGTCAATCACACAAAAATATAACTTTAGCTACAACTACAATAATGCAATATAAATAAACTACTAAAGCTATTGAACAATGCTATATCCCCGACAATGGTGCAAAAAACTTGATGTGCGTCAGGTGTGTACAAAATATGTGATTAAGAAAAATACCTTAAGGACACTAGGTTTTACCTTACGCAAGTGCACGTATCAATTGTAGAATAACAACACCTTAGCTCTTTTTCTTCATTAAGCTCTTGAAATACGCTTAAACACACAAACGACATAAAAATACCAAATAACGAAATGAAAAGATGTAACAAATGCTAGATAGGGGCTTAAAATGGATAACATTGAACATCTATCATTATTGTTATTTTTTATTCTTTTCAAATAGGAACTGGAACCGAACCGTTAATGTAAGGAACCGATTCAGTTTGGTTTAGTTCCTACTATCGCCTTTCAAAAAAATAAAAAATGTCAAATAACAAAACATAATATAATTATAAACTAAGTTAAATAAAGTATCTCAACTATTACAAACTCAAAATCAAATGCATAATTAGTAAAATGAAAGTACTTATTTCATAATTACATCTTAAAATTTATAATCTTATGAATAAATAAAAATATAAAAATAATAATAAATAAAGAAATCGGTTAGATTCCGATCCAGTTCAATTTTACATAATTAAGACTTGAAAAAAACCCCGAACCTAATCTTTAGAACTGGACTAAACTAGCGGTTCTGTTTAATTCGGTCCGGTTATTTAGTTCTTTCAGTTTTGTGCAAGCCCTACTCACAATTGAAAGGAGGACATATGCAACCATCGAAGAATGGAAAAAGTGAACTCGCGGTTTATAGGAAGACATCTGCAATAATCGAAAAATCCACACATAGTCTTACTTCAGATAGATTTAACACAAATGGGTGATATTTGAGAAATATTATAGTCAATTTTGCCTTCATTTTGCATAAATATTTTCTATTCCAAACACAAATCTATCAAGCAATTTGGTGACGAATACAACGTAAGGGTTTGTATGAAAGGAGATGAAATTCTCAAGCATGAATCGGAGGAAGCTCATCAGGTACTTCTGAAACCCTACCCATTTCTTATATCAATCTAGGCAACACCTTCTTTCTCTCTCTTCCCTATCACGTCCCAAATTTCCTAGAACTCCAAAACACGAGCCTAAGAATTTTGGGAGTGAAGCGAAAGTGAAAAGAAACAAAATAAAATCATAAATAGTCATCAAACACCCACACAAGGGTAAATTTTTTTTAAAAATGGTGTCGGACAACGCCGATCCGAAACAGAAAGTTGAAGTACCCCTCTTTCACTAAGGGTAAAACAGTCATTTCAGGGCCAAAATGGTCAGTTCAAAGTTCAAATATGTATTTTGTACTTAGGACAAGCCATAGAAAAAAAACGGGACTCAATTCAGAGGTTCGAAGTGGGTGAAATTTGTGTTTGAAAATCGGATGTCAGTTGCCACTCAAACAACCCTACACTGAAATTTTTGAAAATCCTGAAATTTTTTTATAAGTGTTGGGAAGCTGAGCTAGTGCCATATTTGAGTTTTTTATTTAAAGTTCAAATATGCAAAAACGCGAGATTTTGCGATATGACTCTGTTTTTCGCGCCATCGGTCCCGAAAAATCATAAATATTGGAAAAGTGAGTTTTTCATTGGCGGAACTCAAAAATAGTCACCGAGAGCTTGGGAAAAGCATAAAACATAAACTTTGTATAAAGTGATTTTTGTAAGTTTCGTAAAATCTTCCGTCTAGCCCCCAGTCTCCGTTTTAATTACCGCCAGTTTCTAAAAGTCAAAATCTTTAAGAAAATGTGTTTATTTAAATCCATTTCAAAAATAAGAAAATTTGTTAGGGTTACAGGGGTGGGCGAAAACAGGTTTTTCTATTCAAAAGGAAATGGTTTGTTTAAAAACCTAGAAAAACATCGTTTTTGGCCGGACACCTAATAACCACATTCAATAACGAGAATCCACTGCACAATATTAACCGAAAGCATTCGTAGATTAATAATCAAATGTCCTAAGGCGATACATGTCATAGTTTGAACAAATTACACAGTTTTACATTCCAGCACCGAAGTGCACCCAAGAGAATATAATCCCCGTACATAGCGCTCCAAGGGATGTACATCAATAACCACTACTCGGCTAACATGCTAGCCGGGTCAAAAGAAAGTAGTTTTTACACATTTGACTTACATAAACAAAAGAAACATGGATACATGTTTATCAAGTTAACGCCCAATAAAAGTAAGTATGGTCCGCCACCCATGCACAAAAGGGCGGACAAAATGCCACATATCCACGGAGAGATTATGAAACTTTCCCAACGGAATCACTACCTGAACAATATATAAGTTGTAGGCTGAGCTCACTAACCCAGTAGAGGAAGCGTCATCGCCTCAATCTTGGTAGTCCGAGTGGTACAACCCAACCAAGGCTCATGCCACTAACCCTAGGTCGGTCTCTTGTTCCACATGGCTCTCACGCCAATCCGGAACCCCATTAGACCCAACAAATAATTCCCCCAACATGCTCACATTATAATTATTCACAATTATAGCATGCTTCAACATCAAAACCACAATCACATATATATAGCAGTTTACATGCAATGTGACCAACATACCCACGGTACGCACACGAACACACACCTTTCTCTAAGGGTACACGGGATCATTCTCTAACCCTTCACTTTATGCTCATGAGAAGGTAGATTTATCGTACCAATTCTTTCCAAGTAATTTTTGACACCTTCACATTTAACAAAAATGGCCGTCAACACGACGTGGTCGTGAAATAGTATTTGGAACAAGTCCTCCTCCTACAACATCTTTTTCTTGGAAGACTAGTTCCATAGGAGCGAGAAGCACCTCCTGGCTAGTTGTTATGACGATCCAAACACAATACAACTCACACGTAGTTTACGCAACCCATATAAACCAACACCCATGTTTTGACACTACATGGTGTACTCAAAATGCATCAAGGTTCTCAATCACAATCATATGACATCATAATACATGTTTAGCTCAATTTGCATCATATTGTATCCAATTTAACACAATTCTTACAATTCACATTCATAAGCAATAATTCTCAACATTCTCCATCACAATACATGCTCATTTCATTATGCAATATGTTGTACTCAAATTATCATAATGTTTACAATTTCACATTTATAAGAAATAAACCACCACAAGCATTTATATCACAAAATCATGCTTTCAAGGTCCTAATTCATCGTCTAAGTTGTCAATACTCAACTCGAATATATATATATATATATATTGCATATATACACATAGACGCACACACCTTCATACAAAGACAAACACAATTTGTTTTTCCCCTACCTCTATTCTAAGCAAGCTACACAATATGCCCTAAAGAGGTCCAAGCCAATTTACCAACTCAAGTGCTCAATAGGATAGCTTCCAATAATAGCAACACACCATATGAACAACAAGATTTAATATTGTGTTTCAATAAACTGAAATTTACACAAAAGTGGCTCCAACCACAAGAACCAATTCAAACCCTAATGATTTCTATTTTAGGGTTTTATGGAGAACTGAAATCTTAAGAGTACAAGTTAGTGAACTCACCACTAGCTTCTTCCTAAGATGATTTCAAGAGCTATTACCAATGGGACTCACTTGGTAGTTGAAAGAAAACTCTACCTTCCATAACATGAACAAAAAAAGGCTAAAATCAATATCCATATAAGGAAAATCATTAACATGAAAGCTAGGGTTCTTAGTAAAAAAACTTTAATATGGGTAGAAGACTTACCAAGTAGTTCAAGAACAGAGCAAGTTTTTGTGATAGAATGAAAGTCTTTCAAAGTGGCTAAACCTATGAGTTGTAGAGATTCTCCACTCACAATTCTCACCATCCAATGGTTGAGAATCAAGCAAGGAAAATGAATAAAAAAATCCAAAGGTTGATATGAAGTCTTGCCAAGTGAAAGACCAAGAATAATGCATTCTTGCATTTAAGTGCCAACCAAACAAGGCCCTATGATCCAAGGGTTGAGAACAAAGATGGGAAAAGAAGACCAATGGCTAGAATTTAGACAGTACAAAAAAATGTAAAATGACCAATTTATTCTCAACTTTGGATTAATTATAAGAGTGTCAACATGCCTCTTAATTACCCTTCCACCCCTTGTCATCCTCTCTAATTACCAATATGCCACTCATACCCCAACACTTAGCCAAAAATCTCTACACTTTCCACTAAGTGTTCTAAATATGAAAATTCTAATTTACCCTTCGGTCATTTCTTTCCCGAAACCATTTTCAACAATTTTCATTATTCTCAAAATGAAAATACAACATGTAACTTATAATTTTTAATATCACATAAAACATGTAAGCTATGATAAGCACATAATACCATTAAGCACATAATTACATAAGCACTTAAGTGTTAATAAAATTTTAAATTAGCATGTAAAATACCGTACGTTACATTCTCCCTCTCCTCTAAAAACCCTAAAACCCTATTTTCATTCCACTTCCAAACCCTACCTTCCACTCACTTCAACCCCAATCAAACCCACTTATCAAATTGGTGTATTCTCTAATTTTCTCCATTGGATCATCTTCAATTTCTCCTTCAACATCCCCAATTACTCAGAATGTAAATTCATTTTTGTGAGTATACAGAGCAATAATATATACCCAATATGTTGTAATGGTTTGTTGAGACCTCAGAGTCTCTCTAGGTTGATCTCTGTGTCTTCTGTGTCATATGAGACCACATTTTTTGATAAAAATGGTGGATTTGAGAATTTGGATAGTGTTGGGTCTGATGATTCTGAGTTAAAAAGGAAGGGTGTTAATGGGTTTGGATCAAATTTGTTTTCCAAACAAGTTGGAGAAAATGTTGAGCTCATTAGGAGTGATGAGGATATTATGGAGAGTGTTGGGTCTGATGATTCTCAGTTGAACGATAGCAATATTGATGGAGTTAAACCAAATGTCAGGTGTATAGAAGTGTCGAAAATTGTTGAGCTCATGAGGAGGGAAAAGGATGATCCAGAGTCAAAGTTGGAACAATTAGGTGCTAAAAATATCAATCTTCAATATATTTGTGAGGTATTTCGGGTTCTGAATCGTAATAGATTATCTGGATTGGATTTATTTAGGTGTATTCAAGATTCAAATCCGCAGTTGTTTCAAGATCATGATGTTTATAGTTTGATTATAAATAACTGCAGGTGGTTAGGTGATTATGGCACAATGATTTATTTGTTGAAGGGTTTTAAGGCAGACGAAACTCAACTAATTGAAAAGGCATTTGAGTTTTTGTGGTTTTTGGATTCAAATGAGGCTTCGGTCAATCAATCTGTAGAAAGAGTGATACATGTGTTGAATGAAGCTAGGGGTTCATGTCGTGGATATGGTATTTGGTCATTGATTAAGATGTTCTCCGCGATGGACTTGGAGTTTGTGATTGAAATTATGAAGCGAGAAGGGCCCTATTACAATGTTTTGGTTCTTGTGAAGTGTCGAAAAGGCCATTTTGAAGTAGCACTTGCTTTACTAGAAGAAATGAGACAATTCGGTTATGAGCCAAATGTCACAACCTACATTAGGAGTGATGAGGATATTATGGAGAATGTTGGGTCTGATGATTCTCAGGTTAAGGATAGGAATATTAATGGAGTTGAACCAAATGTCAGGTGTGAAGTGATGTTCACTCAGGGTGGTTAAAAATATGTGTTAAAAGCATATCTTTAAGACGACCTATGTTTTACATATCGCAAGCGCACAAGGCAATTGTAGTATAGAAATGGCTTGTGAAAGGGAATGTCGAACCCACCGAGACTTGATTATTCACTTCAGCAGTTCAAAAATATTGAATTATGGCTGAAAAAGTGTTTGATTTGATTTTAATAATCCTGACTAAATTAACTAAGAACATAAAATAAAATGAGAGTTTGATTAATAGAGAGAGAAAACTACGGTTTTCATCGCTCCACCACTAACTGCATAACATAGTTTTCAATTTGCACAATTGTAAAAAGGGCGATCAATTCCCGTGAATCAGAACATACCACAAATAGTCGAATACAATCCCAAAAATGATACAGTCAACTGGGTTCGCTACAACCCATCTCTGGATAAAGTGTATCTAGTGCATGCTATTTACTTTACTCTAATATATTCCTAATGCTTGAAATTAAACTAGAGCATGTCTATGATACCTCACTGAGGCATGCCCTCTGTAAACCTAGGGTTTCGAGTGTCAAGAACCATTGATGTAGAAAAACACACTATGTTTATGATAACATGATTGTGTAAGAAAATATACTCATTCAATTTAAGACAAGAATTTATGAATAAATATATAATCTTGTATCAAGAATAAAACTGATCACTCATCTACAACAATCATCACGGTATGGTCACAGCTTCTCCTTTATTACAATTGAAAACAAATATTACTTGGCTAAGGTTTTGCTAGAAAACCCTAGATACCTGTTTAGTTACTCATGGCTGATGGAGACCACATCGTTGATGTAGAATTGGCCACCATGGTCATTTTCTCTGGCACTCTAGGTCTTGTATAGCTTTTTCTTGGAATGAATCTCTTGAGGCTGCTCTGAAAATTATCTGAACGAAGCTCACCAACTTTATAGTAAAGCTTGGTATTTATAGATAAAGCTAAGGGAAACCCTAATGGTTGTCCTTTTTCATAATTTCACGCAAAACTAAGTAAAAAAACCCTATATTCTAATGTATATATATGTATATCATGTGTATCAAGGTGTAAAGTCACAACCGCCACAAAGGAAAAATAAGTTGGGGTCAAAACTGGAATTTTCAGCATATTAATCCGCCAGACTCCTACGACTGGGGCATAGGTCCAAAATGCCCGCGTGTAGCCCAGACGTCAAAACAACACTTTGTAGCCACTTTTTGTTGCTGGAGGCGTAGCAAAACCTTTTGAACCAACTTTTCTCGGTATTAGTGTCATTTGAACCCCCTCAACTCGCTTGTTATAATTATTGAAGTTACAGCTGAAAAAAATGATATTTCTACCCTTCGAGTGACACTTTTCTTTCAAAAATACCTCTTTAGCTCTCCTCTTGAATAAAAATGAGCACTTCTCTCGTTAATTCACCAAAGTTAGCTATTTTTCTTCCTTAAGCTCCTGAAACACGCTTAAACACACAAACAACATAAAATACCAAATAATGAAATTTAAGGACGTAACATTAGCAAGATAGGGGCCTAAAATGGAAAATATTTGACACCCATCATGAAGAACTGTTTGAAATTGTTGAGCACATTAGGAGAGAAAAGAATGATAGAGAGTCAAAGTTGAAGCAATTATGTGCTGAAAATTTCAATCTTCAATATATTTGTGAGGTATTTCGGGTTTTAAACTGTGATAGATTATCTGGATTGGATTTGTTTAGGTGTATTCAAGATTCAAATGCGCAGTCGTTTCAAGATCATGATGTTTGTAGTTTGATTATAAATAACTGCGGGTAGTTAGGTGATTATGGCACAATGATTTAGTTTTTGAAGGATTTTAAGGTAGACGGAACTCAACTAATTAAAAAGGCATTTGAGTTTTAGCAGTTTTTGGATTCAAATGAGGCTTTGGTCAAATAATCTGTAGAAAGAATGATACATGTGTTGAATAAAGTTGGGGATTCATGTCGTGGATCTGGTATTTGGTCATTGATTAAGTTGTTCTCTGCAGCGGACTTGGATGAAATGGCCATATTTGTGTTTGAAATTACGAAGCGAGAAGTGCCCTATTACAATGTTTTAGTTCTTGAGAAGTGCCGGAAATGCCATTTTGAAGAAGCACTTGCTTTGCTAGAAGAAATGAGACAATTCGGTTGTGAGCCAAATATCAAAACCTACAACTACCTGCTTAGCACTTTATGTAAGAATGAGAGGTTAGATTAAGCTTGCCGTTTGCTTGAAGAAATTCAGGAAAAGGGTTGTCAACTCAATGTGTTAACCTTTGAAATATTTATTTATTACACGTGTAAACAAGGCAAGATGGATAGTACAATTCAGTTTCTTGATCATATGGTGTCTATTGGTCTTGAACCACGGCTAACAATCCATGCTGCCTTTATCAAAGGTTATTTCAAGTTGGGGAAATATGAGGAGGCATACAGGTATGTAATTGAAGCGGGTGACAAGTATAAGCCCTCAAGTGCTATGAATTTCAGTTAGCTTGCAGATCTTCATGTGATAGAAAAACATATCTGAAATTACCTAGATGATAGTGAAAACAACCTAGAGGGGGTGAATAGGCTTTTTTTCGATTTTATGATCAATTAAAATTATGTAGCGGAAATTCAATTTTAATTAGTCACAAACCATAATTCTCAATTCAATTCTCAAAAATAGATCAATCAATCAAATATGAATTTAAGTGCAGAAATTTAAATCATTAGAAGACACAGAGATTTTTTACGTGGAAAACCTTGGAAAGATTTCGAGTAAAAACTACGGATACACTCGGGTATCGATGCAATATGAATCTGAGAATTTGTACAGATTCTATGAAACAGAACTTACAACCGCTGTAATTTGTTGTTTTTCACTTGACGTCTGAAAGTCTAGATTCACTCGCGCTCCACAAAGCTTTCGCTCCGATCTCCGTACTCTGACGGTTCTGCTTCTTAACAGATCAAAATCACCATGAAACCCCCTGCTTTAATCTTCGCACTCAGACGGCTCTGTTGTTCAATGGATTAACGCAACCACGTTGCTATAAACGGTGTGTGAAATTTTCAGGAACTATACCATTCAATCGTACATAGAAATCGTCGATGTAGAAGCACGATTGAAGACGTCCAATAACAAAAAAGAACTTGTGTATCTCTAAGCACTCAATAATATTCTCTCACCATATGTATATCTCTATAGAAGAAGATGAAGCTGTAGAAAACTTTCAGAGAATTCTTAAAGATGTGTCTCCTCTTGTTGCAGACTTGGGTATTTATAGACAAAGATGATCAAAATCCTAAGTTTGCGTTTTCTCGTAATTTCACATCCAAACCCTATATTCTGGTGAATATAATGTATATAGCATGCACTTTGATGTATATAAGTCGTGGACAAATCATAAAACCAACCCATGGACAAATCAGATATCGTAGCAAAATTTATCCAAAATCTTGCCGTAGCTACACTACAAGCTTAGCTGACCTACGCTTCAAAAAAATGTGTTTTCCAGCCACTTTTTGAAACTGAAAGCGTCGGCATTTTCTGTTAAAACCACTTTTCTCCGCAACTGCGCCAAAATGACCCTCTTGAACCCATGATACATTTTTGCTTGAAGTGACGGCTTTCTCAATATGTTCACTTTTGTGCTTCATTTGTATTCTTCATTACTTCAATGCTTAATTCTACCTTTGATAAAGCTTATCGATGTCATTGAAACCAAATCAACCTATCTAACACTCAACATGATTATTGTCTAGAACATGCCATAAATAAACAATACACAAAAGTGTTCTTACAATATCAATTCTACCAGAAATATTCTAATTGAAATGATGGACAAGGGTGTCATACCAAACTTCTCAGTTTATAAGAAAATTTTGAAGGAACTATATAAGCCTGGTAGAAAGAGAGAGTTGGAATGTTTGTAAGGAAGGTTTTCTAGATTGAGATCAATGTAAAAAGTGTTGGCTGGCTAAGCGATAACCTTTAGGTGCATGATTACAGTTCTAGCCCGTGTTTGCTCAACTCATCGAGAGAAGGTTTCAAGCTAAAGTTTCCAGTTTTATGATAATTTTGAGGCAGCTGAACATGTCTGGTAGTGGACTCTGAACAAGTATGATACTTATACCCTAATATTTGGGAAGCTGTTATTCTTGGATGAGATAAGATTCTTTTCTGTCATCCATTCTTGGCGCTTTTCATCTGTACACTTTCTTGCTACAAAAAATTAGAATGCAGGATCATTTTCTACAAAAGTATTGAGAATGTTAGTCAACAAATTTTGTATTTATAAGAGATGGAGCTTGAGGGCATCTATCATGAGAAAGTTAGAGGGAAATATTCTATTATTTTCCTCCATTTATTCCATCTCTTTTTTGAATCAACGTTTCTTTATAGGAAAGGTAAGATTCTCGTAGTTTGCTTGGTATTAAGTATATGGGGACCAGTTTATTACTTTGCTTTAAGAAATTACTATTTTTAGTTAATTAATTAATTTTATTGCTATTACTTTTTTAGCATTCTGATGATTGTTAGAACATTTTTTATAATTCTAATTCTGTTTCCAACTTTAGTGTAGGCATATTTCTAAATTAATTAATTTTATTATTTATACCTTTTAGCATTCTACATTAGGAGTGATGAGGATATTATGGAGAATGTTGGGTCTGATGATTCTCAGGTGAAAGATATAAATATTGATGGAGTTTAACCAAATGTCAGGTGTGAAGAAGTGTTGGTAATTGTTGAGCTCATTAGGAAGGAAAAGGATGATAGACAGTTAAAGTTGAAACAATTGGGTGCTGAAAATATCAATCTTCAATATATTTGTGAGGTATTTCGGGTTTTGAATCGTGATAGATTATTTGGATTGGATTTGTTTAGGTGTATTCGAGATTCACATGCGCAACCATTTCAAGATCATGATGTTTGTAGTTTAAATAGAGTATTTCAATTATTACAAACTCAAAATCAAATGTATAATTAGTAAAATTAAAGTACTTATTTTATAATTACATTTCTTAATTTATAATCTTATGACTAATAACTTATAATTTTTAAATTATATATAAATAAATAAAAAATAATAATAAATAAATAAATCAGTTTGGTTCGGATCCAGTTCAGTTTTACATAGTTTAGAACTTGAACAAAACCCCGAACCCAATCCTTAGAACCGAACCAAACTAGCGGTTTTGTTTGGTTATTCAATTATTTCAGTTTTGTGCAAGCCCTACTCGCAATTGAAAGGAGGACATATGCAGCCATCGAAAAATGGAAAAAGTGAACTCGCGGTTGACAGGACGACATATGCAACAATAAAAAAATTCACTAATTGTCATACTTCAGATAGATTTAACACAAATGGGTGATATTTGAAAAATATTATAGTCATTTTTGCCTTTATTTTGCATAAATCTTTTCTATTCCAAACACAAACCTATTAAGCAATTTGGTGGCGAACACAGCATAAGGATTTGTTTGAGTGGAGATGGAAATTGCATGAATCGGAGGAAGCTCGTCAGGTACTTCTTAAACCCTACCCATTTCTTCTTTCAATCTAGGCAACACCCTTTTTCTCTCTCTTCCCCCTCTCCTCTACAAACCCTAAAACCCTCTTTTCCTGCCACTCTTCCAAACCCTACCTTCCACTCACTTCAACCCCAATCAAACCCACTTATCAAATCAGTGTATTCTTTATTTTCCTCAACTGGATCATCTTCAATTTCTCCTCCAACATCCCCAATTACTCAGAATGAAATTCTTTTTTGTGAGTCTACAGAGCAATAATATATACCCAATATGCTGTAATGGTTTGTTGAGACCTCAGAGTCTCTCTAGGTTGTTCTCTGTGTCTTCTGTGTCATATGAGACCACATTTTCTGATAAAAATGGTGGATTTAAGAATTTGGATGGTGTTGGGTCTGATGATTCTAAGTTAAAAAGGTAGGGTGTTAATGGGTTTGGATCAAATTTGATTTCCAAACAAGTTGGAGAAAATGTTGAGCTCATTAGGAGTTATCAGGATATTATGGAGAGTGTTGGGTCTGATGATTCTCAGTTGAAGGATAGGAATATTGATGGAGTTCAACCAAATGTTAGGTGTGTAGAAGTGTTGGAAATTGTTGAGCTCATGAGGAGGGAAAAGGATGATCCAGAGTCAAAGTTGGAACAATTAGTTGCTGAAAATCTCAATCTTCAATATATTTGTGAGGTATTCCGGGTTCTGAATCGTAATAGATTATCTGGATTGGATTTGTTTGGGTGTATTTGAGATTCAACTGTGCTGCCGTTTCAAGATCATGATGTTTGTAATTTGATTATAAATAACTGGGGGTGGTTAGGTGATTATGACACTGATTTATTTGTTGAAGGATTTTAAGGTAGACAAACTCAACTAAATGAAAAGGCATTTGAGTTTTTATAGTTTTTTTTATTCAAATGAGGCTTTGGTCAAACAATCTGTAGAAAGATTGATACATGTGTTGAATCAAGTTGTGGGTTCATGTAGTGGATCTGGTATTTGGTCATTGATTAAGATGTTATCTTTAGCGGACCTGAATGAAATGGCCAAGTTTGTGATTAAAATTACGAAGCGAGAAATGCCCTATTATAATGTTTTGGTTCTTGAGAAGTGTCGAAAAGGCCATTTTGAAGAAGCACTTGTTTTGCTAGAAGAAATGAGACAATTCGGTTGTGAGGCGAATGTTAAAACCGACAACTATCTGCTTAGCACTTTATGTAAGAATGAGAGGTTAGCTGAAGCTTGTCGTTTTATTGAAGAAATTTAGGAAATGGGTTGTCAACTCAATGTGTTAACCTTTGAAATATTTACTTATTACACGTGTAGACATGGCCAGATGGATAGTGGAATTCAGTTTCTTGATCATATGGTGTCTATTGGTCTTTAACCTCGACTAACAACCCATGCTGCCTTTATCCAAGGTTATTTCAAGTTGGGGAAATATGAGGAGGCATACGGGTATGTAATCGAAGCCGTTGAGTTATGTGGAGTTGGTCTAAGAATATGTGATTCAACCAGTGTGCGGTTTGCCGCCAACCACGGGTTGGGGCTTTGGATGTGAATGTGGGTAATAAGGTGCCTCTTGTCGAGTTTTCTAGCTTTGGCCATCTAGTTCATCTCGGACTCACGTAGTTCGTAGTGTTCTCTTATTCCTCGTTGTGTCTATCTTTGCTAATAGTTATGACTCTAGAAATTGCTAGTCGGACCGAGCGGATCCGGTTACCGTTCCTTCCACTTTAGTGCCTCTTGTTACCTTCTGGTTAAAAAACTTGACCTTTAGAGAATTGGGTTTGGTATATTCTTTTGGTTGGTCGGAACGTATCGAGCCATGATCCATGTGATTATTTAGCTTGTAGACTTTTATAAGCATCACGGATGCGTCAAAATCACTAAAAATCTATCCGGAATCATTTTCAAAATTTGAAATTTTTAGTTTTTCGGGTGGGAGATTGATCCCCATATTAGTTGCTATTTTAGGAGGAGATCGATCCCCCCAAAACTAAGATCGATTCCCCTTTCATCCACGGGTCAAAATTTTGTATTTTGGCATTTTGACTCCGATTCTTGTTCCAATGCTATATTTACCCTCTTTATACCCCATTTGGTAGGATTGAGGTAAAAAAATTGTTCGGGTTGTCGGTTTAGGCGTGGTGTCAAAATATTTCATTTGACTTCCTTGTCGATCTAGGATTGGTCAGAAATGATGATTCGTGTCCCGTTGGTCTTCTTTGGCTATTAAATATGATTAAAACTCACAAGCGGTCCAACAAAGCAATCGTCACCTCTTCTCTGGTTCTTTCTGCTAATTTTAATGTACCCGTCAAAAATTACACAATCTCGTCTTTTAAAAGAAGAAAATAAAAATTAAAGCAAATAAATAATTTAGCTATAATAACTATTCTAGAGTATAGAAAATTTATTTAGTCCCCGGCATCGGCTTCAAAAACTTGATCGGCCAAAAACATTGATTGGTTTTTGTGACTAGGCTAAGACAATGATTAATAATAATAGTGCAAATAAGCCTTTATATTTGACCTAGTTTTACCTATCCCAAGTGCACAAATCGAATCGTAGTATAATATGCTTATGATAGGGATTATCGTATCCACAGGGTCTAAATATATCACAACTCTATATATAATTATTGTAAATAAATTATGAAAAAGTATTTGTTGGATTGTTTTCTATAACTACTTTGACAGAAAATAAAATAACATAAAATAAAGATAGATTTTGGTTTTTAAGAAGAACAATAGAGATAAGATCTAGGGTATATCTAACGCCACCACTAACCGCATAATATAGCCTTATATTCATTCGATTGTAAAGGGCGGTCCATCATATATGAATCAGATGTAGGGTTGCAGCATTGGCAAACCCTAATCCCAAAGAAGGAACAATTCATCCGACTTGGCTACAACCCATCTTCAAATAAAGTATGACTAGTGCATGCATCTACACTACAACTACTCCTAAAACATTAAATAAAAAACATGTCTATATCATCTTCTCTTAGCATGGCATGTCTAAATCTAGATTGCATGTTAATGACCACCATTGTGTAAAAAATCATGAATTAAGCATCCGAGTGATAGACCATATTAGCCCATATTGAATAATCATGATTGAGTAAGATGATATATTTATTCAAGTTAAGACAAGACATAGAATAAACATAAAATCTTATATTATATTAAACGTGTTCATTCATCTACACAATTATCACATACGTATCCTTCAGTTTCCCTTTATACAATTGAAATAAATAAAAGTCTACATTACTTGGCTAGGGTGTTAGGTGCTCATGGTTGTGGGAATCTTCATTATTGACGAATAAACCCCTTCCATGGTTGTTGTTCTTCAATGTCTTGCAAAAGTATGCAATAAACATTTCTCCACCAAAAGTCTTCAAAGTCTCCCTATTTGTCCAACTGTAGGGGAGACCCCTCTCTTTTATAGAAAAAGAGGCATCTTTATTTGACATGTTAATTGCTTCACCATCAAGTTAGGATTTCTATAAGTGTAATCCTTGAAGAAGAATGTCAAATCTGATAAATTATGGTTAATAATATGTCCCAAAATAGCCTAAAATGCATTCCATGTTGATTCTGGTCGAAACGGACCCCACAAAGTTGGCTGACTCGGATTTGGCGAAAGTGGTTCATCGAGTACTCGGTGAGGATTCCACCGAATACTCGGTGGTTCTTTCATAGTGCACAGTAGTGCGACCATGGCGTGGTTAGCTTCTGGATCTACGCTATCATCCGCACTAAGGCACGACTTTTTGGCTTACTGAGTACTCGGTGAAGACTCTACCGAGTACTCGGTAGTTCTTCACACCACTTTTCATGTTTTGACGTCGTTGCTCCGTTTCTCTTCTCGGCTTCATTCCACTTCACTTGTATTGCATCCTTATGTTGTTTTCAGTCTATTATAGGTCTTTTATCCTTGGTTTTGGCTCTCGAACGATCTTGAATCATTAATTTAGTTATTACACCGAATTTAACTCGCTTTGCATAACATAGTCCTAAAACGTCTCAAAACACACAAATCGAATAAAAGCACCAATATAATGATATATATAGACTTAACAATGCATAATTATGGACCTAAAATGTATGACATTTGGCTCCTATCAAGGGCTCTTCTCAATCACTTCTATAAATGCTAAGGTCTGCACCAGACCTAAGGAGCTTCTAATTACATAATTTTCAAAGCATTATGTCTGAAGATTTATATCTTTCAAAGAAGGGATTTATTTAGATCTTAGAGATCCGAAGAAGAAGACCATGGAGGGCGGTTCTACTTCAACGATGTCGTCTCCTTCCACCATGGTCAACTAAACCGGTATCTAAGGTTTTCTAGCAAAATCCTAGTCATGTAATGTAGTTATTTATTTGTTTCAATTTTAATGAGGGGAAACTGAAGACCACACCTATGATGATTGTATAGATATGAGACTGAAGTAATTTATGATAAGGGGTTTTATATTTATTCTATTCTTGTCTTAGATGGAATGAATGCATTATCTCAACCAATCATGTGTATCTGGTGTTCTCTAACATATCTTGATTTTCTACACAATGGTGCTTAACACCTGAAACCCTATATTTACATAGGCTATGCCTCGACGAGGTGATATAGACATGCTTTAGTTTAAATTCATGATGTAGGAGTAGATTAGAGTAAAGTAGATGGCATGTACTAATCACACTCTATCCAGAGATGAGTTGTAGCTAATCCGATGGATAGTATCCTTTTTGGTACGTATTCGACTATTTGTGGTACGGTTTGATTCACGGTGATGGATCGCCTTCTTACAATTGAGCAAGTGGATAACTATATTATTCGTATAGTGGTGGAGTATAAAAATCCTAGTTTTTCTCTACTCTGAATCACAAACACAATTTACATGCTATTTTTAGTTATTTCATTAGTTATATATCTCAAACGAATCAAAACCTTTCTGAACTATAATTCAATACTTTTAGATTTCTAGAGTGACTAATCCAAGTCTCTGTGGGATCGATATTCCATTTCTCAAGCCAATTTCTATTACAATACGATTCGTGCGCTTACGATAGGTAGAACCTTGTTGTCATAAGAGTCCATTCTTAAGCATTATTTTTAACCCCGATTGACGCCTATCAAGGTTTTGGCGCCATTGGTGGGGACTTGGCAATATTATTAGCTTTAGTAGTTTAGTAAAAATGAGTTATTGTAGTATTCTTAAAATTGGAATTTTTGTGTGATTGACATGTATACTGAAAAACGCGAAGGAAATCAGTGGAGCAGTGAAGATTGCATCGTTGGACCACTTATGAGTTTTCAGTTTAACTTAATTTTACACATAGTTTTAGATTTAATTCCTACTAATAGTTAGAATAGCTTAGAGGTAGTTATTTTTATTTTTAGAAGAAAAAAATACAAAAACAAACAAATTTTGCCTTGTGCGTGGGCGATTTGCAATCCCCTTTCGATCCTGACACTGAATTAGCCCCTTTTGATCCTAAGATCGAAAGAACTTTTCGTAAGAATCTTAGAGCTAGGAGATTAGAAAAGCTTCGAAGGAAGTTGGATTTTAAGAGGATGGTTAACCGCAATGTAGATGCCTGATGATCCTCAGCTACGCCCTTGAAGGGATACTATGCACCTTCCAATCATGATTCGTATGCCGAATTTCCAGAAGAGGAAGGGGTCAAACACTATGAGATCAAATCTAGTGTTATTATCAACATGTTACCCAAGTTCTATGGACTCAGGAATGAGGATCCATATCAACATGTTGACGAATTCATAGAGATGCCCTCAACTGCAAAAATTGAGAATATAAGCACTCTTGCGTTGTGTGTATGATTATTTCTCTTTTCCTTAAAATAGAAAGCTAAAAGTTGGTATATTAACTTGGATAGGGGGATAAAAATCAATTGGGAAACCTAAAGGCTGAATTTTCAGAAAAATATTTTCCAATAGGTAGAACTCATGAGGTGCAACACGCGATTACCCACTTCAGAGAGTTACCTCGTAAGGAATTCCACGATGCATGGGATAGGTTCAATGAAATTTTGCTGAACTGCCCTCATCACAAATGTTTCGAATAGGATATAGTGCGTAATTTCTATCTTAGACTTGGCGCAGTTCATAAAAATTTGATAGATGCAGTAGTGGGAGGTCAGTTTACACTGAAGCCAGTAGATGAAGTCTTAAGGTTGTTTGATAATGTGAGTGATAACTCGCTCCAACAGGAGTCTGAAATGCGTTCTAGGGATGGAGTCGGTAGGAAATCTGACAGTCTTTTTAGTATAGAAAGAGATGAGGATGCTAAAGAACAAGTAGTCGTAATAGGACATAAGTCTTACTATATATGTTATTAACATCGGGGTCGGCTAAGCAGGGGCCTCCGTTTCAAGGGCCCCATTTTTTTACTATGTTCTTAGTATTATAATAGGCTAAAAAACAATTATATTTTTTTTATAAATATCTTATTTTAATTATAAAATATAAAGGAAAAACACCTTCACGGATGCGCTTACAATAAGAATATGAGAATAATGGCAAAAATTAAGAACGAAAAGAAGGGTAACCAAGTATGTTCATCTGGAGTAACCCATAAAAATTAAATGCTGCTGGAAGAAGAAGAAGCTTTTGAGGCGCAACCAAAAGTTGCTAAGAAGTCTGCAGGCTTATTTCCTTCACGGAGAATGTGAGAATACTCCATAATGAAACCTTGCATAATTGTTACATGAATTTTAGCGAAAATTTTTTTATATACCAAGGAGAAGCTGAAAAAACCATTCAAAACATCAATTAGGATTTTGAAGTCAAATTCCACAACGATGCTAGAATAGTGTAAATTGAAGCAAGCTCGAAGACTTTAAAAAATTGCGCGAACTTCAGCCTCCATATTTGTGTATTCTCCGAAAAAAGATTAGAAAGTCAACAAGAGATCTCCTTTGTTATTTGTTATTTGTAATTGTTATACTAACTAACAATAATAATATTTTTTCATGATGTAAGCTGATAGGTGTCAAATATTAGACATTTCGACCTCTTAACTCACTATTGTTACATCATTTCATTTCATTATTCGGTATTTTTATGTTATTTGTGTGTGAAAGCATGTTTCAGGAGCTTAATGAAGAAATTGACCTAACTTTGGTGAATTAACCAAAGTGAATGTTATTTCTATCCAAGAGGAGAGTCAAAAAGGCAGCTTGAGACAAAAATGGCTCCCAGAGGGCAAAAACGGCATTTTTAGAAGTTGTCATCAAAAGCAAAAAGTATCATGGGTTCAAGGTGATTATTTCGGTGCATTCACGGAGAAAAGTGGTTTTCAAGAAAACACCTATGCTTTCATAATCAAAAAGTGGCTGGAAAGTGTATTTTTACATTTAAAGGTACGCTTGAGGGTACGCTAGAAGCGTAGGTAGGTTACGCTTGAAGCGTATCTACGGCAAAAGTTTGTGATTTTTGATGGTTTTGCCTGTTCTACCCCCGGTTCGACTCCAAGACGTGACTGCGACTCTAGACCTCTATATACATGTATATGCACATATATATATCAGATTTTAGGGTTTTTATGAGGTTTAGTGTGAAATGACTGAAAAAGACCTTTCTACACCATTGGCTATATATACACGATCGTATATCAATATGAAGGGGTCGTTGGCTTTGGTTCATTCAGAAGGGTTCGTTCATTCAGTTGGTTGGGTCATTCATTGAGTTATCTCACGTTCATATTCAAAAGTGTTATTGTTGAGAGCCATATTCAGACCTAGAGATCTGGATAAGAAGACCATGGAGAGCGTTTCTACATTAGTGATGCAGTCACCTTCCACCATTGCCAACTAACTCGGTATCTAGGGTTTTCTAGCAAAATCCTAGCCAAGTAATGTAGTTTTTCATTATTGCAATTGTAACGAGGGGAAATTGTTGACCATACTGTGATGACTATAATAGTTAAGAGATCGTTTAAATTTTCAATATAAAATTCTATATTTGTTCTAAATTCTTTCTTAGATGGAATGAATGTACCATTTTACTCAACAATAGTTATTCAATATGAGCAGGAACTCGGATGCTTAATTTATGATTTTCTACATAATGGTGATAATGAAACTTGAAACCCTAGGTTGACACAGGTCGTGCCTTGGCAATTTATCATAGACATGCTTTAGTTTATTTTCATGTATTAGGAGTAAACTAGAGTAATATAATTGACATGTACTAGTTAGGTCAGTCCTGAGATGGGTTGTCGCAATCCAGTTGATGGTCATTCTTTTTGGGGTCGTATTTAGATAATTTGGTCTTTGACCACCCAAACAAACCATTTTCAGAAAATATAATTCAGTGTTTTTGAATTGCTAAAGTGAATAATCTAAGTCTCTGTGGGATCAATATCCCTTACTCAAGCCATTGATGTTCTATACTTGATACGTGTGCTTGCGTAAGGTTAAACCTAGCATTGTCATAAGATGTTGTTTTTAACAATTATTTTTAGCACCTCTGACAGTACATCAAGTTTTTGGTGCCACTGCCGGGGACTTAGCATTGTTCAATAGCTTTAGTAGTTTAATTGCATTGCGTTATTGTAGTTGTAGCTAAAGTTAGATTTTTGTATGATTGATAGGTACTATGAAGAACATAAAAAGGAAAAGCAGAGCTTTTGAAGTTGCGTCTGGAACTTTTGTGAGCTTTAGTGTTGCCTTGATTTTTGCATATTCATTCTAGCTTTATTTTCTATTGGATGGTTAAAGTAGTTTAGAAGTAGTTAATTTAGTTAGATTTTATTTCATAAAAAAAAAATAGTCGTTTGAGTAGCGTATAACCAATAGATCGACCCATTCTAATTTTAGCACTGCGTTAGTCGAGTACGATCCTGAGATCGAAAAGACTCTTCGTCGTTTACGTCAAGTTATTAAAGAGCATCATTGTCAAATAGAAGAAGGCACTAGTCAAATTATTGAAAAAGAAGCGATGGGTAACCAAAGAGCCAACCAACAGAGGGCTCCAGAGACGTCCCTAAAAGGACTTTACGCGCCCAATGGGTATGATTCCTATGTACACTTTCCAAAGGAAGAAGGTGGGAAGCACTTCGAGATCAAGACAACCATTATTAATATGTTTCCGAAATTTTCTAGACTTAGAATTGAGGATCCATACTAACACATAAATGATTTATTAGAGGTAGCTTCTATTTTTAGGTATAATAATTTGTCAAAAAATGAATTCCGAGTGAGATTATTCCCTTGGTCATTGAAAGAGAGAGCCAAAATGTCACGCCCCAAATTTCGTAGGACTCCAAAACCCGAGCCTAAGAGCTAAGGGAGTGAATGCGGAAGTAAAAAGAAACGAGAACAAATGACCTATAATCCTCAAACACCCACACAAGGGTAAAAATGTCATTTCAGGCCTAAAAGATGTCAACAAGATCACTCATGATCAAAATAGAAGTGAAATGACTTAAACGACACCTTAAACGGCCATTCAAACACCCCATGTTCACCCGAGGGAAAACGATCATTTCAGGGGTAAAATAGTAATTTCAAAGTATAAACACAAAGTTTGGACCTAAAAGAATCTATAGGAACAAACATAACCAAATTTGAAGGTGTGAGGTGGAAACAACGACATTTTGAAAATCCGCCGTAGCGACGTGTAAAGGTTCAAAACATACCATCACATTTAAATGTCCATTATACCCTCAAAACTAAATCTAATGAAATGATTCAAAATCATAACATCAAGAGCTTTAAGTCCTCTTTCTAAAAAGCTAAAAAACACCTCCATCCGACACCCGTAGCTCGAGATATGAGCGAAATAGTAAAACATGGTCAGAATGGGGTTGAACCACGCAGTCCCTTTTAGGGTCACAATATTTTATCAGTCCCTTCGGGGTCACTATTTTTTCAATCCCTTCGGGGTCACAATGCTTTATCAGTCCCTTCGGGGTCCCAATGATTTATCAGTCCCTTTTAGGGTCACAATATTTTATTAGTCCCTTCGGGGTCACAATATTTTTTCAGTCCCTTCGGGGTCACAATGCTTTATCAGTCCCTTCGGGGTCCCAATATTTTATCAGTCCCTTCGGGGTCACAATATTTATCAGTCCCTTCGGGGTTACAATATTTATCAGTACCTTTGGGGTCACAATGCTTTATTAGTCCCTTCAGGGTCACAATATTTTATCAGTTCCTTCGGGGTCACAATATTTTATCAGTCCCTTCGGGGTCCCAATGCTACATTAGTCCCTTTGGGATCCTAATGATTTATCAGTCCCTTTTAGGTTCACAATATTCTGGACTAAATTATTAAAATCAATCCAAGAAGAAATTGGTTTTTTTTCTTTTTTCTTTTTTAGGCATACGATCATAGTGGTCTTTAAGTGTTTGGAGTCGCAGACAATCACCATTTTGGAGCGACATAATGACTCTGCCAAGAGAGGCACTACTTTGGAGGTTGGGACACCCCTTATGGGTCGCTTTGCTTTACAGGTGTCTCGCTCTAATTCTTTACCATATCCTTACTTGTCAGATCGTGCGAGATTACTTGTGGGCTCACAAACCTCGGTTACAACTAGAAGAAGGACAAAGGCTTAGTTGCCCGTGCTTTGACGCTACGATCTTATTTAAATGAGATTGAGGCCGAGACCGCTCCATTTTCACTTTTGGGGCATAAAGTGGTTGCTAGAGAATTTATATGGAAAACTCCTCTGCAGATTTTTTCCATCTTTCCATACACTGAAGGATACTAGGAGTGGGCGGAAGACATCTTAGGCCACCAAGAACAGTTTCTGAAAGAGAAGAATTTATATGATGCAATATATGCTTCACTATTTTCATACTCTTAGCATAAGAACATTCTTCAAGCTTTCCTCGAGTTATGGTGCCCTTCTATTAACTCCCTCCATTGTGCTGTGGGCGAGGTTTCTATTTCCCTTCATGATTTACGCATCATAGGAGGTCTTCCTTTCGCGACAAGCAATATGAGGAAGTCATTCCCTCTGCTAGAGAATTATCAGAGCTTGATCGAGAAGGGAATTCTTTTCTTCCTCTACTTGTGGATATCTCTTTTTGGCCTTCCATTGCCTTTGTAAGAAGCAGAGGAAAAAACAAATGGTGGGAATCGTTGATTGGGTGACCTTTTGGTTTAAAGATGTTAGGTGATATCGGGATGCTTCAAAAAAGGTGCAAAGAAACCCAAAACAGAATCACAACCAAAGTCTCACTCAACCTTTCGGCGCGATACCTCCTGTGCGAGATTGGTCTCGCCAAGCAGACGAGATGTTTACTAGTCTTGGAGTGGCGCAAGAAATGAAGAAGAAAACTTATTTGGCCGCCTTTTTAGCATGTTGGTTATGCAAATATGTCCTACCGTTGAATCCTGATGGCGTCATTCGACCTGGCGTATTCAAGGTTGCAAGCATGATCGCAGATGGCACCAAATTTTGTCTATCTGTCCCTGTTTGGGCAAGCATCTACAGATGTTTGAATGACATTGTTTCCTCACCTAACCCAGGGAGATCTAGTGCTATATTTCCTGCACATTATGTATATGGATGGATAACTGACTATTTCAAAACCCACTCTCCTATTTTGGAAATCCAATCTCTTCCTCGAATGAATTTATATACGAGTACTGGGTCTGCCCAACACGTTTATAAAGTCGTAGCTCAAAACATGTTTCGATCATGTAAAAGTGTTCCACTTCCTTATCATTCCCGGACATCTTCGATGCGGGAGGTGCTAAAAGATGATGGTCGACTATAAATTTCCACTCATGAGTACTTTTCTGGCCTCCGATCAGGTTACTTGACTTTGCGCCAAAATGATTTTATCTTTGTTGAGCCATATAGTCCGCACAGCTTTTGTAGAAAATTCTTTTATCATCAGGATGTTCCTGGTAAATTGAAAGATGATATTCGCACTGGTAGTCTGGAAGGTGTCTCAAAAATGTGGAGGCTTATGACAAGTTTCAAGACTGGGAGTAAGGTACAACTTCCTTCGAGTTCCAATTTTAATAAGTTCTCTGTGACACAAGCTTATGCCGAATGGTGGTCAAAAGTCTATGTCGACCCTTCTACAGTCACAGAACCTATTGTGCCACAAAATGATTATCCTTCTGCACCTAAAGGTAGGAAAATCATTCTCAGGAGAAACAAGTTGAGCATCCCCTCTAATCCATTGCTAGCCATTCCCCCTAGTGGTCATGGTGTTGCCAAGAGTTCTGGGAGTCATATTGCATTAGTTGACTATGTTCCGCCACTCATTCGTAAGTGCCAATGTTCTCTAGTAACAGATGATTCGGATGGGGAACTCGGTACCAATGATCGTGATCGCAATTGGAAGCATATTGGTGATAAGAAAAACCATGTTGTTACTCCAAGGCAAGAAAACATTCCTCAAGGTTTAAATGAATTTTTTCAAGGAGTACCAAACAGTTCACAACCCATGCAGGTTATTGCTTTTATTTATTTATTTATTCATATATATATATTATATATATTTTGTGTACACAATGCATCCTCATTTTATTTATTTATAGATAAATAAAAATGAGGGTTTTCTTGGAGGTTTGTTGGAATTTGATGATATTCCAGCGGTCAGTGAAGGTTCCATTTTTGGCCCTGATATGATGACCTTAGCTGACGAGATAAGGGATGAAGCTACTCAACTCTTGCAAGATGTCAATAAGTAGAATTTGGAATCAATGTCACAAAATGAAGTACCTCCTACATCCACT
Source organism: Cornus suecica (assembly GCA_963922005.1). Taxonomy (NCBI): domain Eukaryota; kingdom Viridiplantae; phylum Streptophyta; class Magnoliopsida; order Cornales; family Cornaceae; genus Cornus; species Cornus suecica. The sequence goes on along the minus strand of OY998245.1, from coordinate 41,491,850 downwards.
TTGAATGTACTTACAAGGGATGGACCTTGTAATGCCATTCCACCTCCTCCGCCAGCAATTACCCCCGAGGTGTCTGTTTTCAATGTGGGGAACATGGTTCTCGATGCGCAGCGCAAGGCTGCTTTAGCGCTAGCTAACGCCATAAGAACAATGATGTTCAATACAGAAGTCCACGAACTATCTTCGATAGTCCACAAGCTCCCACCACTTTTCGAGGCACTTTCACAGTTTCCAGGGGATTTTTGTGGTTTAAAGAAAATGATTGATACATATATGCATAGTGTTTCTACATATGTTGCCACAAAATCTTATTTTGCTTGCAAGGTGCCATCAACCACACAATCACAACAATTGGCTTATGTTGACTCACAACTTGCTGGTGCCACTGTTCTGGAAGGTGACATTATTAAGTATGCGGAGTCACTTCAGGCCAACTTACATGAAGTCAAAGATACATAGGCTAAGTTAGCGAGGGAACTGCAAATTGCACAAGAAGAGATCAAGAAGATCGAGACTTCTTTGTTAGAGGCTGATGCTAAGTTGTCTCATGAGAGAGAAAATATTATCAAGCTCAAGGAAGACCGCAAGGTGATTGAGGAAGCTCAGATTCTTACTGCTCAAGAAGTTAAAATAATGAAGACTCTCGAAGACAGGTTGCAAAGGGAACGCAAAGAGCTTTCAGATTTAACGCTTAAGTTTAGTTTATCATTGTCATCTATTATTTTAGATTTCTCACTCTAGCCTTGACCATTGTTCTCATTTATCATTCATTATTATTTCTTGGAGCAGATTGTTTACTTTGGTAATAAAAGAGCCATTTGATTTCTTTTATTTCAGTATGAATGAATATATATATTTTTTTACTTTATTATTATTTTTTATGATGATGATGACTGAACTCGGAACAAACCTCCAAGTTGCCTACGTACCCTTAACAGGGATCAAGCCAATCGCGTAGTTCGATGAATTTTTTTTTTTTAATGTAGGTGGCATTCACAGTTTTAACTCATGTGAGCTAGGAGCATCGTGCAGTTTAGACTCGTGCGATTAGGAGTGTACAATCTTTGTTCAGGGATAATATCGGTTAAAAAACATAGCATTAATGGGTCCAACTCTAACTCCATCTTCATCAACAATCTTGTAGGCGCCATTGGTGTAAAATTCTTGCACCACATAGGGCCCATCCCATTTTGAGGTGAACTTGTTTCCCATTCGACGACTCATGATAATGGGTCTTCGTACGGCCAATAATAAATCACCAACTTGAAAAGATCGAGGACGAACCTTTTTGTTAAAAGCACTTGAGAGCCGAGCTTGATAACACTCTAGCCGTTGTTGAGCTTCAAGTCTTCTTTCATCTAAGGCCTCCAACTCTTGAAGACGCAATCGAACATTCTCCTCGTTTGTCAAACCTTCTTGCACGACGATCCTCAATGAAGGGATTTGTTGCTCTAGTGGAAGGACCGCTTCCACACCATAAACAAGAGAGTACGGTGTCAACTGAGTAGGAGTACGAAATGTTGTTCGATATGCCCACAGAGCCTCCTCAACTTGTTCATGCCAATCCTTTTTTGATTTCGAGAACACCTTCTTTAGTAAATTGCACAGAGTCTTGTTGAAGGCTTCTGCATGTCCATTTGCGAGTGGGTTGTACATTGAAGACTTATACTGTTTGAAGCCAAATTTTTCACATAAATTAGTCATCAAATGATTATCAAAACACAACCCATTGTTAGTGATGATGTGATGAGGAACCCCATATCGAAAGATGATGTTGGTCTTAATAAAATCAACGATCGTTTCCTTTTTTATCGCTTTGGCAGGTATTGCCTCTGCTAACTTTGAAAAGTAGTCAGTTGCTGCGAGAATATAAAAGTGGTCTTTAGAAGACTTTATGAAAGGTCCTACTATATCTAGGCCCCATGCATCGAATGGCCATGATGAAATTGTAGGGTGTAATGGTTTAGGCGGTTGGTGCATGAACTTGGCATGAAATTGACAAGCTTGACACCTTTTGGCATAATCCATGCAATCCTTAACCATGGTTGGCCAATAGTATCCCATTCTTTTCACTCAAAAGTGCAGATTAAGACTTGACTAATGAGCCCCACAAACTCCAGAATGTGCTTCTTCCATTGCATGGGTTGCTTCATCTTCTCCAAGACAACGAAGGAACAATCCCTCATAAGATCTTCGAAATAATGTATCTTTGTAAAAGATAAATTGAGATGCCCTACGACGTATCTCAGTTTTGTGTCGTGAATTCTCAGGTAGCTTCCCATGTTCTAAATAATCAATTATGGGTCATCTCCAATCATCGGTCTCAGCAATCATGACGGAGATCGCATTTGTTTCGTCCATTTGAGTTCAAGTAATTGTGGCAGTACCCAGCGTTGGCACACTAGCACAGTGAATGCTTCGTCTTCTCCTAATGCCATGGTTGTGGCCAAGTTGGCTAAGGCATCTGCTAAACGATTTTCTTCTCTTGGGAGATATTCCAACATAACACTTTCAAACCTAGCTAGTAGATTGGAAGCATATTGAGAATATGAAATCAAGTCTTCTTTCTTGACCTCATATTCCTTGAGAAGTTGGTTGATCACCAACTTGGAATCACCGTAAACTTCAATGTTTGAAATTTTTATCTCATGTGCCATTTCAAGGCCAATTATCAGAGCCTGATACTCAGCGACATTGTTTGAACATTTCTCAGGAAAAGCAAATGGATATGGTAAAATTTGCCTTTGTGGGGAGATGAAAATTACACCCGCTCCGGCTCCTTCAGAATGTGCCGCACCATCAAAGAACATCATCCATGGGGAAAAGATGTCAACCATAAATACTTTTTCATTAAGAAAATCATCAGAAATCTCCCAGTCAGATGGTATCGGATGATCGGCTAGAAAGTAAGCAAGTGTTTGTCCTTTGACTACCTTTCGTGGAATGTATACAATTTCAAACTCATTAAATAAGATCGCCCATCTTGCAAGTCGTCCGGATAGTACAGGCCTTGACATGACATACTCGAGGGGGTCTGCCTTTGCAACCACATGCACTGCGTGAGCCAAGAAACAGTGTCTCAATTTTTGTAACGCGAAAACTAACACAAGACACGTTTTCTCGATTGAAGGATATTTAATTTCTATAGCATTCAGCCTACGACTCAAGTAATAAAGAGCATTTTCCTTATTCTCCTCATTATTTTGTGCTAGAAGAGCGCCTAGTGATTCTTCTTCAGCAACAATGTACATAATGAGTGGCTTTCCAGGCACGGGAGCACCTAACACCGGTGGATTAAACAAATATTGATTGATGTCATCCAAAGCATTCTGACAAGCTTGGTCCCATACAAATGGAACATTTTTCTTCGTGAGTCGACTAAATGGTTGACACCTTCCAGCCAAGTTAGAGATGAACCGACGAATGAAAGTTAGTCGCCCTTGAAGACTTCGTAATTCGTGTAAATTTTTGGGTAGTGGCATTTTTTGGATGGCCTCGATTTTAGAAGGATCGACTTCAATGCCGCAATGTCGGACAATATACCCAAGAAAGTTTCCAGAAGAGACACCGAATGCACATTTTAGAGGGTTAATCTTGAGTTGAAACTTCCTTAGTCGATCAAAAACTTTGCGAAGATCTTGGAGATGGTCATTTCTTTTCTTGGTTTTTACAACCAAGTCATCAACATAGCATTCTATGACTTTATGCAACATATCATCAAAAATCTTTTGTATGGCACGCTGATAAGTTGCGCCGGCATTCTTAAGTCCAAAAGGCATCACTTTGTAACAGTAGATCCCCTTCGGCGTGCGGAAAGCGGTCAACTCCTCATCTTTTGGAGACATTCTTATTTGATTGTGGCCAGAAAAGCAATCCATGAATGACAGAGCCTGGTGCCCTATTGTTGCATCCATTGTAAGTTCTGCCAATAGCTCATGACTCATTCATCCTACTTTCTTGCACTCTTCTCTAGGTGTGATATTGCTGCTTCCAAGTCTAGAGAATACCAATTTTCGGGACTGAGGATTTATTGCTTCTCTACTATCAACATGGACATGTTTATTGAATGTAGAAGCCCGGGAAATGTGATTCACATGAGGTAGTTCATCAGTTCTATTTGTTGTGCTTAGCCTTTGGAACATAGAAACACGATGCGGAGGAGCTTCGATCCGATCAAACACCGATGTTTGTTGAACAGGGTATTGCTCTTCGATTTCTTCAACCTCTGACACACTATTGTATTGTGTGTTTTCTCTTCTTTGTCTTATTTTTGTAGGGACTCGAATTGGTTCGCTAGGCTTGAACCCCAAACCGGTCTTGGGTGCATTGATCGCAAGCCCTTCTTGTCGCAACTTCATTTAAGTTTCATTGAGGCCATGAATCTTTTCGTCAGTGACATCGGGATGAAGTTGCCCAAGTTCTGATGGATTTGAGAAGTCATACCTTGCATTAGCCAGAAGCTTGTATGCCTTAGGGTCAAAACCTTCCCTTGTTCTTTGATGTGGAAGTGCCTTCTGCTTCATTGTGTCTTATGTGCCAAAGACAATACCTGCTAGTGGTGGCTTGAGAATTGAAGACTTCTCAACTTTTACAAGAGGAATCCTTAGGTTATCTTTGAGAACTTGTGTATCCTCGCTTGTCGAGGCAGGAATGAGTTTTGTCTTCATTTTTGTTGCTTCTGACAGCTCAACAAAGGGTGATTGTCCCTCACTTCTCTTGGATTTTGGAACATACTTGAAGACAACCTTACCTTTAGGAATTTCATAGGACAGTTCAGACTTATGTGTTGTAGGTATAACTTTCTTGTCATCGTGTGCAATGTTTTCCGCAGGGGCAACTCAACTTTTTTCCTTTTTCCGCATACTTTTCTTGTGAAGAAACTGTTAAGCGGAAGAATCTCAACCGGTGCGTCAGCATTTAAGTAAAACTTGGCATCCGTAAAGTGAGACTCTACCTCAGAAAATGGTTTTTCGTCTCCAAACACAATATTTGTACCATTATTGAAGAACTTAAAGTATTGGTGCAATATAGAAGGGACTACACCATTTCCATGGACCCAAGGTCAACCTAGCAGTAAATTGTAAGAGGTCCTTGCATCGATAACATGGAACAAAGTCTCAGCGTTTAATTCACCAATGGTGAGGTGAACTCTTATCATGTCAATTGCTCCTTGTCCTCATTGATTAAATCCTTGAATGACTAGCCGGCTTCGAGCCAACTCGTCGATTGTAATGCCAAGGTTTCTCATTGTGGATTTTGGCATGATGTTCACTGCGGAGCCCCCATCAATAAGAATATGGGTGACCTTTTGCTCCCGAATGTACCTAGGGACAAATAACGGTCGATTGTGAGGTTTTGACCCAAGTTGGAGATCTTCATCGGTGAAAAGAATTGATGCACAACACGAGGCACATATCATCTTAGGGGTTTTCTCTTCCATACCTTTAATGGTGCAATTTTTTGCTTTGTCAAAATCTTGACTATCTACTTCGAATGTTTCTTGTTCATCTTTCTCGTCAACTTCGGCGGTCGATACCGTATAAACGGTTAGACTTTGATCATCAGTAAGATATCGAATAGGAAATAATTCTCCCAAAGTAACACCTCGGTGAGTATCTCTATTTGAGAGCTCAACTGCTTGACGTTCCGTCATGGCTTTTTGCTTCTTCTGTGGGCCTTGCTGAATTTTCTTCCTTTTCTGCCCCCAGTTTGGGCTGGTATGTGGTGCAGTAATAGTTCTTTGTTTGCAAGATCTTCTTGTTGTTACAAGAGTCCATCCTTCCTCTACTTGTTCAGACAAAATTGCATTCAGCAGAGGAATGATAACTGGATTTAATGAACCTCATTGGATGGTCTTCTGGTGCTCCGATTGTGTTCCATGAAAATTTTGCACATCAGATTTGTTTTGGTTGGGCTTGCTAAAACAGAGGCAATGGTAGTATGATTTGCTTCAGCTATTTCCTCCCCATCCAAAAGGATCTTGCCTTGCTTTGCCAAACTCATGACCAACTCTTTGAATATAAAACATCTTTCAATTGGATGGCTAACGATGCGATGATAAATGCAATACTTAAGGTCCTTCACTCGTCCCATCTCTACGGGGTGTTTACATTCTGGCAGGTTGATTACTTTTTTCTCAAGTAAGAATTCTAGTATGTCGGCCACATCAGAGTCAGGGAATGGGTATGTCTTGTTCTCTAACTCTTTGAGTGTTGGACGAGGCTTTTCAGTATCTTGAGTTTTAGTTTGCTTGCTAAATTCCTTATTCTTATCTTCATAGTAATTTTCAATGGTACTGTGGTGATGGCCATGGTTTCTTTGTGGTTTTTCCTTGTTTGTCTTTCATCTTTCTTTCCATCTTTTTTATCATTTCTTTTTTCTAAGACAGAGACATCCTTGCCACCATGAGCATTGATGTTAATCTCCATATCATGTGCCCGTGTGGCCAATTCCTCAAAAGTCCGGGGTTTGATGCCTTGAAGGATATAGAGAAGTCCCCAATGCATACCTTGCATGCACATCTCAACGGCAAAGGTTTCTGAGAGTCGATCTTTGCAATCCAAGCTTAGCGCCCTCCACCTATCAATATAGTCCATGACCGGTTCCTCTTTCCATTGCCTAGTGTTGGTAAGTTCTATCATGATTACCATACGTCGGGTGCTATAGAAGCAATTCAGGAACTCTCGCTCCATTTGGTCCTAACTGTCAATTGATTCAGCTTCCAAGTCGGTATACCAATCAAAGGCATTTCCCTTTAGAGAACGAACAAATTGTTTCACCAAAAGATCGCCCCCCGTCCCTACATTATTACAAGTCTCCACAAAATGGGCAATGTGTTGCTTGGGATTGCCCTTCCCGTCAAATTGTTGTAACTTAGGTGGTTGGTATCCCATCGGCATCCTCATATCATCAATTCGCTTAGTGTATGGTTTTGAATACATGAGAGTGCTCCGGTTTACTCCAACGTATTGTGATCTGATTGTATTGGAGATCATGTCTTGCAGTTGTTGGACAGATAGAGAGCCCACTGAATGAGGGAAATAGGTTTGGTTTGCCCCCTGCTCAGATGTGGCTATATGTTGATCCTTGTCTTTCATGGCCACTTGCGGTGTAAAACCAGGAGGGTGAGTAGGTCATTGACTTGACTCGCCTGACTTTTGGGCTTCAAGCTTGTTCATGAGTGTTGCGATTTGTAGATCTTTCTCTTCAACGGTTTTGGTGAGCTTTTCGATGGCTCGACTCATAGTAGCCATTTGTTCTTCTATTGATGTTGTATCAGTCATCATGACCTGCATATTGGTTGTGTGTGAATGACTTTGGTAGTCTGAGTACTCTGGACCCGAACCTTTTGGAGTCCCTGGAGTAGATCCTGATTGTGATCCGGTGCTTGAGTTGCAATCAGAAATAGAGTGTGACACTCTATTTTTGGGAGAACATTCTTCAAAAATGGGGAAAGCTTCCTTAGACTTCATCGTATTGATCTTCCCTGCTCTTATAGACTCAAGAATGATGAATGGTTGTCTTCTTATGCTTTCAGGTGGCGTTAGGTCAACCGCCCTTCTTTTCTCACTTTATGCCAATGAAACGAGTGCCTTTGCCTTCTGACGGGTCACTGCGCCTGCGGAGGTGCTACTATCAGTTGATGAAGTAACAACATTCTTGACAACAATTGTGGTTGGGGCTTTGCGAGTTATAGAAGTGACGACGTTCTTGCCACCATTCTTTGACCCATGTTCAAGCTGAGCATTCTTGGGAGCCATTAACGCTAGCAAGGTAGACATTTGATGAATGGTTAAGGAGATGAAGATGAAAGGCAGAGAAGTCCCACCGGGCGTGCCAGAAATTTGTAAACACAAATTTTGTATCCAAAATTCTAGGAAACAAAATAAGAGCAAACAATTAATTTTGTTGATAATAAATTATAAAATAAGTGGTACAATTCTCTGTGGTCGATTCTTAAATAAATAAGAATCTTCCTCTGATTAAATCTCCTAAAACTCCGGTGCAAGGGCTTTCAAAGCTTAATCTTGAACCGTTACTTGATTGTTGCTTGTGTTCTTCAGGATTGAAGAGGTCTTGATTTATTGAAGGTCTTTGAAGAAGAACGGCACAGGTGTGGCGTGCTTGTTGTTCTTCGTCTTCAAGAATTTCAGAGATTTTGTTGAGTTAGAGTCGGCAGAGTTTTGTTGCAGTCTTCTTCTCCTTCTCCTCCCTTCTTCTCTTTTCTTTCTTTTTTTTTTTAAATGTGTTGGGTGGCCTTGTATTTATAAGCCAAACTTGGGGTCTTAATTTTTTAAAGCACCCACCAATTATGCTTAAAATCCCATAAAATAAAAGATATTTATTTATTTATTATTTCTGGGAATAAATCCAAATTTAATTTTGAATTAAAAGCATATAACTCAAACCTTTGAGAATTTGACACGTGTCCATTTCTGGGACCCGTAATTGTCAATGAATTTGACCAAGACTTATTGACTTAAGTCGACCTATCCAACGGTGATTAAATCATCACCAAATTTATGTGTCTACAGGGTTAAAATTTGTTGGGAAGTTATGGGAGTGCATCTTAACTCATCTTTCATTGATGAATAAACAGAAGTACGTGCTTAAATTATTTTCCTATTTAAATAAACAGAAGTACTCCCTTAATAATCAGATTAAAAAGAATATTTTTTTTAGATTATTAAGTTCTTAATACCAATAAAAATAGCATGTAAAAATGGAAAACAATGTTCCATTGAGGCATCTAAATTATTCATTAGGCTCAGCTCTATTCTAATTAGTCATGGAGTTACCATACTTCACTAAGAACTTGTCAATTATCATGTAAAAGTAAAACCTCTTTGATTCCAAGCCTTGTTAATGCAAAATATAGGATGGCGCCGTGTAAAATACTTGATAAAACCAAGATGTACTACCCAAGAAAATTACTATATGAAATGGTGTATCCTTGAAAAGTAATTTTCACCATATTAGCTAGTCTCAAATAGGCAAATTGTAATTTTCAGTTAAACTTTAGGAAGATCATTGTAGCCATACAAGTTATGAAGTTGTCTGTCTTTCCCGTGGTGCTAAGGAAAAATTATACAAATTAAACATGATATTTTTTTTTCTCTCTTTACTTTTGATGAATGTACAAGTTATTTGATTTATTAATGCCCTTTTTTTATATGTTTCAAACAATTTATAGACATTATATGCTTCTTCTTTTTTTAATGGGGATCGGGAATATTTGGATTTCTTAAGATATAGAGATGGTTGTACGAGAGACCTAAACTTTGTTTGTGAGTGAGTGACTAGCTAGGGCCATCTACAAAAAAGGAGTGAATAATGGCAAACAACACTGCACCATATATACTTTTTGAGAATATATTGAATTTAAAAAGAATATCAGTCCAACTTGGCACTTATTTTACAAAGTAATTAAATTTGTTATTTATCTCAACCGTAGGTTAGCTCTCTATCTCCCTCTCTCCCTTTCTCTATGGATACGTACCCACAAAGCCTGAGTTGAGTCCAAGCTTGGATTCGTCCAGGAAGTGCCAAGCCGTGTTTCCAATGGTTGAGCCCGGATAGATTAAGGGTTCGATAGGAGCCCGAATAGCCTTTATGCTAGGCTCATTCTATTTGCAGCCCTACCTTACATGTATAAATGGAATCTCTTTAGTCCATTGTCAGTGAAGGGTGGTGTGATTTGAGTCTTAGATAAAAAAAATGCTTGTTGCCCTTATCAAAAGCTCAACCGCCCATTGATCATATACCGGTGATTTGTTACTATAAAAGAATTTGATATTTTAAATCGAGTAAATTCCATTTTACTTGGATTTTATTGTGTAAAATGAGGCTGCTCCAAAAGGTGGCAGATTCATACGTGGAATGCACAGAAAACTAAATGGAATGATCCTGATGACATATCCATCCTATTGATTTCTCACCCTTTTCAAGTTATTATCTTCTAATTTCCGTGTTTGACTTGGATTCTCTGAAACACAATTTATTCCTGAATGAGTTTTTTTTTTAGTTTTAATTCCTCTTCATCTAAATGGGAGATCTCATGACCAGCAGCCTTTTTATTATTATTAATTGCTTCCAATGATCTTAGTCATTTCAGCAGGTATGGATGATGATTATGCTACAGGGAAGACCAAGTCATCTGACAACAGTTAGGACATGTACATGATAGCAATGTGTTTCTGCTTAATTACGTCAATGATGCTTGGTTTTTTGCTACCTCAATTTGTCCGTATTTTAATAGATATAGATACAAGGGATGACCCTAATGATTTTTGGATATGCTTTGCGACTCTGAAAGCCTTGGTGGTCATGTGTTCGACATCCGTTCCTCTTGTATGTTTGCACATACTATGTCGACACCTCATACAGTATATGGGAGGTAGTAAGAAGGTGGAACCCTTCATTTTACTTCGCACCACCAGTCGACGACAGTACCACCAGCAGCAGCAACAACAACAACAACAACAACAGTTGTCACGGACACCACCACCGCCACTACCACGTGATTGCCAAATGATTATAGTTAGAGAGGGAGTGATCACTTTTGTAGGAAGTTTAAGCTAATTTCTAAACTATTTATCCTCATTTTTTTGGTCATGAAACTCTTTTAGTGCTGGGAAGCTTAGGATGGTTAATTTTTTTTTGAACAGTTTGCTCTCTTGTAGGTGTTGGATGGAGCTTCTTATTTATTTTGTACATGTTACTTCTTTATAGGTGTTTCTTTAATGTAAACATCTAAATGGATTTATGAAAGTTTATTGTTTTATTGTATTGTGCCAAATTTATATTTTTTATTTATTTTACAAATTAGGTATTTATAATTTTATGATTCATATTGGAAATGATAACATGGGAAAAATGAATTATTAGTGACAGTTAAAATAATTATTTGAGACACTCCAAAACCGTGGCAAATAAATATTTGTGACGGAATAATATAACAAATAGTGACACTACCTACCGTCCCAAAAGGTCACTCATTAGAGACGGTATAAAGCGTCTCTAATAGTAAATTTAATAGTGACACTACCTACCGTCCCAAAAAGTCACTCATTAGGGACGGTGTCATTAGTGACGGTATAAAACATCCCTAATAGTAAATTAAATAGTGACACTATCTACCGTCCCAAAAAGTGACTCATTAGGGACGGTGTCATTAGTGACGGTATAAAGCGTCCCTAATAGTAAATTTAATAGCGACGGTTTATACCGTCACTAAAACTTCTTTATTAGCGACGCTCCAAAAATACCGTCCCAAAAGAGTAGCTAAGACGTTTTTTTTAAACATAGTCCATGATGACTTTTAGCGACGGTTTTAGGACTTTTAGAGATAGTTTTGACCATCTTAAAAACCATGATTTCTTGTAGTGACCCTATCGTATTGATCCTATACTATAATTGATTCGTGCACTTTCGATAGAGAAAACTAGGTCATCTATAAGGGTTTATTTACACACATCATTATTATTATCATCCCTTCCTAGTAGGTCAAACCAATCGAGGTTTTGCCACTGATCAGATGTTATTACCCTTCCTCACGTGGGTTTAGGGAGTGCTTGTGAATTTTTTTGAAGTTCTCAATAGTGTACTAGTGATTGGTTTTAAAGACTTAAGGATTGTGTGCTTGGTGCACAGTTTCATGTGTGGCTTGGGCTACCGGTGATGATTTACGGGCTTTAGAGGTGCTTAGGGTGACCCTTGCTGTATATTAATTTATGTATGTAAATATGTACACATATCTCTACATATATATGTATAGGCGTGTGATGTGACTCTGTGATTGAGACTGTTATGTGTTATTTGTTATGTGTTATTTTCTTGAGCATGGTAGCGGGTTAGTAGTGTTTCAGGGTTCTCAGATTGGCGTGAGTGCCCTTCAAGACAACAGACCGACCTAGGTTAGATGCATACACATGGGTTGGTTTAGAACTCCCTAGACGGCTAGAGGATGTGGTTAGGGTTTTTCCTACTGAGCATCGTTGTTGTTCACCCCCCCAGACCAACTGTTGCAGGTTCCAGGTAGATGCAGGACAGCGTACGGAGCGGCAGCAACTCAGGTGATTTGGGATGCCTAGATAGTTGATGTCCTCTTTATTCCCTTCTATGTACCCCTTTGTATCTGGGGATTATCATTGTATTTCTTAGGAACCAGCTTGTTGACATATCCCTATCATTATCTTTATATATCCTTATATCATTATTTAGTGCCCCTTAGTATCCAGCTCGGCATTGTTATATGCCTGTGTATTGACAATCGTATCAACATTTGTTTATTATCGGGTCAATATCATTGTTCAGTTTATTATTCGATTATTAATCTCTATTATTTCATGAGTATTATTGATTCTAGTGGTTTTTCAGACTGACGTCACCCCTCAGGAATTCGCTAACTCTATCAAATTTGAATTTAAGGTGTTTTTAGATTCGAATCAATCTGTTTATGGGCTCTGGATTTTAGGCATTTTTGCTTCAATTGAATCGATCCATTGGTGGATTATGCTTTTTATTTCCTTGTAATACACTGAGAGAGAGAGAGAAAGAGAGAGAATAGAGATCTTATATTTGCAATGTGATGTGCAATCCCAATCTGTAGAGAAATCAGATGAAGAAAGAGAGCAAATAAGATTTTCATGAATTCTATATATACTTAAACTCATACATATATCAATATTTAGAAGAAGGGTAGTTTGGTAAGTGAGTAAGGGTGTTTTCGGTATTTAGAAAAATATATAGCATGTGGATGTCACGTGACTAACTTCTGGCCAAAATTTTGAACGGAATAGTGTTTTAACAGGTCAAAGTGCACACTTTTGACAAACTAGTGGTGCTTATATACACATTTTGAAGTTGAGTGAGGGTTTTTTGATGGGTGTCGAATATTGTCCATTCTAGGCCCCTAACTCGCTATTGTTACGTTTTATCATTCCATTATTTGGTATTTTTATGCGGTTTGCATGTCTAAGCGTATTTCAGGAGCTTAACAAAGAAAATGAACTAACTTTGGTGAATTAACCAAGGATGTGCTTGTGTCTATCTAAGAAGAGAGCAAAAGAGGAGTTTTCAAGCAAAAAGTGTCTTCCGGAGGGAAAAAATGACATTTTTTGAAGCCGAAACTTCGGGAAACATACCAATAGAGTCTAGGGGGTTCTAACAGAGTACGAATTAGAAAAAGTGGTTTCCATGAACTTCCCTACGCATGAGCTACGCATACAATAGCTAAAAGTGGCTAGAATCATCAAAATTACACATGAGCTACGTACATGAAAAAAACCCTTACGCTTGGAGCTATGCTTCAGCGTAGCAACCCCTATGCTCAAGCGTAAGAAAGCTGTATAATTTCAATCCCGATCTGATTCGACTTCCTTTGACTTATGTTAGACTTCAACACCTCTAAGCACATGTATAAGGTGTATTATACATCATATTAAAGGGTTTTGGCTTAGGATTGAGGAGAGACACATTAAAGAGGAATCATACTCCAAGAGGGACAAGTCTAATACAAATAGGACTCTTCTCAATTACTTCTATAAATACCATGGTCTGGACCAGATGTAAGGAGTTTCTAATTACATAATTTTCAGAGCACTATCTCTAGAGATTTACATCTTTCAAAGAAGGGAGCCATTCAGATCTTAGAGATCCGGAGAAGAAGACCATGGAGGGCGTTTCTATATCAACGATGTAGTCTCCTTCTGCCATGATCAACTAAACCGGTATCTAGGGTTTTCTAGCAAAATCCTAGCCAAGTAATATAGTTTATTTATTTGTTTTAATTGTAACGAGAGGAAACTGAAGACCACATCTGTGATGATTGTGTAAATCTGAGACCATAGTAATTTATGATAAGGGGCTTTATATTTATTATATTCTTGTCTCAGATTTAATGAATACATTATCTCAACCAATCATATGTATCTGGTGTTCTCCAACATATCATGATTTTCTATATAATGGTGGTTAATGCTTGAAACCCTAGATTTACACAGGCCATGCCTCAGCAAGGTGATATAGATATATGCTTTAGTTTAAATTCATGTTATAGGAGTAGATTAAAGTAAAGTAAAGTAGATTGCATTAATAATCACAGTCTGTTTGGAGATGTAGCGAATCAGATAGATGGTATCCTTTTTGGAACGTATTCGACTATTTGCGGTACGGTCTGATTCACGGTGATGGATCGCCCTCTTGCAATTGAGAAAGTAGATAGCTATATTATGCAGTTAGTGGTGGAGCATGGAAACCCTAGTTTTTCTCTACTCTCAATCACAAACACAATTTACATACTATTTTTAGTTCGTTCATTAGCTATAGATCTCAAACAATTCAAAACCCTTTTCAACTATAATTCAATACTTTTAGATTGCTAAAGTGAATAATCCAAGTCTCTGTGTGATCGATATTCCCTTTCTCAAGCCGATTTGTACTATAATACGATTCGTACGCTTGCGATAGGTTGAACCTCATCATCATAAGGGTCCATTCTTAAGCATTATTTTTAACCCCGATTAACGTGCATCAAGTTTTTAGTGCCGTTGCCGGGGACTTGGCAATATTCTTAGCTTTAATAGTTTAGTAGAAATGAGTTATTGTAGTATTCGATGTGATTGACAGGTACACTGAAAAGCGCAAAGGGAATCAGCGGAGCAGTGAAGATTGCGTCGTTGGACCACTTATGATTTTTTAGTTTAGCTTAATTTTACGCATAGTTTTAGTTTTAATTTCTATTAATAGTTAGAATAGCTTATAAATAGTTATTTTTATTTTTAGAAGAATAAAAAAACAAAAACAAACAAATTTTTCCTTATGCATGAGCAATTGGCAATCCCCTTTCAATCCTGACACTGAATTGGGCCCCTTTTGATCCTGAGATCGAAAGAACTTTTCGTAAGAATCTTAGAGCTAGGATATTAGAAGAGCTTCGAAGGAAGTTGGATTTCGAGAGGATGGCTAACTGCAATGCAGATGCGTGTTGAGCCCCACCTACGTCCTTGAAAGGATACTATGCACCTTCCAATCCTGATTCGTATGCCAAATTTCTAGAAGATGAAAGGGTCAAATATTATGAGATCAAATCTAGTATTATCAACATATTACCTAAGTTCTATGGACTCAGGAATGAGGATACATATCAACATGTTGACAAATTCATAGAGATGGCCTCAACTGCAAAAATCGAGAATCTAAGCACTCCTCGTTGCGTGTACGATTATTTCCCTTTTCCTTAAAAGAGAAAGCTAAAAGATGGTATATTAACTTGGATAGGTGGATAAAAATCAATTGGAAAAACCTAAAGGCTGAATTTCTATAAAATATTTTCCAATAGGTAGAACTCATGAGGCGCAACACGCAATTACCCACTTCAGAGAGTTTCCTGGTGAGGACTTCCACAATGCATGGGATAGGTTCATTGAAATTTTGTTGAAGTGCCCTTATCACAAATTTGTCGAATAGGATATAATGCGTAATTTCTATCTTGGACTCGGCGCGGTTCATAAAAATTTGATAGATGCAGCAGTGGGAGGTCAATTTACATTGAAACTAGTAGATGAAGTCTTGAGGCTATTTGATTATGTGAGTGATAACTAGCTCCAACATGAGTCTAAAATGTGTGTTAGGGATGGTGTCGATAGGAAATCTGAACAGGGTTTTTATTAGAGAAAGGGATGAGGATGTTAAAGAAAAAGTAGCTATATTACGAAAGAAGCTCGATAAATTCATTAATCTTAGCTAGTCAGCCCCGAGAGAAGTCTTAGCAATAGGACCTGACCATTTCCAAAGTGAGTATTAGGGCACTTAAATGGTTGTCGCTAATGTGAATGCAGCATGGACCAACTCGAACAATAATCCTTATTCTAATTCATATAACTTGGGTTGACGTATTCATCCAAATTTATCATATCGTTCTCAGAATGTGGAGAATCCTAATCCAAACTTCACTCAGAACCAAAAATCATTTAATTCTCAACAATCATATAATATTCATAATTTTCATCCTAATTCTCAAGCAATTTGTCCTTATAATTACCAAATGCAAAGAAGTCAAACCCCACCACCTAGACCACCTGGATTTGATGATGATTTAGCACAGACCTTGAAAGGCCTTCAGAATATGATGGGCTCTCACTCCCAATCCATTACGAAGTTAGAAACCCAAATGGGGCAACTAGCTAACATGTTGAATAGACGAGAGGAGGGAAGATTTCCTAGCCAACCGGTAGCTAATTCAAATAATAGACAAACGATGGAACTTGGATCATTCGCTAAACATACTCATTAAACAATCCAAGCCATCACGACTTTAAGAAGCGGAAAGGAGGTGGATAATAAGGTTGAGCAACAATATGAGGAAAGGATGAGCAAGCGGAAGGCAACTAAAGAAGTTTAAAAAGTTCAACCTCAGGAGGAGGAAAATATCGACTAGACATTACTAGAAGAGCCAGATAGGGAAAACTATGAGGAGGTAACACATTTTCCTCAACGTCTTATAGAGTCGACCAGATATGGCAAGTATAAGGAGACAAACATGTTGGATACATTCCGGCAAGTCAAGATCAATTTGCCTCTCTTAGACATCATAACCCAAATACCAAATTATGCTAAGTTTTTAAAGAACCTATGCACTTAGAAGAGAAGAAGTTAATCAAAGGTCCCGAAGAAAATATTGTTGACTGAACAAGTGAGTTCATTTCTATTAAGTAACACACCGCCTAAGTGGAAAGATCCCGGTGCTCCCATTATTCCTTATGTCATTGGTGACTAGGAGATTGGTAGAGCTCTTCTTGATCTACGTATGAGTGTTAACTTATTTCCATATTCATTCTATCAGCAACTAGGGTTGGGAGAGCTCAGTCCTACCTCAGTAGTGCTTCAATTGGCAAATGGTCGATCAAGCATGAGAGGGATTTTGGAAGATGTCATCGTTCAGGTGGACAAGTTCTAATTTTTGGTGGATTTTATAATTATTGATATAGAACCTGTCCAGAATTTGAAGAAACATATCCCTGTGATATTAGGAAGACCATTTTTGGCGATTACCAATGCATGTATCAATTGCACAACAAGGGCTATGGATCTATCTTTTGGAAACCTGAAGGTGTGAATAAATGTTTTCGATGCCAATCATCAACTCCCGGAGTTAGTAGAATGTTTTCATATTGATGAGATTGATGAAATAGTAGAGGAGTTTACACCGTGGATGCTAGAGAAAGATGAGTTAGAGTCATTGATGATTGAAGTAAGGTTGAAGACTGAACCAGACGTCTGGGATGAGTAGATAAGGCTGAACAGTAAGGATATCGCTGAAATAGAGGTTGCTTTATTTGCCCAATCATGGAAATTGCCGATTGAGCCACTTCCCACGCTCTCGAGCTCACCACCAATTCCGTCTTTAATCACTCCTCCTACCTTGGAACTCAAGGAACTGCCTGAGAAACTGAAATATGTCTTTTTAAGACCAGAGGAGACTCTTCCTGTGATTATATCATGAAAATAAATGGAAGAATAAGAATTGAGTTTGGTGGAGGTCTTAAAAGAAAATAGATAGACAATGGGATGGAGCATTGCTGATCTAAAAGGTATAGATCCCTCAATTTGTATGCATCGCATACACTTAGAGGAGACTGCAAAACCATCAAGGGAAATGCAACAGAGACTAAACCTGAACATGAAAGATGTGGTGAAAAAGGAGGTGGTAAAGTTGCTAGCTATATACCCATCTCTGATAGTCCATGGGTGAGCCTTACACATGTGGTACCAAAGAAATCCGGTATCACAGTTGTACCTAACTTTGAGGGTGAGTTTATTCCTTAGTGAACTACTATGAGGTGGCGTGTATGCATTGACTATAGAAAGCTCATCTCACACACTAGAAATGATCATTTTCCATTGCCATTCATTAATCAAATCCTAGAGAGGTTGGCCGGACAGAGCTATTATTTCTTTTTGGATAGAAACTCCGGATACAACCAAATGCTGATTGATCCGGTTGATAAGGAGAAAAACATTTTCACATGATCGTACGGTACACTTGCTTATAGAAGAATGTCTTTTAGTTTGTGTAATGCGCCAGCTACATTCCAAAGGTGTATGATGTTGATATTCTCTGACATGGTGGAGAAATTATTAAAAGTTTTTATGGATGATTTCTCGGTCTTTGGGGCAACCTTTGAAGACTGTTTGGAACATCATGCATTGGTGCTCAAGAGGTGTAAAGAGATGAATTTAATTCTAAGTTGGGAGAAGAGCCATTTTATGGTTCAAGAGGGTATAGTACTTGTTCATATAATATCAAAGAGGGGGATTGAGGTGGATAAAGCAAAAGTTGAGCTGATTTCAAAACTGCCTCCACCTACGACTGTTAAGATGATACGATCAATTTTTGGTCATTCTGGGTTTTATAGACGATTCATTAAAGATTTTAGTAAGATCGTTCGGCCACTATGCGACTTATTAGCTAAAGATGCAACTTTTATCTTTGATAAAGAGTGTTTTCGGGCTTTTGAGGAGCTGCGTACAGAACTCTCTACAACCCCAATCATGCAACCACCAGATTGGTCTTTGTCTTTCGAGCTGATGTGTGATGTTTCGGATTATGTCGTAGGAGTGGTATTGGGGCAGCGAAGAGACAAGTTGCCATATGTGATATATTACACTAGTAAAACTCTGAATGATGGATATATAAACTACACAACAACAGAGAAAGAGTTGTTAGCGGTAGTGTTCTCCTTGGATAAATTCAGATCATATTTATTAGGAATCAAGGTGGTAGTATATTCGGATCATGCAGCATTGTGCCATTTGCTGACGAACAAAAATTCCAAGCCTAGGCTTATTCGGTGGATCTTATTGCTACAAGAATTTGATTTGGAGATAGAAGACAAAAAGGGTTTGGAAAATGTGGTTGCAGACCATTTATCAAGGATCATTGTGGAAACTACAAAGGAAATTACTCCTCTTAAGGATTCATTCCTAGAAAAACATCTATTCAGTGTGGCTGTAGTGGAACAGATACCATGGTTTGCTGATATTGTAAATTACAAAGCAACGGATCAAATTCCAAGAGGTTGGTCTAAGAGTGATAGAGACCGATTCTTTAGTCAGGTTAACTTTTATATTTTGATAACCGTTTTCTCAGTAGTCTGTGTCAAAAGTATGGCATCACTTTGTTGACACCCATATTTTCAGGCTGTAGGATGGCCAATCAATTCATGGGAACTTGACCAGCAAAGTCCTTATAGGCAGTGGCTAGGAGTCAAGTGATGGTGAGCATTTAAAAATAGGTCAGGCTCTTTAGGAAGCTTTGCCTAGAAAAATGAGATATAGGAAGCCAAAGTCAACAGTCACAAGAACAATTCTAAAACTAAAAGGGAAGATGACACGTGGCAACCACCTAAGTGACAAGATTTGATTTGTGAATATCTTAGATTGATGGGGACCACTTGCAGTTATTCAGAGCAAAAGAAGATGGAAGTGGCAGAGAGAAAATAGGCTAAAACTTAGGGACGTGGCCTATATTTAAAGGAAATGGTGTGCTAGAAGATGTGATGAATGTGGCTGTAAAATGGGCTAAGTTCATTACATACAATTTTAGAGCATAACAACATGGTCATGGAAGGAAAACATGAAAAGGGACGTGTCAAAGGCTGTTTCTTCAAGCAAACTGCAAGTGACAGATGGCAAAGGAACAAGAATTTATGGTGATACGTGGCCCCATCCTAGGCCGGCAGTTAGTGATGGTTGTGGCAAGGGTTTGGTAGTCATATAAATAGAACACTTAGTGTAATTTTGTGTTCTCTCCTGCAGCACACACAAAAATACAATGCTTTACAATTCCTTACAATTGTAATCTTCATCTTTTTCAATTTATGTTTTCTACAATTTCAATCCAAATCATTTATGTTGTTGTTCCAATCATTATCCTGTAATATTTATTACAAGTGGTGATATTTCTAGTTCTCTTTCAATCTCTGTTATTCAATTTCTTTGCAATTTCATTTACATGTAATTTCTTTCATTTCATTCCCAATCAATTGCAAACTCTTTCATTTCTTATACTAGCTTTATTTCTTTGAACTTTGGCATTTAAGTCCTTTTAATTAAGGCAAAAAGAACCCTTGAAAGATAAGTTTTATTCTTTTGTTTCACAATCGTCCACGCTTCCAAAACCAATTTTTGTGCAAACACACTCATAAGATTGGTATGCCGTATCACCCCCAAACGAGTGGACAAGTGGAGATTTCTAATAGGGAAGTGAAGAATATTTTGGAGAAAATAGTGCGCGTGGATTTGAAGGATTGGCCTCAGAGGCTAAATGACACACTATGGGCTTATAGGACCGCTTACAAGACTCCGATTGGGATGACACCATATCGGCTTGTTTACAGTAAAACATGTCATCTCCCTGTTGATCTAGAGCACCGAGCATATTGGGCAATTCGAAGGTCGAACTTCGATCTGAAAAGATCTGGCGCTCAACGAAAACTTTAACTTACAGAGCTTGAGGAGCTGTGTAATAATATGTATGAGAATTCTTTAATTTATAAGGCTCGGACGAAGGCGTTTCACGATAAATATATTCAGAAAAATTCCTTTGAGCTCGGTTAAAAGGTTTGGCTGTTTAATTCGAGACTAAAGTTATTTCCTAGCAGGCTTCAATCAAGATGGGACGGACCGTATGAAGTTATAAAGTTTTACCCCATGGAGCAGTAGAACTCGATGATCTGAAGAAAGGAAAAATATTTACGGTGAATGGTCAGTGGCTTAAGCATTATGTTAATGTCCAACTAGTTGAGGGTGTTGTCGAATCGATCAATTTGACCAATCCAACACACAAGCAAGATCCCAGATATTGAGAAATGGCAATGTCATGCCAACAACGTTAAACATTGGTACTAAGGGATGAAAATTAGTTTTTGAACCTAGGTTTGTAGTTTGTATTTTAGTTCGATAAAAGTAAGATCGAGTCGTAGTGTCATCATTATCACGGTTGGTATGGTAAAATGTCCGTGAGATGTATAAAAGATGTGGGGAGTAATAGCACTTAACGATGCACAAGATGAGACGAGGATGCAAGCTGAAAAATTCAACTGAGCCAGGGCTACCTATGCTTAAGCGTAGGCTAGTGTTTCAGACTCCAACCTACGCGACTCTGTTTTAAAAACAGAGGGTGATAACATTTCCCTATCATTCTCTACTCTACTAAACTCTCTAAAATCACTCCCTATCAATCTCTAAGGTGATTACGGTCAATTTCGTTCCATTTTTCCATAAGATCCTTTCCTATATTATCCGAATTTGCGTGAAGAACTCGTAGAGTTCACGAAAACAAAATTTTGGAGAAATCAAATATCGGTTGATTCGGTAAGATTTTATTCCATATTTATGTTTTTAATTACTCATTTAATCATTCTAAACAAGTAATGGCGAACGAATTCCGTCAAAAACATGTTTTAATCCATTTTTTCAAAGTTGTGATTATCGGCTTGAAGAACATATTGAAATATTAAAATTTTCAAGTGTTTTTTATTTGGGGGTTTGTTTAAACATCGTATTGGGTTGATTTAGACATGGTTTTGAGTTTGATACATTGTCTGGAATGATTTTCTTATATTTCTTGAAACTCTGGAATGTAGGAATGAGGACGAGGGCTCGAAACAAGTCTGCGAGTACATCGCGAGTGAGACCGAGGTCTCCCGACCTGAAACAAGCAGCTCAGTCACCACATAGGGCACGAAGACGTGTTGTTATGCCGTCCTCCTCATCGTCATCATCTTCGGAGGCGACCCACGATGACTCTACAGTGCCACAGTTAGAGCCGCAGGCGGCTGCTGGGTCCAAGCAGGGGACGTTGGAGTCTTTTAGGCCAGTGGATCCCATGGATACGGTGGAGGATTTGTTGGACCGGGCTATACGCAAGGGGTTCAACATAGAGAGGATGTACCCAGTAGAGGCTTTTGAAAGGGAGGTTGTGCCGGCTTGGACCATTCAGTATCTCCGGGCTAGACGACTATTATTGATTCTTTCACCTTCTTTTATTTTGGTCTGCCTTGATCCGATACGAGAGTTCTAGCTTCATATGCAGCATTATCGAGGAGAGCTCCGGTGGGTGACTAAGGTCAGGGGAGTGCGGTTTGAGATTACACCGCAGAGGTGTGGAGGATTCCTAACTAGTGTCCACCAGAGTTAGTGAATGATTTCCCACCTCTGCCTGAGCCATTCCCGGACTTATCCAAAATAGTCCGACTTCAGCGTGGTGGGAGTCATGCCGACGACAGGAATAATTGCACGAAGAAGTCGGATTACCATCCGAATATATGGTTCCTGGACAATATCTTGTGTTCTCAGGTGCACCTACATGGGCACGTGAACCAGATATGGCAGCTGTTTTTGCCATTAGTTTATGCCTTCGAGTTCAAGCACTGGATCTCCATACCCCAGATATTATGGAGGGGCTTATACCAACATTATTATGATATACGAAGCTCGACCAAGGTTGACCAGAACGGGTTTCAGATTAGATTCCCAACCCTGGTGATGCGACTTATGATTGATGTCAGTGTTGAGATAGATGAAGAGGTTGATAGGAACAGGTATGTGCCCGGGGTTTACACAATGGGGTTGTGGAGGAACCTGTGGTCGAGGCTTGATGGATAGACAGTGCTTCTCCGGAGACCGATGTCGTGTCCTGATGGAGATATGCCTCTTGGTGTGCCAGATGAGTCGAAGACGCTGCGTGAAGATGCAGTGCCACATCAGGGAGAGGGGGTACAGGTTTCGGATAGAGAAATGCCTCAGGCGCCTACCGATGCTCCAGTCACACTTACTCGTGTTCAGTATGACGAGTTACTTGCGGGGCAGGCGACTCTCAGAGATGAGCTACAGTTGAACAGAGAGGAGACTCGCCAGGTCAGAAATGAGTATAGACTGAGCATGCGAGTTGAACAGAGACTGAGACTGAGACTCGCCATGAGGTACTCAGAGTGGAGTTACGCATGCGACGTGATGATATTATCCGAGTCCGGTATGACCAGAGAGAGACTGAGCATTTTACGTGAGATGGTGATTCACGCAGGAGTACCCTTACCATCACTACCACCATCAGACGAGGATAAGTAGTTTAGTTGTAGTATAGTTTTTTCTTTTTTTGTAGTTTATTGTCACTAGAAAGGAATTGTTGGGCGGATTTTTGTAGTTTGATATATGTCACCACTTAAACGATTAATCTCTAAGTGTTGTTTTGTTTTTTGTTATATAAACCTACATATTTTTGTATTGATGTGATAGTATTGTTTATGTTTTACATTTCCGAGACTATGATGATGCATGCGTTGAATGAGATGTGAATTTTAGGGTTCGATTGAGCTTCTGAGTCACACAATGAGAACATGTGTGTGTTTAAGTTTGGGGAAATGTGTGTGCATACTGGAGGGTGCTATTAGAGCATGGATATGAATAACGTGTAGGAGAAAATAGCTCAAAAAAAAATAACAAACAATTTGTGGCCTACGCCCAAGCGTAGCCAAGCTACATTTCTCCCTACGCTCAAGCGTAGGGGCCTTTGTGAAATTCCATAAAATCTTGAAAAAAATACCAAAATGAAGGGGTTTTCAGATGTGTTTGCACTTGTACTGTATTAGGATTTAATTAGGAGTAGTTTTTAGGAATTTTTAGAATTTAGAGAAAAGTCCTAGTCTGAGTAGTAAATGGAATCCAAGTACATGTTAAAGTTGGATTATTGTTTGATTCCACTCTAAAAACTCCAGGAATTATTCCAATTCCTTTTCCCTATCAAATACGAATCATTCATCTATAAATGTAACCTTTGAGGGTTCATAATTCTCATAATTCAACACAAGAGCTTGTGAAGGAAAAAATAAAGAAATGTCATATTCTTCTTCTCCTTTTCCCTATAAGAGTGTGCATGAGAGAGAAAGTGACTACAAGATCGAATCTGGTCCAGAAGAGATCTTTGAAGATGATGCCGCCTCGGAGATAGTTGATACTAGAAGGAAGAACGGGTATTTGGATGAAGAAAGCACAAATATGCAAGCCTTAAGTGCACCGCAAATGCATACAATGCCTCCTACTTTTAGGGAGTGTTGAGTTCAATATGAACTCATGTTTCTTTCAAAGATGATAAAAATTCTATTAATAGCACCGGGAGTAAGAATCCTATGAGTAAGAGGATTGGAGAATTTGGAGAGTCCGGTGGAATTAAGAGTGTATCCAAACTTAGTTTGGTGGTTTTATGAAAGAATGACCATGGAAGGACCGGAGGGACGAGAAGTAGTGCGGGTGAAGATAGATGAATGGAGTGACCCTATAGTGGTTGATGAAGAAGTATTTACGAAAAATTGGAATATATCACATAGGTATTTGGATCACCTCCGCAAGAAATTCAAAATAGTCCTGAAGGTATGGCCACTCACGGCGATGAAATGATCATGGAGATATGTAACATGCATATCCCGAAACATATGAACACGAGTGTGGATAGGTACCATTTAAATCCCGACCTATTATATTTGGATTGTGTGCTTACATTGCAAGTGTGTCAAAATCATAGGACAAGTTGGAGAGGGTACACGATGATTAAAGTCCTATATTATGATAGGGGTTGTATAACCATGTGTACGCTAGAGAATGAGTACTTCATTCGTGGGTGATTGGAGCGGTGCTAGTGTTGTTTTTCATGGTTTGTGAAAATCGTGACTTACCTAGCTTCTTGTTGGCAAAGGTGACCGATGAAGAATTAGGTGGTTTTGTCGATGTACCGAGTATTGTGTATGAGTATTGGGATGTCTTTCTCGATGTTTTAAAAAAAAATTACGTCCTCACCGTGATGTTCAATTGGGTTTAGGCCGTGTACCGTGCCTATTTTTGCGACATCGTTCCGGATGGCACCGATGTCATCCATGAATCTTGTAAACAACTTGTTTGATGTGTTCATGAAGCATGTTATTTCGAAAGGTAGTGTCTAGGTGGATCTTTTAAAGTTTAAAGCGGTGTTGAGTTGGAGCCGACCGACTAATGTCTAAAGGTTTATAGATTCTCGAGTAAGCGGGTAGCTACCGATGGTTTGTTAGGGACCTTTTATGTCTTGCAACTCCAATGTTTTGAATTACACGGTAGAGTGTTAGGTTCGTGATGATTGGCAAGTGTGAAGGACTATCTTCTAGTGAATGACACGATTGACTACATCTCCGGTTTTAACCTAACCCTAGTGAGGCATTAATTAAGATGTTATTGTGATGCTTCACGTGAGAGTGTATGCCTAGGATGGATGAGTAGTTTTGTTGTCCAGGCATGAGCCACTTTGGTATCATTTTATATTTGGGGACGAGTTCCTCTTTCCCTTGTGTCTTAGTAGGTCTCTTATGGGGACTTAGCAACTGTGGCACGTTATGTAGGGATAACATGTCATTAGCGATTAAGTAGTGTATCTCTTAAGTTTTGGTTTCCCTTTTTTCTTGAGCCATTAAAGGGTTTGGTGATTAAGTGTTCTTGCGTAGGCATCGTGAGGTTGACTTGATTTTTTGGGGACGTTAGTAATAGGTATTTTCTCTCATGGTATTCAATGTATGTTACCCGAGTATCATTCTTGTTGTTCGATGTTACTTTACTTGGGGTATGATGTAACCGTGTCACTCCATTGTTCTCGATGAACTTAAGGTATAGGAGTAGTGATTAATTGATTATGGATTGTCGATTCGAATAGTGCTAAGTGATGTGTCTTATGGACCTTGGAGTGGTAATATGTAATGAAAGAGTTGTGAATCACTGTGTGTGACTTAGAGATACGATTTATGATCTTCCATTTTTTCTAACTTGTAACTAGTGGGATTGTGTATAAGTCTTGATTTATTTTTTGACGGAATGAATGGTGTTCGAGGAAACGATTGTGAATTATTGGTGATGGTTGAATTTTGAGAGTTGGTGTACGTTTAGACTCACTTATTAGTGATAATTTTGATTGGAGATTTGATGTGTATTTCTGTAGTGTTGTAGCTAATCATTACCATAGAAGCTTTTGATTTCAGAGATAAATTTGGTTATTCATTTAAGGCATGATTATTAACTAGGATACGAAAGTGTTAATTATGGAAGCATTATTTGAGAAATAGACTAGGAATATGGTTGTCTATCACATTATATTGAAGAGCTGATAAATAGTTGTTGGCGTTGTGTAGTATATAATGTGGTTAAAGTATGATTTTGGGCCTTCTTGGACCTTGATGATGTGAGTCAATGTGTGTTCCAATTACCATTGATTGGGGTATGAAGCAGTGTGATTGTAGTGCAATGAGTGATAGTTAGTACATGATTAGGGTTACTATTCGAAAGGAAGTATGACTTGTAACCTTGAGGTTCATTAGTGGTAAATCACTAGAGTTAATGGAGTCAGATTGAGAGTGAGTTTTTCTGTCAACCCTTGATGTGTCGGGTGTTGAGTGACAATGTGGACATTGGTAATGCCGAGTTACTGTGTTGAATTGCCTTGGTCTTTCACATCATTGACCATGTATGTGTCTTCACGTGAGTATTGAGCTGTCGTGTTTCTTCTTTTCCCTTCATCGCGTACTTAGAATACGATTGTTCTCACTTCATGGTTGGGTAGTTTGTGTACTTTTACAGGTTTTGGTGGTGTACCTCGTTATGCAAGTCTAGGTTGATTCGTACTTAGTGTTTGGTTATTTTATTCAACTGTGTTTATAGTGACATGTGACTTGTGTTCGCTTTTGATGTGTGGTTTATGGTAGGATTAGTCGTACCATTCGATTTTAGAGTTGGAGACTTGATTTTGAAACTGTCAGGTTTTGCTAAGCAATGAAGTTTATTGACATTAGAAAATGAGTTGTAAGATATGATGTATTATGGTATATGGTAACATCTAAGTAGTTTAGAACCTTAGAGGAAAGGTTACATGCAGTATGTAAATAAATGAATAATGTTGAGGTACAATTGTCACTAAACTATTAATTAAAGGATGTGATTGAGATGCCTTCTTGGGAGACTACTATATTTTGTTTTTATATAGATTGGCAACTTGAGTAATTGAGGTTTAATCGTAGTTCATCCACGAGACTGTGGGTTGTGATCGAGGTTTAAATTATGATTGAACCTTGGAGATTCAAAGTGTACCCTTAGCATTATGATGTAGCGTGTATTAACTGAACCAATTGACAATTTGAGGTTCAGAATGATTGATTCAGGAAGACAATAGCATGATGAATTATAACTTGGATTGCGAAGAAATTGTTCAAGGTCATTATATATGTATTATGGACTGTAATCGATATTATGGATTTAGTACTTTAGTGGTTGCAATTGTGAACTAAAAGGAGTAGTTATGGAGCCAAGGATAACCATTAATATTCTAGGATTTTGTATCTTTAATTTTTGGCCTTGGCATATGTTTTGCTACGTAGTGTTATTTACCAATACCCTTGAGGTTGAAGATTTGATCTTCCTTACTGAGGTTAATGCGGACTTGAGGTATGATCATTATAGTCATGGAAGTATGGGTAATGATTGTTTAGACCTTTAGTCTTACCTTGAGTTTTGGATTTAGGATTAGTCCTCTCGTGTTTGTGTTATTGATTTCATTTGGCGGAGTTCGCTTACGAAAACATTTATCAGTCTAGTACTCAAATGGCATATTTTGAGGCGTTGTACGGTAGACGGTGTCATTCACCAACTTGTTGGTATGAGGTTGGTGATGTTGCACTTTTGGGAACCGACATGGTTCATGAGGCAACTGAGAATATTAGAATTGCTCGATAGTGTTTGGTTACAGCATAGAGCCGACATAAGGGCTATGCCGATCGGTGTATGCGTCCTGTGTTCTTTGAGGCTGGTGATCATATGTTTCTGAAAGTCTCACCTTGGAAGGGCTTAATGCAATTCGGGAAGAGCGGCAAGATTTCACCACGATTTATTGGGCCTTTTGAGATTCTAGATCGTATCGGTGAGGTGGCGTACCGTTTAGCATTGCCACCGGATTTATCGTGGGTTCATAATGTTTTTCATGTCTCAATGCTTCGCAAGTACTAGCCGGATCCATCTCATGTTTTGATTTGGGTGGATGTCGATGTTGCCGAAGACGTGTCCTATGAGGAGCGACCCATGAAGATCTTGGATGTGTGAGAGCAAGTTTTGCGGGGTGATGTGCTGTCAGGTGTGTAAAAATATATGGTTAAAAATGACACCTTAATGACGCTAGGTTTTACCCTACGCAAGTGCACGTATCGATTATAGTATAACAATGGCTTGAGTAAGGGATATCAATCCCACGGAGACTAAGATTGTTCACTTTAGCAATTCAAAAACACTGAATTATATTTTCTGAAAATGGTTTGTTTGGGTGGTCAAAGACTAAATTATCTATTTTAACTAAAATTATCTAGAAAGCAAATTAAATTGGTTGTGATTCAGATGAGAGAGAAAACTAGGGTTTTCATCACTCCACCACTAACCGCATACTATAGTTCATCACTGTATCAACTGTAAGAGGGCAATCCATAACTGTGAATCAGGTCGTACCGCAAATAGCTAAATACAATCCCAAAAGGGAGTACCATCAACCGGATTACGACAACCCATCTCATGACTAACTTAACTAGTACATGCCAATTATATTACTCTAATCTACTCCTACTGCAGGAAAATAAACTAAAGCATCTCTATATTAAATCAACAAGGCACGACCTGTGTCAACCTAGGGTCTCAAGTTTCACTACCACCATTATACAGTAAACCATAATTAAGCATCCGATTTTCAGCCCATAGTGAATAATCATAGTTGTGTAAAATAATACATTCATTCCATCTAAGACAAGAATTTAGAACAAACATATAATTTTATATTGCAAATCAATACGGTCTCTTAACTACTACAATCATCACAGTATGGTCAACAGTTTCCCCTCGTTATAATGGAAAACAATGAAAGAATTACATTACTTGGCTAGGATTTTGCTAGAAAATCCTAGATACCGAGTTAGTTGGCAATGGTGGAAGGTGACTGCATCGGTCATGTAGAAACGATCTCCATGGCCTTCTTTTCTGAATCTCTAGGTTTGAATATGACTCTCAACAACAGCAAGTCTGAATGAATGAACCTCTAAAAGTCACAACTGAACCACCTCCAATGGGATCTAATGAACGTCCATTTTCTCTGATATATGATTGTGTATATATAGTCAATGGTATAGAGAAGTCTTTTATAGTCTTTTCACTCTCTCCTCATGTAAACCCTAACTTCTGATATATATATAAGTGTATATACATGTATATAGAAATATGGAGTCATAGGCACATCTTCACATCAAACCGAGGGTAGAATAGGCAGAAACCATTGAAAAACCATAAAACTTGCCACATATACGCTTCAAGCGTAAAAATATGTTTTTCAGCCACTTTTTGAAATTGAAAGCATAGGCACAAGCGTTGGTATTTTATGAAAAACCATTTTTCTCCGTAAATGCACCAAAATGACCACCTTGAACTCACAATACTTTTTATTGAAGATGACGACTTCTAGAAATGCCATTTTTATCCTCCGGGAGCCATTTTTGTCTCAGACTATCTCTTTGAGTCTCCTCTTTTAATAGAAAGAAGACACTATTCAGTTAATTCACTGAAGTTAGCTCCATTTATTCCTTAAGCTCCTGAAACATGCTTTAACACACAAATGCCACAAAAATACCAAATAATGAAATCAAAGGACATAACAATAGTGAGTTAAGGGGTCAAAATGTATAATATTTGACACCTATCACGGGGCAAAACCATTCCATTAGTTAAGGTATTATGGCACCATCGCGGAGTCGAGAAGGTGACTTGGGAGCATGAGCGTGAAGTTCTGGAAAAATACCCGAACCTGTTTCCTACATTAGGTACGTCTTGATTTCGAGGATGAAATCTCCTAAGGTGTGGAAGTTGTAACATCCGGTATTTTTACGTCCTAATTAAAACTTTTATTAACAATTAAGTGCTTATGTGATTATGTGTTAATGTGTTTAGCATGACTTACATGATTTGTTTGTGATTAAATTTGTAAGTTGCATGTGGTAATTTCATTTCATGAATATTGAAAAGTGTTGAAAATGATTTCGGGAAATAAATGACCAAGGGGTAAATTGGTATTTTCATATTTGGAAGACTTAGTGGAATTTGTAGAGAAATGGCTGAGTGTTGGTGTGTGAATTGCATTGAGGTAAATATAGAGGAAAATTTAGGTTAAAAGGGTAAATTGAGAGTCATGATGACACTCTTGTAATCATTTTCAACACTATATCAAAGGGCAAAACTATATTGCAGAATTCTGACTTTGTGTACAAGTATATCAAGGGGCAGAATCGTCCATTCAACGTCATTTCTTAGTCCCTAAGTTCTCTTGGAGTGCAAGGAAAGAACATGTCATTTCTACACCAACTTTTGTCTATAAATATAGGTGGATTTCATGAAGAGAAGACATCTCTGGAATGTCTTTTGATATCTTTTCATATATTCCAGAATATTATTGTTCATAAAAAGCCTCTCTCTTTGAGAGAGGCTCCTTTCCTCAAGAACTCAAGAACCAACCATTTAATCATGAAGATGACGGCTACATCAACAATAGAGTCTCCTCTTTCCATGAGCGGCTAATCAGTATCTAGGGTTTCATTACCTAGCCGAGTAATGTAGTCTTTTATTTATTTTTATTGCAAAGGGGGGAATCTGATGACGGACACTTATATGATGATTATGTAGTGAGAGACCAAACAAATAACCTAAATAAGATTTATTTATTGATTATATTCTTAAGCTAAGATTTAGTTAATGATTTATCTTGAACAACTGTGTTTTATCAAACGGAGCAAGAACCTCCGTGATTTAATAACGATTTCTACATAATGGTACTTATTTGGCATGATAAAGTCTTAGCTTTACATAATCCATGCTTAGAGAAGATGATTGTTAGCGTGATTTTTAATTTCATGTTTTAGGAGTAGTTGTAGTATATATGCATACAGTAGTCATACTAATTGTAGATGGATTGTATCCTATTTGGGATTAGGCAACTGCTTGTAGCGTTACTAGTCTGATTCATATAAGTTGAACCACCCTCTTGCAATAATATAATTAAAGAAATACATTATAAGGTTAGTGGTGGAGTTGGAATTCAACCCTAGACTTGTTTATCTTGAGAGAAACCAAAAACAATTATCTTTATTTTATATTATGTTTAGCAGTTTAATCAAACAAACCAATCAAACAAATTTTATAAATATAATTCAATTTGCTACTTTATAATTATTTGAAATACGACTTTGATCTCTGTGGTTCAATACCCTCTCTACCCAACAATACTATATACTACTCGCGTACTTGCGACTGAGAGGTTAAAACTAGATCGTGCTAATTCCTTATTTTTAACACTATTATTTTCGCACGTCTAGAACCGATCATGGGGTAGGAGAAAAACGAGTTGTTTTAATTTTTGTACGTGGGTGTTTTCGTCTATGTATATATATGTGATGTATATGTGTGAGTTGTGTATTGACAACTTAGACGAGAAACTAGACCCTTGAAAAACATGATTGTGTCATAATAATGTTTGTTGTGGATTATTGCTTATAAGTGTGTGATTATGAGCATGATGATAAATTGGGCACAATATATTGCATAATGATGTAAAGCATCTATTGTGATGATGCATGGTTTATATTTAGATCCTTATTGCATATTGAGTACACCGTGTAGTGTTGAGTATATGGGTGTTGGTTTATGTGGGTCGTGTAACTATGTGTGAGTAGGCTTATGTTGGATCATCGTAACAACTGGCCAGGAGGTGTTCCCAATATACGGAACTAGTATGTCCGAGAATTATGGTATAAGGTAGGTCGTCCCATCCTCAATATCTCGGGTTATCTCGTACAATCGATCTTGTTTGTTGAAAGTGTCAATTCTCATAAGGGGATGATCGGTGTGACACTCTATCTTTGTCATGGGTCATCTCGTGAATGGTTAAAATGGGTATCCGTTGACCTTAGTGGACAGGGTGTGTACCATGAGGTGTGCTGAGTCACATTACATTTAAATTATCATATATGTAATTGTGATATTTATGTTGATGAATGCTATACTCTTGAATGACTATGATATGAACATGTTGGGGGAATTGATTGTTGGGTTTGATGGGGTCCCGGATTGGCGTGAGAGCCATGTGGGACAAGAAAATGACTTAAGATTAGTAGCATGAACCTTGGGTGAGTTGTACCACTCGGACTACCGATATTGAGGCAATGACGCTTCATCTACTTGGCTAGTGAGCTCACCCTATGACTTATTATATATTTTAGGTGATAATCCTACATCGGGAGGCCCGTACGCTCCCGGTGGAGATACAGTGTGGGTTCCATTCTTTTTGCACATATGGAGGCGGAGTACTTTTGTAGAGTATATATTAACATTGTATACATGTTCTTCTTTTGTTTAAGCATTTCAAACAAGTTAAACTTTTCTTTTGCCGGCTAGCATGTTAGCCGAGTAGTTTACATTGATATATGTCCCTTGGAGCGCTATGCGCGGGGATTTTATTCATTTGGTGCACTTTGGTGCCGGCAATGTAAAACTACTATTTTAATCAAAACTATGACATGTTCCGCCTTAGGGAGCTTGAATGTAGTTTTTGAATCCTTTCATTTAGAGTTGTGAAATGGATTATTGCTATTGAATGAGGTTATTAGGAGTTTGACCGAAAATGATATTTTTCTAGATTTTCAAATAAACCCTTTTAGTTTTGAATTGAAAAACCAATTTACGCCCACCCCCGTAGCCCCGGAAAATTATCTTATTTTAGAAATGATTTTAAACTCATTATTAATAAAGATTTTGACTTTTCGAAGCTGACGGAATGATTTTAAACTCATTATTAGTAAAGATTTTGAATTTTTGAAGCTGACGGTAGTTAAAACAGAAACCGGGGGCAAGACGGAAAATTTTATGAAACCTTAAAGGAATATTTTTGGTTTAAAATTTACGTTCGGTGAAAATAATTTGGAGTACGGATCTAATTATGGATATATACATATATAGGAATGCATGCATGGTTGTTTTTGGTGATTTTCGGGTCAATTGGAGTTTTTTTTTCTCCATAAGTCGGCTGATGGCATTGTATCAGCCGGCTAACAAATAGCTGCAAAATTTTTGTTGCAGTCAGCCAGATGATGTGTATTTGTCAGCCAACTGATAACTCTAGGTTGTCGCAGTTCAGTCTCGCTCGACACTGGTTCACTATTTTGCTCATAACTGTAGCTACAGAGCTCCGATTGAGGCACTATTTGCGGCGTGAGAAAGATGACTTTGAGCTCTTGAGTTTAGGATTTTGAATCGCCTCATTTGAGTCATTTTTGAGTAAGTAATGGTCATTTGAATGTGACGGTCATTTTCGATCCTTTTGTCTACTTGTCGGTTTTAGGGGATTCTTTGAGGATCTTTCCAAAATAACTTAAAAACTCTCTTGCGATGTCTTATAGGATTATTTAAGATATCATTTAAGGCTATTTTGGCTCTTTGTACTTTCCTTCTTTTCCATATTTTCGTTTTGTTTTTCCCATTACATTACTCTCCTTGATTTCTTAAACTCGTTCTCGGGTTCGATAAAATTTGGGGCGTTACAAGATACGTCATGGTAAGTTCCGATCAAAGATGAGACGAACTTGATATCAAGTTTACCCCCATGGAGCAATAGAGATCGAAGACTCAGAAGAGTATGATTCAATGGAGATGGTCGGCATAAAAAAGTCACGTAAGAAGATTTAAGAAATATGAGATGTTAGATAGATCACGTAGTTACGTTTCTATGCTAATCAGCCACTTAGAAAATACGTTTTAGAGACTTTACATAACCTACGATGCACCCCAACGTTGGACTCCTATGACGACATGCTAAACTTTAAGTTTGGGGGGGGGGGGGTATTTTTTAAAAAATATATCAAAATTTTCAGACTTTTTCACTAAATTGGTGATAAAAAAATGTTTTTAATTATAAAAACAAATTCAAAAATATCTTTCGATTTAAGTATAGGATATGATTTAAAGTAATATTTATATTAGTTTAACATTTTTTTATTTTAATTTTCGAGAAAGAAAATCTCCAAAATTCAAATTTTCAAAAATTTTGTAAACTAGATTTTCTCGAGTTCTTGCATACAAAAACTCAAGTACTCGAGAATTCCTTTCATGAGTTATCGATTATACTTCTTGAGTACTCAAAAATTCCTGGGAAATTTTATTTTTCTGAAAATTCTTTTCAAATTAGGACTTTGACTGAACTTATTTAAGTATTTTTACATATTTTAGGTAGTTTTTAACTTAGGAATAGAGAGTTCTAGAATAATTATCATAAATACTTGTTCGTCTTAAAAATTGGTAAGTTTGTGATTCAAGCAAGTTTCCTTTTGAAAAAATTTCAATTTTATTTCTTCCATATTTTTCCAATTACAGTTTTTCTTCGATATTTTTCCTCTCCCATTAAGGATTGGGATTTTAGGTCTATAAATACTCCCTACTAGTCTTCATAAATCTCATACCTTTCATCATACATTCTTAGAGAAAAAGTAAAAGAGTGAGTCTTTTGCCATCCCAACTTCATGGCTATTAAAAGTTTGAATGAGGCAGAGGTTAGGGCTGCAACTCCAAAGGATGTTCCTCTTACAGATTGCAAAATTAAGTATGAATGTATGCTCTTCAAGAATATGACTAGGGAACCCGTACTTGTATGGACCGATCAGGAAAATACAGAGTGACGTTTGGAATTACTCTACAAACACGCATCAAGGATGGCGCATTCTAATATTGTGCGTTATTTATACCATAATATGAATTATGATTTAAAGGGAGAATGAATGATAGTTTGCACAACCATACGTTACAATTCAAGGGCCATTGATGTTACCCGAAGCTATTGCTAAAGTATGGGGACTCCCTCATGACTTGCCCTTGGATCTCGAGGGTAAGTTCCATCGTAATCCTTATCCAATACCTTCTTTCCATGATAAGGTTAAAGAAATTTGCAACATCCTTGAGAATCCACCTACTAAACTATGGATTAAGAAATTGGAGCTCAACCCCGAGTTATGGTATCTAGATGAGGTTTTAGTTACATATGTCCAGTTAATCAAATAGGAGAACGATATAGGGCGACGGTTTATACTCTTTATTGTTTCAAAAGGGGGTTTTGGATCTCTATACCGGAATTGATTTATGATAGTATGGTGGATCTCAATTCATTGGTTTAAAAAGACCACCTCATTTAAAAATTCGAATTTCATTAGACTTCTAACTGTATCAGGGTATACTTATAATTATAAAGTATTTTATCACTGATGTGGCCATTTTCAAACCATTTAAAGAACAAGGATTCTTTCCAGCCAAATATTTCTCCACACTTAGGACCTCAAAATCTTGATTTAAAAATGGCCGCCTCATTTAAAAATTTAAAATTCATTAAACTTATAACCGCATCATGGTATACTTGTATTTATAAAGTATTTCAACACTGACGTTGTTGGAAAATAATTGAATGAGAAATTATTTCAGCATACATGACATTTGTCATTGTAACAATGAAGGCGCGGGAGCGGGTTTAGTTCGGGCCAAACGACGCATGTTACCCGTATTGACTGGGTCAGGCTTTTTGACCCATGGATTGTGACAGTTTGAAATAACATGGCTGTTCACAAGAGGTATGGTAACTGTGGGTGTGACTGAACATAAAAGACATGCCTACAATTTAACAGTTAAGATGACTGTTTAAAACTATGCATCTGTTCTGTAATGGCTCTTGGTTGTCTATAAATAGGCCAGCCCGAAGTTCATTTATGTATCTCTTCCGTTCATCTCTTTCTTCTCTCTCTGCACATACATTACATATTAGGGTTCTACAGTTCGAGTACAAACACAGAATTGTGTTTGTTGGTCTGTGGAGATTGGAGTGTTACTTCTCTAGAGACGAAATCCGTTCTATCTTGGGAGACAATTGCTTGTACACCTTGAGCACCGGAGAGGGAGCATAATTGTCTTAAAGACACTGTGATACATAGGGCTCAAATTTTCTATATAATTACAATTTGTTTATGTCAACTAATACTGTGAGTACATTGTTTTCGAATATGTTTGCAAATATATTGTGTTTTTGTTTGTTTTGTATATGTTTCATACACTTCATATATAACAGTGCATGCTTACTATAGTTTACAGACGTGACCATCTTTAAACCATTGGATTGAGGTTCACGAGAGAGTGAAAGAGAGAGATTTGGCTAGAAAGGATCCAAATTCTTGTCTGAAAGGGCGAGCAAGTATGATTACACTCACTCACACACCTATAGCTAGAATACCCTTTAACTTTGTATTAATTTTCCTATCATTGCTTGGGATTTAATTTTCCAATGCTTGGGTTAATGATGCAATGCCTAACAACATTAGGCTATTTATTCCCTCCGTCCTAATTTAGGTGTTTACATTCACCATTCAATCAATTCCAAAATAAGTATTCCAATTGAAAATTCAATACATTTTTTTGATCAATTTACCAATTTACCCTTCAAGCATTCAAGTCATAAAATATCTAAATTACAAACATCACATCACTTTGTGGGACCAAGGATAAAAAATTTCATTCACTATCACACCAATAAGAGTAATCACTTTAACAAGTTGGATTCCCCAAAATGGATTTATAATTTGGGACAGAGGAAGTATATCAAATTAGAGTATTTGGATTTGGAGCTTCGAATTCTAATTTCAAAGCTCTAATATGGTTGCTGCAAAGTGCAAACACACCATTAAGGTAACTGGTCAATATTAGTTTCACATATGCAATAACAAATGTTCTTGGGAGAAAATTTAGGTTGTTTGGCAGAACTTTTACTTTTACTTTTACACAGAAGAAAAAGCAAAATAAAAGACATGTCGAGAAGCCGGTACACCTTAACTTCTTTAAAACGCACTTGCAAGACCCAAAAAATCTTCTGAAAATTGTGTCAAATACCATTCAAAACTACTTCTCACTTCAAAAAGACAAAACTAGATTTTGAAAAAAGTAAATCCAAAGCCTTAGTTCGAATCTATGAAGCACGGACACTTCGTCTAGGGTCGCCGTACCCGTGTCGGACACACGTGTTTGTGTCGAACGCGTGGACACGCCAAAAATACGTGTCCGACACACCAAAAACGTGTCCTGACTTTTTTTTAAATTTGGACACTTAGTGGACACTCGGAGGACATGCCCGTGTCCACGTGTCGGACACGCGGTGGGTCGGTTGATTCAATGAAAGATATAGGTCTTATGGAGCCGATAATTTAATGGATCAGTTATGGAATTTCAACACCTCTAATTCAATCTTTGGCTTTGAAAATACTTGAATATCTTTGTTCCTCATCTTGTGAGAAGAATTAGAGCACAAATTCATTTATCCACTATTCAAAGAGGAACAAGATAACATTACAAAGAGCCGAATATTTGGTATTTATACATTCCAATGTTTGTTTTCAATAAAGAAAATTTTCATAATATAACGACAGAAGATGACAGATGTTGGGGAAAATGCATTTGATTCCTTGCATGGCAGTAGAATGAAGAATTTTGAACATGTCAAACATTTCATTTAACTTATTTGTTTATTATTGTTTATAGGTTTATTTGATTCTCATTATTTAAGTAATAAATAAAATATTTGTGTAATATAATATGTATATATAAAAAAATATATAATTTTTTATAGACGTGCCGGGGCCGTGTCGTATCCTAATTTTTTGGAATTTACCGTATCCGGTATCCATGCTTCATAGGTTAGAATAGAGATAAAATATTACTATAACCAGTTAAAGCTTCCCACAATTCCAAATGAAGCAATATAACAAGTGAAACACATGATTTGCCTCATACTAATTACATTGGGAAAAAAAAAACTCCCAACTATACTTTTCCTACCATTCTGCCTAATTTTAGGGACACCTTACACTCCTCCCAGGACCTCCATAATAAAAATAATTGCCCCAAACACTGTTTCTTCCAGCTTTAATATCATAACAATTGGGATGATCAGCCAAGAACTTTAGGCTTGACAAAGGAAGCAAATTATTATCCCAATCAACAACTTGTAAATTTCTGAAGTATGATGCTTTTCCATAGCCTTCATCTGCAAAACTTCCACTGCCCATTTGTGTGGAGGTGTGGAGTCCCATTGACCTACTATTCACTATCTCTCCTCCAAATTGTATCATGCTTGCTGGGCCTCTTAGGTGACTGAACAAGAATGATGGCCAATACCCTACTAGTTGTCCTGGGCCTAGTTCTAGCCACCAGTGTCCATGCTTTGGATCCTATATAGAAAAGATTGTGCATTATATATATAGACACATACATACATATATATTCTCAATTTGTATGCTCTTCTTGTTAGAATGTGTGGAAAAAATAGTCGGTGAGATGAGATTTGTGTAAGGTAATGAATAAATTTGTGCATTGTTAAATACATTTTGTGTAGGTTAAAAGGAAAGTGTCGTCATACGATTGTGAAATGTGAGTGGAATATAAAACCATGTCATTAATTGGTACTGGAAAGATTCTAGTGAGAAGGTATGAATTAAGGTCTCGAAGATAGATATTGTGTTTATGGCATTAATGTACACATGTTGGCCCTTTCCCTTGTGGTGTAGCACTATATGGATGAAATTGAAATTCAGATAAATGTATATAAATATAGGAAGAGGAAATGTAAAAGGGGGAAGGGAAATGGAAAGACGAAAAAGAAAAATGAAAAAATGCCTTTATCCTAGCTGAAAAATTATGTAATAAAATTATAGAAATGAGAAAAACCCAGATAATTTCTTAAAATAAAAATGAAATTAAAAAAAAAGTTTAGGGAAATTTTGATCCAATTATTAGTGTAAAGTATAAACTTGACACAATTTAGCAAAAAGTATAGTTAAAAGAAGATTGTTAGTGCTGATTTTGAAGGCTTCTGGTGCAAGGTAAAAAAATAAAGTTACACCAAGTGTAAAAACTACCTAGTGTCAAATGCTTTCATAAGACTCATTTATATGATATGTTTCATCATTATTGAATTTTACTTATAAAAACTCACCTTCCAAACCATTACTCCAATATCGAACTGCCTGCCATTGTAAGATGACCTCGGAGAAATCGCAGCTCCAATGGCGATTTTGTTGTTGGTTTGGATGAAACCTGAGCAGAGTAAGTTGTAGCATCCGGTGGCTTGGTAGGCATCGGACTGAAAAATCAATCGAAACCAACACTCAATTCCAACTTCATTAGGTAGATTTTACAAAAACAATTCTGAGTTAATTCTGTATATAAACTTTTTTTCTGGGAAAGAAGAGCCAAAACAGTAAAAATAAAGTACTTACTGTCCAGTAAGTGAAGAATCTGGGATAATTATCTCCATATAACTCTGGGCTAACCTGAAATATGATGCAATTTTCTCACTGCCATATATACCTCAGTGGAACCAAAAGGTACTTGTATAAACTGTCAGCAGTGAACTTTATATATATATGTATATATATATATCGAAGATTAAATAATAAACATTCATAGACTTGCCTGCCAACCAGCTTCAATTGTGTTAAGATCATTGTCAAATGAGCCAGAGATGATCCATAACTGGGACAGGCTGAATTCATATGGATCATTTACGCGAGGCGTCCACACGTTTATGCTGGCCTTTGCTCCATAATACTGTTCTCCATTTACAAAAGCCACTGCATGCTATAATTAAAAAATTTGTCAAAAACATATCCAAACATTAAGCTATACATATGCATAGATACATTTTTGGTTTTTGGACATTATCAGTACAATGTGCATGTGTGAGTGATGGTTGTT
The DNA here is from genome assembly GCA_963922005.1 of Cornus suecica. Classification (NCBI taxonomy): domain Eukaryota; kingdom Viridiplantae; phylum Streptophyta; class Magnoliopsida; order Cornales; family Cornaceae; genus Cornus; species Cornus suecica. The sequence continues at coordinate 41,451,938 of OY998245.1, read as the reverse complement.
TCTAATTTTCTGTACTTGTTCTATAATGAAACACCTAATGTTTACAATTACTGCATTAGAAATGCTATCCTATGCCTCTTTTCCTCCAACTTTTCTTCTCGACAACACTGTTTGGTTGCCGAGAAAATAAAATTTGCCTTTTGAGAGGAGATGCATCTCTCTGGTGGAGTTAAAAGGGAGGAGTAAAGTGGGGAATGAAAAGATAGACATTTTCCCCCAAAGATGAGAATAACAGCTCTTATTTTCTTGATGAATGAAGAAAAAACAAGAATCAATTTTTCTTGCACTTTTTTCCCAAGAAAATGAAGTTGCTAGATTTTGGTTTATGTCTACATCGAGTCCAATGGGAAAATCATAACAAAGAAAATTAAGGTTCCCTCTTTCAAAATTCTGTTTCCAGATATACTAACCTCATGATCACTGCTCATCGTGTCATGCCTTACGCCTCCTCTCAATTTCCTTCCAAATCTGCTTACTGAGCTGGCTCGAAAAACGTCTCTCTCTGTAGCTCTTCTGATTGGAATGGTTCTTTCGGGACATGATTCGCCAGAACTTGCCCATAGTTGATAGCTCTCTGTCACTGCCTCTATAGAGTCATGACCACTAGGCCTCTCAGGTTCTTCCTGCATATATACAAAAACTAAACTCATTATTTATCCGAAACCAAAACAGCACTTGTCTGTTTCAGAATAATACGGGTTTCAACTCTGAAAAAGTATAGAAAACTCAGTTATAAAAACGTCTGTTTTCAATTTCGGAGAACAGTTTTTCTTGCAAACTGCTTTCAGAGATGTAAACTTCTCTTGCTTATGTTCCTTCATAAGCTCAAGGAAACTATCTTGATTCATGAACTAAAAATCTTTACATTTTCTTCAAATGCATGTTTTTTTTTTGTCTTTCCATAGAAACAAACAGAAAATATTTTCTCAAGTACCAAAGGCTCGAGTCCCTTGAGCTGAGGATGGTCAAAAGCTGGCTGAAGATGAGATAAAACACAATCTATCACATCACCATCAGGACTCTGCATTGAAAAACCACCACAACCCACATTATTAAACCTCAAACCCATCAAGAAAACATCAAAGTTTAATAGAAAAAAATACCATGGAAAAAGAGAGAGTGCCTGAATTGTCTTCACTGAAGGTTTGTTGATCTTCCTCAAATAGGCTCTGACTCTCTTCAATTTCTGCAGCTCTTGTCGCGACCGAAAAGTTTGGTTGGATGCTAATAGGGAGAGGACAGGACTAAGGGAAGAAAAAAGAAGGAAAGCAACAAATATGAGAATGATGGGAGGTTTGTGTTGAGATGTGGAAGACATGCTTCTAAAATGTCTTAATGTGATTGTTTGTTGTGTTAACAAGGTTTTGTGTTTGTATGTATTGGTGTTGTCCTATACTGTGCTCAACAACACAACCATATGGTTTATTCTATGGTTTTGTCTATGGGGAAAGAGTATGTATGGACAAGTTAATACAAAATAGGAAAACTATGCGTTGAATGGGAGGAGTTGAGAAAATAATGTCTAAGAAGTTTTGAATCTTAAAAAAGACCCAAATAGGAAACAATATTTTACATGACATGCTTAGAAAGTAAACTTTGTTTTCTTCAATTAAGAATATTATATTTGCTAAAAACTATGTGTTGAATTGAGAATATTAAATTTTTCAAATACTTTATTATTTTTTATTATTGGGTTGTCTTAAATCTGTAAAATATTTTTCTAATTATAAATGAATAAAATTATCGCAATAATTTTTTAAAACAAATTTTATCGAATATTTGATAAGGAGCAATTATATTCCGTTGAATGGATTGAACAATAGTTGTTTCAGTAGTTGACCCGGAAAGCATCACTGTGTTTTACTAGTTAACCCCGTAAAATGAAGGATTAGACTACAATTGACTGGCTGATCCGTAAATATGATTTGGTTGGGATATTTGTGACTGCACTGGTGTAGATATTCAGGGAATAATGATTGCAACCATCTGAACAAAAACTAAATATATAGTGGTAAGCCATAAAGAAAAGGTATGATCAAAATTCAAGTTACAAAGACATTTAGTTCAATTATAATTTGTCAACACTGAGGGTCTTTAACCGGCACCACATCGATGTTGCCTGAGTGTCCGGATAGCACAAATTTCTCTTCCAACATTATTCCTGCTAAAAATAGATTTTACACTCAAATAAACATATTTGTAAATTGGCTTGTACATGGGTATAATTACTAAATTATTTTCACATGAGAGCTACATGTGAGAATGAAAAGCCTAATAAGCCTAAATGTAGATAATGGGTAGTTAAAAATAATACTCATTATATTACCTAGTAATTCCCATAGCATGTGGTATACCACTAGCTAATTAGATTGTGCCCTAGCTTGCACAAGTTTTTTTTAGATGATGAACAAGAACAATGATGCTTCCCACTTTCAGAGGCTCCCTTCAAGTTGCTTTTTTATTTCTTTAATTCTCTATTCTTTTCACAAACTCCCACTAACATTCTCATCCACCTCTGCACCGAGCAATAAGGAACTATTAAAGGAATATTTGCCCATAAAGTGTCACCCTCTTTTAAATAATATTAAGGGAATAATACATTTTAAGTTCTTTTTTTTTTGTTTTAATGGTACCATGCTCCTCCTGTAAAGTTGGCTTGGGAGAATAGATTCTCACCCCCATGTCCTAGAGAATATACTATAAATGTCTTTTTAAGTCATACCACTATAGACTCTTGTCCTTAGTACCCAAAAGATTTAAAAATCTTATTTTCAAAAAACAAAAAAAAAAACCCTCTAGATACTGCCTTGAAATATTATACTAGTGACATATAGTACCTATTCATGAGAGGTATGATGTGGTGAGTTATTGCACAAATGATATTTAAAATTAAGTTGTTCTCCTACAAGGGGTGTTAAGCGTGCATAGTTTGTGATGTAAATAGGATTAATTAAATTGGATTAAACTAAATAAACCAGAGGGACACTGAAATAAGAAAGAACTATATAATTATTACAAAATTATGATACATTAAATTAGAATTAGATGGAGGGACACTTGAGTTGACCTCAGTATTAGACTGCCTTAGTGTTCATTTTTAAATAACAATTTTAGGAGCAATCAAGATTATCCAACCTCATTACCATAGTTGATGTCTCATTTAAGGATATAAGAGTCAATGCATATCATCAACAAGGGTCTTCGTTATGCGAAAAAATCATGTATAGAACGTCATATTTCTTGAAGAGCATATGATTTAATTTTTTTTCACACAATTGCATGCATATGTTATAAAAACTAAAAATAAAATAAAGATAGAGAGAGAATATGAATGTTATATTTGGCTAAGCTATTAGGGGCCGATTTGTAAACTCCCATAAAAGTTAACAAAGTTGGTCCGCAATCCGTCTTGGTGTGTAGTTTAATAGGTTCTGAAAAGTTAAGGCGTTATTTAGTAAAAAAAAAAAAAGTAAAGTAAAGTAAAGGTATCTACGCCTAGTGGAGCTTTTGTTTCTTATTTTATACATAAGAAAATGAGAAGAAAGAGTTGTTTTGAGAAGCTAATATTTTCAAAACGTTTTTTCAAAATTCAGTAGTTCTTCTAAAATTTTTGTCAACTAACATTAAAAAACAAAATTCCTCTAAAAAGTCAAGAATAATGTTTGAAAAGTCACTCCCGACATGGCCTCAGTTTTTTTTCATTTCTTACTTTTGAATAATTTGAATGGGGTTAAGTGCAATTTATTCATCAATTACCTATATGGTTTCTATTTTTATTATTAATTTTGTGTGGGTAAGAGCTACTATTGAGGGTGTTCTTAACCCTACATTTATAATTGTTTGCAAGAACGAAAAGTTGAATTATTCTCCATCCAAATTCGAAATTTGGCTCTATAAGACTTCAATAAAATGTTTGAAAAATAATAATTTTAATTAGAGGGAATGACCAAAGGTTGAGTCCACTTATAGCTCAGCTTAATCCGGCACATGATGGTAGAGGTATACAAGCACGCGAGGTTGTGGGAAGGTGTGGTTTATTTTACTAGCATGGTCCTACAAGAATGTTTTCTTTTTTGCCAAACTATGAGATGGTGATCCATCATCTGATATGGATGTTCAAACCAAGTGTTATACACATACACACACATATATATAAAATGTGTCACCCTTTTCACTAACTTTACAAAATAAAAGTTGATAAACTGTTGCTTTATAAAAGAGCCAAGTGGAAGAAACTAGTAAACTGTGTTCAAGCTATTGGCAAAAAGTACCCATTTTTGGGTATATTATAGTTCTATGTGGACTTTTTAGGGGATAGGAACACTCATTTATGAATTATTGTTTGTTCTTTGATGATCTGGAAAACTAAAAACCACTGCCAGCTTATGAAAATCTTGTGAAGAAAATATCATTAAATTAATTTTCGATAAATCAAAATGCAAGAAAGAAACAATACATGAAACTGAAGATATAATATATATATATATATATATATATATATTATGAGAGCTTTAAGCTTTTATTGGTCGTGGTTTTAATTTCAATTATGAACTGTCATCTTCGATTTGAAGACACAATCAATGATGAGTAAATCATCATATTCACAATGAAGGTACATGTCACTATTGGGTGAGACTTTCGCATTTATGATAATTGACGTGTCTTGTTTGTTAGGAATTAATTATGTTTTCACTGTTTAAAAACTAATAACACACAAGATTATACACACAAAAATCAACAATTCTTTTTATTGAGCAATAAAAAATACTCAACAAAAAAATATCACTTATAAATCTACTAATTTTACTTTCTCTCTCTCCATCTCTCTCTTCTCTCTTTTCTCACATTTTTGCTCATATGTATTGCTGATCTGCAAAACCTTAGCCATGACACTCCAATATATATAGGAGAAGCAGACTGGTGAACAAGTTAACCCGAATTGGTGAACAAATCAATCCTAAAAACAAGTTCTAAGATTATGATCTCCTAATCAAAAAAGGAAAACTTAATAACCAATTTTTCTTGCTTCTTAAGAAAATGAGTCACCAATCATAACACCACTTAAATTTTGTCACATCCTAACAATTTTCACCTTGGCAAAATTTCTCCACCTTGACTTAATATTTTAAAATTGGTTTATACACCATCTTTGGAATTACTCCACCTAATAGTGTATTTCCTAACAACACGTACAAATTGCCGACCATCTTTCCAATGAGCATGATACGTGGTTCTCTTCCTACTTTTAGCAGTCTATAATTTACATTAAACCAACAATCTTTTGACATCAATGCACCCAAAGAAATCACGTTCCTTCTAACACTTGGAACGTGATACACATCTGTCAAAGTTCTTACCAATCTATTTGTTGTCTTGATTTTAATTGTTCTCATTCCTACGACTTCACAAGAAGAATTATTCCTCATGAAAATTTTACCAACAAATGATTTGTATGAGGTAAACTATTCTTTATGAGGACACACATGATGGGAGCAAGCAGAATCAAGAATCTACTTATTTGTTTCATCATCTTTGTAAGTAATTGATAGGGCTTCAAGCACGTCATCATCTCCTTCTCTTATTTCGGCAATTGTAGTAGTGTTGTACCTACATTCTTTTCTTTTTGGACACTCCCGTATGAAATGTCATTTTTCTCTACAATAGTAGCATAGTCGCTCCAAAAATTGCTTCTGGTTCCATGAAGCTCCATCTTGCCATCTATCATGTCCTTCTTGTCTTCTTTCAAATTTTCTTCTATTCTAAGCAACAAGAGCGTGATCATCTCGGATACTTCCTTTATCTTCTCCATTTATTTTCTCACTAGAAAATAAAGCACTCTTCACTTACTCCACTGTCACGGTATCTCTCCCATAAAGCAAAATATTAAACATATGCTTATGAATTGAGCGAACAGATGTCAAAAAAATAAGTTATGTATCCTCATCACTCACTTAAACACCAAGATTAGATAAATCACAGATATTTTTATTGAACTCACCAAGATGAGTATGCAAGTTCATACCATCTTTCCTACAAAAAGAATACAACTTTTGTTTTAAGATTAACATATTCGTAACATTTTTTTCCTATATGGAGATCTTCCAATTTCCTCATAAATCTGCTGCAGATTTTTTGTCGACTAGATTGCATACGACCTCTATCAGATTCAATTAAAAACATGTCTATATTATCTCTTTTTAGCATGGTCTGTCTAAGTCTTAGATTGCATGTTAATTACCACCATTGGGTAGAAAATCATGAATTAAGCGTCTGAGTTCTAGCCCATATTGAATAATCATGATTGTGTAAGATAAAACATTCATTCAAGCTAAGACAAGACATAGAATAAACGAAGAATCTTATATAAAATCAAATGTAATCACTCATCTAAACAATCATCACATACGTGTCATTCAATTTCCCCTTATACAATTGAAATAAGAAATAGTCTACATTAATTGGCTAAGGTTTTGTTAAAAACCCTAAATACCGGTTTAGTTGTTAATGATCGTGGATGTTTGCATTGTTGATGTAGACACTCCCGCTATGGTTGTTCTTCTCTTGCTAAATCTACCGGTTTAGTTGTTAATGATCGTGGATGTTTGCATTGTTGATGTAGACATTCCCGCCATGGTTTTTCTTCTCTTGCTAAATCTCCAAGACAATATGCAAAATCCAACCTCAATCCTCTTCCCAAAACTCCCCAAACGTAAGGGAGACCCCTCTCTTTTATAGAAAAAGAGGCATCTTTAATTGGTAAATTAATTGCTTCACAGTCAAGTCAGGATCGTATCATTGTATTCCTTGAAGAATAAAGTTAAATCTCACTAAATATGGTTGATATTGTGTCCCAAATAGCTTAGAAGTCATTCCATGTTGATTTTGGCCGAAACGAGTCTCACTAGTGCATATATAAGTTGTTGAGTTGAAGTTGGCGTATCAGGTCCACCGAGTACTAGGTGGCTTCAGAATGCGCGCAAACGCGCGTATGTTTGCAAATTATTCTTGTCATTTTTCCCTTGTGTGCACAAGTTAGTACACTTACGCACTCACCGAGTACTCGGTAGTTCTTCACTTTGTATTTTCATATTTCACATTCTTTGCTCCGTTTCTCTTCTTGACTTCATTCCACTTCACACCTTTTACATCCTTGACTTATTTTTTGTCCTTCATAGGTCTTTTATCCATGGTTTTGACTCTCAAACAATCTTGAGTCACAAATCCAGTTATTTCACTGAATTAAACTCGTTTTGCATGACATAGTCATGAAACGTCTTAAAACACGAAAACCGTATAAAAGCACTAATATAATGATAAACATAGACCTAACAATATATAATTAGGAGCCTTAAATGTATGAAATTTGACTCATATCAAGCCCCCAAACTTCAACATTGCTAGTCCCTTAGCAATCAATTAAATATGAAAATTTCAAAATTCGTGATGATTGAATTTTTATTACAAGAAATTAAAACTAACTAACTAAACTAATCTAACTAACTAACTAACCTCTTTTTTCGTGAAGGTGTACGATTAAACTTAGCATGTGTAACAAGTCTTTTAAACTCCTCGGCAATACCGAGTGGACGAGTGAAGTCTCGTGAGGGTTAAATATACTACCCACAGATTCTTTCATTCTTCATTCTTATATGCTCATAAAATCAAATGATCATCAAATCATGCAATGCAATAATGTCATCAGAGTAAAATGCATACAAATTATCCCCGCACACTCATAAATAACAACTTTCAAAAATTAAATTCAAAAGAATGGTCCCCATAGTGGTGAAATAAACTCGTTAATATCTACAGCCGATCCACATAACTTTCCGTGTTTTTGTGAACATTCTTTATGGTAGACAAATCTCCTTTATTCTACTTCATTGATCAAACTTTGCCATGATATAACATATATAATATATTTTCATTTTCATCTCTTTTTGTCTTTCTAAGCTCTAGACTTTCCAGCGAGGATTTTTTCAATCCCAACCAACTGGGCTCGAGTTTCTTCCATGGGATTTATGTTCATCAATTTTCTCCCCTTCTGACACGAACACTCTACTGCTTTGTGGTAGGAGGCCCGGTTACTCAAATTGAAAAACTGCCTTTTGCATTATTATTATTTTTTGATATATTTTTCATAGAAACTTTTCCATACTACTTCTTCATAACACTCCCCTTCTCCCCTTGTCAAGGTTACAAAGCTATTATTTTAACTAAATAGTCAAAGGTTAACTAATTGTCCCATAAAGAACGTGTGCATGTGATTATAGGTCAAAACTATATTTCTGGGTTTCAATTCCACTCATCTATTCACTCATGTGGACCACATCTTAAAAATCAATTCACTCAAACTATTACCAACTCATGAGTGGGGTAATTGCATACATAATACATTTTTAATCATAACATGTACACAAACCAACTCATACTTGACCTTAATCACATATTTCGAATGAAGGACATAATTAAAAATTTAAAAAATTTCAATATATTTTTTATTTTTCTCAATCCCTTAAAAACAATAACTAACAACTAATTCCTCCCCCCTAAACTTAAAGCAGACCATGTCCTCATAGTCTAAGAATAATAAATAAACGAAGAAATTTTGTTACCACCCTTGAAGTGTAATTCCAGTCGTTTGTGTTGTATTGCATCTATCTCCCACAAACTTGTTGTGAATGATCTATTTCAAAAATAAAAAACACTATGCAATACCAAAGATCATATCAAGTGGAGAGATAATAATGAAATAACTTGAAATATTAAAGATAAAACAAAAATAATTCAAGAGAATGGAATTTTATTAATAACTACACTCATGATTTGGCCTTAAGGGCCTACAATCCTATAAAATAAAATTGCAAAAAAATAAATTAAATTAAAACAAGGATAGAACAAAAACGGATTTGGTAAAAAGAAATAAAAAAAAACGTAAAATAATAAAATACTAGAGAATTTTACATCCATTCCCACTCATACGGATTATTCCTATTCCATTCCTAGCCACATAGAGTAAAATCATCATTCCATGTGTTGATTCCTTTTGCCCACCACTTTCTTAGCTCATATACGGATGATTTCACAAAGAATTGACCATGATCAATTTTATTAGGTCCCGTATACATTAGCTTATCAGTCGCATCCAAGAATTCACCCAATTGATATTCGACTAATGTCGTGATGAGGAAACGAAATAACAACTTCATATCCGTTTGTATCGAAGCACATGAATTTTACTCAAGAGTGTGTCAACACTCCATCTTATCATAGATCAATTATGGGATAGAAACCCAAAATCTCTTTTTAAAGTAGTAGAGTGTATACACCATCTCCCGGTATAAGTATTTATCTTTGTTCTTGGGACACGCTTGTTTGTTCAAAATCCCATCAATATACCAAAGCTCCGGTTCTAAATCCATCTTCGTAATCCAAAATTTAGTTGCTGGATTTTCAAGCCCATCACAAATCTCTTTAACCATATCATGAAAAGACGGAATCGGATGTGGAATAAGGCGAAACTTTCTATCAAGATCGAAAGGTAATTCATGAGGAAGTCCCCATGCTTTTGCAATAGCTTCGGGAGTCACGTTGATAGACCTTAAATTGTATGGTATAGTTGTATGAGCAATCAAACCTCTTTCACCTTGAACATCATATCTCATATTGTAATAGAAATCATGCACAATGTTAGGAAAACCCTGTAAATGTTTCGGCTTGTAAAGCTTCTCCAATCGCCGCTTCTTGAAAGCTCGATCTATCATGATCTCTAATGGATTATATGTAATATATTTATAGAACACACTCTTATACTTGATCTTATACTCTACTAGAGGATCACCCTTACGGGTAGCATCCTTGATCTTATACTCTACTACAGGATCACCCTTAGATGTGAAATAATGAATAGAGAATGCCCTTTATTTATAGATCTAAATCAAGTCCCTTTTAGGAGTGGAATGATTAAATTTACAGCAAAACTCTGGTATAGGAATCTTTAAATTGGAAAGTTTTGAAATGGTAATTAGCTTTAATGGTTTTTTCCATAGTTGAATAGGATTCCGTATTTATGGAAACTTTTCTAGACTCTCTTAATTATAATATAAAAATCCTAAAAATATATAAAACTATTATAATATATTATTTAAAATCCTAAATTAAGAAAACATAGAAATATAATTAAGTTTATATATATATTTTTAAAAATATTAAATTACAGGTTCCACCGAGTACTCGGTGGGAGGACTATCGAGTACTCAGTAGTTCCTGTACTAAATTTTTCAAAATTTTCTAACTTTCAAAATTTTTATTAAATACATATATATATATAACATTATACATAGTATATATATATATAAAATCATTACATATAATATAAATATATATTGTATTAAAGTTAATAAAAATTATTAGTTTGCTAAAAATATTTAAAATAAATATATATATATAATAAAAAATATACATAAATAATTATATAAAATTATTAAAATATAAGTATATATTTATATAAGTTAGCATTTTGTAAAAACATCTTTGAAAAATCGTAACCCACCCCCCCCCCCCCAAAAAAAAACTTATACCATTATGTCCATATAATTGAAAATTGGGTAACATCAAAATAATTTTCTCAATAAATACCAAAATATTCGTTTTCATTAATTTTCTCATATATTTAGAAAGGAGTACGAAAATAAAAAAATAAAACAAAAGTACAAAATAACGATTCATACTCGACCTAAGGCAATATCTAGAATTACAAATCTATGCCGATACATGATCATACTCTCTCCTAATCTAAGAATTAGACGACGGTTGTGGTGGATGAGAAGTGGATGTGAATCCTACTCTCTCCATGATCACCTGAAATCCACGAGCCACCTCCGCTCGGATCTCGGCCTGATCAGGGAGAATCTACTCCTGGTGAGCTACCATATCTGCATACTTCTCCCTAGACAAAGTCATTGTCTTCCCCTGCCTAGGTGCCTAAGGCATCTCCTCATTGGTAGCCTTGTCAACATCATCACCTTTATCTACTTGATGCAGGGGGATCCGAGTTAGACGATGTCGAGCTGTCAGATTGCTCATTGATGGCGCTGGATTACCTGGAGCGGGAGGATCAGTGCAAGGATGGCAAGAAATTGTGATCTAGCCTAATTGGGGCTGTTTCCGTGCACGTGTCGGTTTTTTGGCAATAACTGTGGCTACAAGTGTCCGATTCGCGCCCGTGACCCCAATTCGGAAAGCTAATTTCCGCTGGGTGCACATCGTTTCGAGCCCTAAATCCGCTGTTTTCCTTTTCAAATCTTTATTTTTAGTTAATTTTTGCTATTTATGGTAATCTTTTATTTGTCGATTAGGAAATGATTATGAACCCGATTTGGGCCAGATTTTTGGCAATCGTTTGATTTCTTTCCGTATTTCGTTTTGGTAAGACTTTTAGGGTTTTGCTATTTTTGATAAAATCCCATTAAAGGTCGATTTTCAGCTATTTTAACCCCGCTTGTGGGTTGTTTTTTGGTCATTCTTGATTATAAACCATTTTATTGAATTCCAGAATGTTCTCTGAATTTTGGGTCGAATTCTCCTATTTTTTCCTTGCAAATTACCTATTGCACTAGCCTCCAGAATAATCTCTATTATGTCCGGTGTTACTACTGCACCCTCATCGTCCTCAGAATCACCCTCCTCCTCAGCGTCTCAGCCTGTAAATCCTCCGGACACTCATCCGGGATGCCACACACCGCTATAATGAGGGCGGTATCAATCGTGAAAGTTGATCCCTCACCCTCGTCGACAATCCACCCACCACATAATAGACTAGGTTACGATAGAACTCGCGAACCATCTTCGGGTACTACACGGGCGATATCGATGTCAATACGGCCTTAACCTCCGCTTAACTAACCATTTCACACTTGTTTTGGACTTTTTTTCGTATCAAAAGTCAAGCATATTTGAAGATACACTCGAGAATAAAGTCCTTGCCTAGCCCGACCTACCTTGCCCTTTGTCGTACCTCGGCCTCGTTGGGCCGCTTGTGCGAGAATCTCTGCACTCACCGCCAATAATTCTCCATCCTCCGTCGTTCTAATCCTTTTCTTGGGCGCCATTTAGATGACTTTGAATGGATCTGAATGAGTTTCCAAGTGTGTATAGGCGCCTATATATATAGCTTTGAAAATATAAGAGAAATAGGGAATTTTAGTGCATTTCGGAATGAAATAATCGGTGGGTTTTGGTCGGATTGGACAAGAAAGAAGATATGAGGCTTGATTTGAACTAAAACGGTCAAAAATAGAGGATTATAGGCTAAAACAAAGGTGTATAGGCGTGTATATATATATGCATATATATTGAGAGTGATATACGCTTGAATTGGATGATTTGAAGCTTGAATCTTTATTGAATCGATAGTAATAGAGGTATGAGAGAGTTAGGGAAAGAGTTTTAGAGAGAAAGTGAAATTACCTAGACGATAGTGAAAACAACCTAGAGGGGGGGTGAATAGGTTTTTCGTTAATTTTATGATCAATTAAAATGATTTAATGTAAATTCAATTTTAATTAGTCACAAACCCTAATTTTCAATTTAATTCCTAAAATAGATCTATCGAGCAATATCAAGGAAACATTAATATAGTGTAGAAAACAAGGCAAACGACGACACAGAGAATTATACGTGGAAAAACCAAGGAAACATTCTAAGGAAAAAAACTACGGGTACACTCGATGCACTATGAATCAATAATTAAAGACTCTATGAGAGTTTTAGACTTACAATCACTCTTGATATGTCTTCCTCTACTCGTAGTCTGAAACCTTTGAATCACTCGTACTTTACGAACCATGCTTGTTCTGTCAGACACTATGAGAGACTCACAAGTCACGCCTGATTTGCCTCTCTACTCGCGGTCCGAAATCCTCAAATCGTTCTGTACTCAAACAGATCAAAACAACCTCTTTGCAATAAATAGTGTCTGAATTTTTCAGCAACTATACCATTCAATCGTGCATAGAAATCGTCGATGTAGAAGCACAATTGAATACGTCCAAAAACAAGAGAGAACTTATGGTTGCGTTTGGTAACGGTTTGGTGCGGTGTTAGTTTTTGGTTTTGGTTTGGGTTGGGTTGGATTTGGTTTAGTGTCGTTTTATTTTGGTTCCAAACTATATTTGGTGCAGATGGTTTTGGTGTGAGAAAAAGTGATGCTGAAAAACCAAACCAAGTTTGGTAGAGTTGGTATGGGTTGAAATTCTGAAACCAAACCATGTTTGGTAACTTGGGATGGTTTCACATTTTATTTATAAATATTAAAATATATTAATATACTAATATATTAATATAAACTAATATATTAATATTAAAATTTATAATATTAAAATATATTAATATATTTTAATATATTAATATTAATATTATTAATATTAATAATATATTAATATTAATATTATTAATATTAATAATATTAATATTAGAAATCTTACAATATTGCAAGAATTATTCAATTGGTTTGTATATGCCGTTTTAAAATTTATAATCTTTTTTCATTTGAAATCTTAATATCTTTTTAACTATTTAAAAAACATTTCACATCAGCTTCCCATAAATTGTTCAGTACTAAAATTTAATGTTATACTTGTCACATATGATAAAATTATAATATTAAAATATATTAAATTTTCAAATATATTACATTGTCACTGTCCAAAAAACTACAATAACCAACAAGTGACCAAATATATTACATTGCCACTGTCCAAAAAACTACATATATTACATTGCCAATGTCCAAATAGCTACAATAACCAACAAGTGACCAAATATATTACATTGTCACTGTCCAAAAAGCTACAATAACCACTTCCAAGTCGCTAGTGTGGAATCAAAGATAGCCTCAACAATACTATTGCGAACAAGGTCCATCGCATTTGTATTACGGTCCTGTGATACTCCATCCTCAATGTCATCTTCATCTTCATTTTCATGTAATGATGAAACTTCAGATGGTGGGTTATCAAAAAGAGAATCAGGTAACAATTTCATCTTAATGAAATTGTGAATTGCACAACAAGCAACCACAAGTTTTCTTCATTCCACAAATCTCTCTTATCAGCAACACTTTCATTTCTCACTTGTTCGAATCCGGAACCATTATCAACATTATTCGCTTCAGTGGCCATCTAAAAAAAACAAAAAGTATATATATAAATATTTTCAAGGAAATAAGTGCCATTGTTGAAACCTAAACATAGAAGAAAACGTGACATCTTCATAATTACATTTATAAGGAAATAAGTGTCATTGAGAGGGAAAAACTAACAAATTATAGTTGACCATGGCAGATACCAAGAGATAAGAAATGAAAACTTCAGAGAACATTAATACTGCAACATTGTGAACCCTACGAACAAATTTTCATGCATTACAACTTTTCTATTACAGTCTGTTATTGACTTCAGTCAATAGTACCGAGTAGATGAAGTGATGAACTATGTAACAAACATTGAGACCATATTTGTAGCAATATGTTCTGAAAACTGGGCAGGACATGGAACAGAATGTGAAGACCTTCTATTGAGGACAGGACCAAAACAGCCTATTCTAGCACACTGAAATCATATTTATGAGTATATTTTGTAATATTAGTTAGTGGAGCACCACACGGTCTGGTTAAACTTCTTGGTGTCAGATTACGGATTCCTAACACTCTGTGGCACCCTTCTTTCAGTATTACTTATTCGATAATTTGAAGCCTATATAGAACTTAATTCTGAAAGATTTTCCCAGAATGAAAACTTAGTATTATAAATTATGAAATATTTTCCAAGAATCAACACCCAGTATTATAACTCTCCCAATGTTATTCTTTACCTTTCACACTTCTTTTAGTTTCCTTGTTTTGAGTTATGACATCACAACTGGGGCAACCCTCACTCAACTGGGAGCCACAGTGATAACACCTTCTATTATAAACAAGTCAATAACACAAAAGAATCAGCAGGTCATGTGCATCCATAAGTGCCTTTGAAAAAACAGACAACTAAAACAGTGCTACTATACTGAAGTATTATTTAGTGGTATTCTTAATACACTACAGTTTTCAACATCTATTTCGCACGTTCAAATACCTTAGTGAGCTAGTTAGAACAAATTATTGATCACATTAACTACCATAAATACTTGCCACCTCGATGCTTTCTAAACCACAATCCACCTGCCAGCACTCCTCAGTGGTATGAAGGAGCAACAATGATGAAGGGAAAACAAAGAAAGTGAACCTGAAGGCCCTATAGTGTACCATCAGGGGATTAGCTGAGGGGGTGTCCACTTCACCTTCTATTCAGGGTTCGAGTCCCCAGTAGCAAAAAAATGGGTGTGTGAAAAGGGTTTATCAATTGGGGGGTGGTGGGGAAGAAGAATTCTGTACATAGAGATATGAGTTGAACTCTAACATGATGTCATATCATACTACTTGAGGTCTCGTAATAATTCGCAACATATTAATCTAATTTCTCGAACATTTGACAAGCAACAAACTAGAGCAGTCACTGACACCACAGATAAAAGCACATAGCTTAGATAAACCCCCTGCAAAAAATGAATTGAAGCTTCCATACAACTCACTAACTAAAACATATTACCTTCTATTTGGTTAAGTAGAATCATATATATTTTAATTACTAAGTTATGTATGAATTAAGAAAAACAAACACAAAAAAAAACTCTAAACTCTAAAACACAAAAAAACATTTCAATGACGTCAACTGGGGAAATTATCCATTTCATTTCTATATCCACACAAAAGTACTGTCATGACCATTTATAAAATACCTTACCTGTGCATCCTAGACTAGGAAACATCTTCTAGAGCTAGCAGTTTTAAATCCATTTCAGAGAATAATACTTAGACAATTGTGAAGCAACTTGAAATTAGAGCTGTCTTTTTTTTTAAACCCAAAATATATACGAGCATGCAAGTATTGAAGTATATATAGTCATTTTCCTCCATAGCTGCTTCCACATATTCAAGAAAATCAAGCAAACATTCAATCACCTCTCAATTTTTTTCATTGTTTCAAATTCTTACTTCATTTGTCTTTATCAAAATAAAAAACCTTACTTCAATCATGAATGCATTAAATCATAGGAAATTAGAGAATCAACTAATTGAAGAGTTGGTGTTTGTTAAGAAAAAAAAAGAAGAGAAAACACACACTATAATTCATTCCAATCAAAATCAAAAGGAAACCCATCTAAGAACTCCATCAAGGTAGGGGTATCTAACTTGAAATCATTGTCAGTTTAAAATAAAATAAAATAAATCTCAACACATTAAGAAACATAGATCAACATACATATATCGATATTTAGTTACCTAAAAATTCAATCAACTCCTTTCAATTTTTAAAATATCATTGGCTTCCCCTAAAACACTCCTCCATAAAAATAAAGTTAATTATACTACTTATTTCATCCCAATCAGTTTCATATTGCACAAGTTTGAAAACAATGCTTGGAAAATGTAGAATAAAAATAATTAAAGAATCAAATGTCCTCTGAATCACTTTATTTTATTAACCAGCATAGTTTACTTTATTGTTATTATACTGTATAACTTTTTTTTATCAACATCAATTCTATTGATTTTTACCACCACCCCTGATGCTTTGATGCTCCATCAGTATTCCAAGTTTCTTTCTTCTATTTTCCACTGCTCTTTTTTTATTTTCAGGTTCTCTTCAGAGAAAAGCATTCTTGTAGGATTTCAACAATCAAACAGAAGTTATAGGCCTTACAACTATATCAATCATGTTTATATATCGGAATTTGCTAACTTTTTAGTGAATTATAATGCTATAGAATAGAGTTCAGATATGATTTTCTTTCCAAATATATAAAAGAGGATTTCACTAATACCCCAATAATAGCACCATCCACCACCATATCAACACCCAAAATATGAATCAAATCCCCAAATTTTTTTTAAGCACACAGGAAGAAGAAGAAGAAAAATACAAAACCTAGTGAAATATGGACGCTAATTCATTCAAATCCCTAAATCAAGAAGACCAAGTTCGTACATGAAACCCTAATATATTCCCTATATACAAACAAGAAATTCAATCAAAACCCACAAAAGATCATATAATCAGTGAAGAAATTGAAAGGAAACCCATCATAGATTATATAATATTGGCCCAGAAACGATTGTATATAGAGACAGAGAAAGAGACATGGGAGATTTTACCTGCTACTTAGTGTGATTTTGGGCCGTTGAGAGCTTCGCCGCCGCTTCCTCTCACGATCTAGGGCAAACACAAAGAAAGAGAGAGCCTTTCGTTTGGAATTGTGCGTAATTTTTAACGAACAGAAAAATGGAACAGGTTTGGTATGGGGTGAGATGGTGCAATAGATATGGGTGGTACAGTATCCGCACCAACTAAAACCATGATGGTTCCAAAAATCTGATGTTTTGGTGCGTATGGTTTGCTACAGTAGTACCAACCCCAAACTTACCAAACATGGGTTGGTACCACTATTTCGAACCAAAACCAAAAAACTAGTACCAAAACCAGTTACAAAACAGGGCCTATATATCTCTAATCAAATATGAATGATAGAATATTGCAAAGATCTCTAAAAGACGTAGCCACCTCTCTTGTAGAACCTTGGTATTTATAGACCAAGTCATAGAAAACCCTAACCTTGCCCTCTTAAGTAGTTTCACAATACCTTGATAAATCCTCTAAAATATGATGTAAATATGTGTATATGCCTATACGTAGAGGTCTGAAGTCATCGATCACTTAAAAACTCGAAGTAGAGACCAAACTAGAAAAATCCGAAAGCACCCCGAAACAAATCTTGCATAACAAGTAATCACGTAACCGAGCATTGGGACCTACACTTGGGCGTAGGTCTAGAGCGTAGGGACCTACACTTGGGCGTAGGTCTAGAGCGTAGGGACCTACACTTGGGCGTAGGTCTAGAGCGTAGGGTCCATTCCCAACTCCAAAAACCAAAGTGTAGGTTAGAGACATTCTGCCTCTTTTTGCCTCTAACAACATAGGTATATTGCATCTTTTGCAGTTTTTCATATTTGAGTTAGACTGGTCATCTCGAACTCCGGATGCTTTTGGATGAAGTCATAATGTCTGGAAATGACATTTTTGCCCTCCAATGAAGTAACGATGTCTGTAAATAACGATTTTGCCCTCTGGTAGCTTTCTTTGCTTTAACACACTCTTGACTTCTTTCTAGAAATAGACACGAACATACTTACAACTCTATTGAAAATACACAAAACTCTCAACATGACAATTCACTCAACATGGTTATTGTCCAAAACATCCTAAACACAAATAATACTATAATGGTTATTACAATCTCCCCCATGGTATTTCTGAGAAAAAATTATGTTTTTACAATATAGCCTTACAAATAACAACATAACATCTATACCTATGAACACACACCGAGAAACACAGATATAAACTGTCACCTTGCTTTCATGTCGACCAATCCTGTAACCACAACACTGAACAAACCATTAAACCCAAGTGTGAAAAAAATATATAAAATGATCATAAGAAAATCATAACAACAATACACACATAATGATCATCATTCTCCCCCTAATAATAAAGTCCCCGTTGCTAAAATACTTTTCCCTCTAAATCAACAATCTTAATATCTCCACCTCACTTAATACTTCTCCCCCTTTTTGTCACTGAAATGTCAAGCCAATAGAGTATATGCTATAGAAATAATGTAGAGAGATGCAAGGAAACACTCAATGAAAAACACCAAGATATAGAACTCTTATCAGATCATATTCAAATTCTCAGGGTAACAAAAATTTCTACGATGCATGACCCTATTACTAATGCATGAATGCAAAATGTCATGAATAAAAATAAAACAAAATATTTTTGTTTTTAGAAATCTGTGAGCAAGGCAGTAGAGAGACAAAGTCAATCATTAACACATCATATTCTCATATTTAACTCGATCATAATACACATGGTATAGAAGAAAATCAACACACAAACCTTGTAAACTCAAGAATGCACAAGTCAAGTTTTACAAATATATATATATATAAGAAAATTCTCATGTGCAAGCACTAAGGTAAGATGAAAACAATACATACTAAAGCTGATAATCTCCCCACCAACCGTGATGATAATTCAATCCAAAATCCAAACTAGAAAGGAAAAAACTAAAAGACACTTTTTATTTGTCACACAATTTCCTCCTTCTCATCTTTTCAACTTTTTCACCATATCCCTTTTTGTCTTTCTAAGCTCCGAACTTTCCAGCAAGGATTTTTAGACCCGACCAACTGGTTCCGAGCTTCTTCCATGGGATTTATGCTCATTAGTCTTCTCTCCTATTTACGCGAACACTCAATGATTACTGAGGCAAGAGGCCCGATTACTCAAATTAAAGAACTACTTTTTGCATTTTTAATATTTTAAACATTTTTTTTCAACATCACAACAACATTCATACACATGCAAAAAATATTTCATGCATAGACCAATCTAGCATAGCTTATGAACCTTCATACCACTTCGAGTCATATAAAAAATTTAACAGATTCAGCAGGCATTATAATCGTCACCGAAGCAACTAGCACATAAGATTAAAGTTTTGTAACATAAAATAATCATGCCAAGTGATCATCCAAAAATCTTAGGACAGTCTGATACTTCTACTTCACATATACATAATGAAACAAGTAAATGTGAAAATAGAGAAAAATATGACAACTTTTGTACTCTGGCCAAGCTCAACAGTCTCTAAAATTTTAATATCATTTATTTCAAAATAAATGCATGCATGAATAAAAATAATACAAATGCATGATTACTTATCAATTCTAGGAAAATAATGTAATGTGCTCCTAGAATAATAGATAAGAAGATATATATTCTAAAGAAAGCATACCAATAGATTTCCTAAGCTTAATATGCTTTTGAAAATCTAATGATTTTGTAAAGATATCAACTAACAGAGAATCTATGGATATGAACTCTAGAGACACTATACCATCTTCAACAAGATCACGAATGAAATGATGTCGAATATCTATATATTTTGTCCTAGAGTGTTGAACATGATTTTTAGAAATATTTAGTGCACTCGTGTTATCACATAACACAATCATTGTACCTTGAGAAAAACCATAATCCTGCAACATCTGACGCATCCATAAAACCTGAGTACAACAACTACTAATTACTATATACTCAGCCTCAGCAGTGGAAAGAGAAACACAATTTTGCTTTTTTTCTATGCCAAGCAACTAAGCAATTTCCAACATAAAAACACCATCCACTGGTACTTTTTCTATCATCAACATTACCAGCCCAATCAGCATCATAGAAAGATGCAATATCAGTATTAGTACCTAATGGATACCACTGTCCATAATTCACTGTCTCTTTAACATACTTGATAATCCTTTTCACAACAGTAATATGAGACTCTTTAGGACTTGTCTGGTAACGTGCACACAAACCAACACTATATGCTATGTCAGGTCGATTGGCAGTCAAGTACAACAAACTCCCAATCATACTCCTATAAAGTGTAGGATCGACATCCTTGCCTTTAGTATCCAAGCTAAGCTTAACACTTGTACTCATAGGAGTGCGAGCATCCTTAGCTTTTTCCAAACCAAACTTCTTCACCAATTCCAAGGCATAAAGAGTTTGAGAAACAAAAATCCCATCATTTAATTGCCTAACTTGAAGCCCTTGAAAGAAGTTCAATTCACCAATCATGCTAATCTCAAATTCATGTTTCATTTGATCTCCAAAGTAATGAGCAAACTTATTATAAGTGGATCCAAACACAATATCATCAACATAGATTTGAGCAACAACTGTATCACTCTCAATTTTCTAAATAAATAGTGTTTTGTCCACTCCCCCTCGAGTAAAACCTGTTCCCAATAGGTAATCAGTCAACCTTTCATGTCAAGCTCTAGGAGCGTGCTTTAGCCCATACAACGCCTTTTTTAACCTGTAAACATGACCCGAATAATAAGAATCTTCAAATCCTTTGGGTTGCTCCACATATACTTTCTCATGAAGAACACCATTCAAAAATTCACTATTTACATCCATTTGATACAACTTGAATCCAAGATGACAAACGATAGCAAATAAAATCCGAATAGATTCAAGCCTAGCCACTGGAGCGAAAGTCTCAACAAAATCAATACCCTCCATCTGAGTATATCCTTGAGCAACAAGCCTAGCCTTATTTCTAACCACTGTACCATTTTCATCTTTTTTATTCTTGAAAATCCACTTGGTACCAATCATATTTATCTCTTTCGATCGAGGCATAAGATATCATACATCATTCTTAACAAACTGCTGAATTTCTTCTTGCATAGCATTTATCCACTCACTATCTTTAAGAGCTTCTTTAACATTTTTAGGTTCCAAAGAAGATGTATAACATACATACGAAACCTCGTTCCTAGCCTTTTTCCGTGTCACCATCATCTGATCAACTGATCTTATAACATTATCCAAAGGATGGTACAACTTTACCATTGCAGATGGTTCCTTAGACGGTGTAGGTTGAACATCACCAATTGAATCATGTGATTCTGTAGGACTTGAAGTATCATCACTAACCATTTTGTCCTCTTTTTCAACCTCAGAAGAATCATTATCCAATATCAGAATGACTCACCATTTTCCTCCTTAGCAGACGTTGGGGACACATCAATACATGAGTCATCAACCACTACATTGGAAAATTCTATCATCGTTTGAGTTCTAAGGTTAAAAACCCTATATGCTCGACTAGTCAATGAATAACCCAAAAATATTCCTTCATCACACTTAAACTCGAACTTCCCAATAGATTCACGATCTCTAAGAATATAACATTTTGCTCCAAAAACCTTAAAATATTTCACATTGGGTTTCTTGTCATTCCACAGTTCATAAGGAGTTTTTAAGGTGTCAGGCCAAAGATAAACTCTGTTTGAGGTGTAACACGTTGTGTTCA
The DNA here is from genome assembly GCA_963922005.1 of Cornus suecica. Taxonomy (NCBI): domain Eukaryota; kingdom Viridiplantae; phylum Streptophyta; class Magnoliopsida; order Cornales; family Cornaceae; genus Cornus; species Cornus suecica. The sequence continues at coordinate 41,429,900 of OY998245.1, read as the reverse complement.
CCGCCTCGGCCCAAAAATACCTAGGAACATTCTTACCCTGTAACATAACATTGGCCATTTCCTGAATAACCCTATTCTTCATCTCAACTACTCCATTTTCTTGAGGAGTTTTAGGTGCTGAAAATTCATGTTTTATTCCTCTCTCACCACAAAACACTTCAATTTCTGAATTTTCCAACTCCCTTCCATGATCACTCCTTACTCTAGAAATGGAACAATTCTTCTCAGTTTGAATTTTTAAACAAATTCTCAGGAGCTTCAGACTTTTCACTTATAAATCCAACCCATGCAAATCTCGAATAATCAACTACCATGAAAAAAATATACTTATTTCCTCCTTTGCTCATGCTCCTAGTGGGACCCATTAGATCAATATGCAACAACTTTAAAGGTCTAGAAGTACCAATGACATTTGTCTTTTTATGCTGACATCTAACTTGTTTACCCTTCTGACATGATCCACACACAACTCATTTTTCATAACTAAGCTTAGGGACTCCCTTAACAATTTCACTCTTAGTATTTTTTGGTAATTCTCAAAAATTAACATGTCCCATCCACTGATACCTTCAACTTCATCAAGTTTAACTCTATTGCATAAAAATTTAGAATTAGGAACAATGCAATAACAATTATTAGTTGAACGCATACCTTCCATTACGCAATTCCCAGAAAAGTCAATGATGGAACATTTATCAGGAGAAAAAGTGACATTATGATTGTTATCACATATCTGACTTATGCTAAACAAATTTGCTTCAAGACCCTCTACATAAAGCATATCTTCTAGTTTAGGTAGACCAGAAACCACAATAGTACCTTTGCCTAAAACCTTTGACTTATCTCCATCATCAAAAGTGACTATCCCACCATGACATTCCTCGAGAAATCCAAACAATGACTTATCTCCAGTCATATGCCTTGAACATCCACTATCCAAATACCAAGAAGTAGACTTGCGTGCTCTAAGTGCAGTATGAACTACAAGACAGTGTTGCTCACTTTTTCTCACCCAAGCCTTCTTCATCTTCGAAGCTCCTTTTGTCAATCTTGACAAATTCTTCATTTCTTCATTCAGCATTCGAATTTAATCTTGAACACGATCTCCATGATGAACTCTTTGTTCATTCACTGATTACAGAGTCTTCCCTCTCAACTTCGAACACCTTGGTCGAATGTGATCACTGCCACCATAATGATGACAAATAAGAACAAACCTCCGGACTCTATCAGTTCACTTCCTAGGATATCTAGAGGTAAGAAAAGGCTTGCTTTCAATAGGTCTTTTGACATAGGATTGAACCTTAGTATTCCAATTTGAATTTTCTTTTGAAGAACTCGGTGACACTTGAAAGACTTTTACAAAGGTGGTTTTTGCAACAACATTCAAATTTTACTATACTCAACATATCATTAAGCTTAAGAGTTCCACTATACCACTTCTAAATAGTTGAGTTAGCATCTTTCAACTCTTTTTCCAAATTTTCAATCTTAGTAGATTTCTCAACCAATTCCTTATTGAGGCCATCTATTAACTTCAAAGCCTCAATTGTTTCAAGTTCAGACTTATTGAAATCCTCAATCAACTTGGCCTTTTGGGTCTGTAGAAGATTTTGAGTTTGAGAACTATTGGCTAATTCGTCTTTTAAATAATGCATTTCTTTGTCCATGTTAATACTTTTAGTTAACAGTTTCATGTGATTCTTGTGAAGTTGTGTGGTCTTATCAAGTAATTTATTATAAGACTCTTGAAGTGTTTCATCACAATCTTTATCACTCTCAAAACCTTCCTCTTCAGACATCACCAAACTTGAAGCAACTTCGTTAACCTCCTTGCTTTGTACAGCAAACACAGTGAAATTCTCAGAATCATCACTTACTTCTAATTATGTCGCATCACTAGCTAATCCATTGTCAGAGTCATCATCCCAACTAACAGCTAATCCTTTGGATTTCTTCAGAGTGTTTGCACACTCTACAGCTATATGACCATATCATTGACATTCAAAACATTTGGGTTTCTTCTTTTTAGGATCAAACTAGTCCTTTCTAATTTGAGTATTATTCTTACTTCTAGGCTCACCCAACTTATCCCTAAATTTTTGTCCTTGACCATTCTGTTTATCCCTAAAAAATTTGTTCAACCTCTTAGCAAACATGGCAATATCATTCAGACTCAACTCACTTTCTTCTTCAAGTTCAACTTGATCCTCCCTTGTGGTTTTGAAAGCTATGCTCTTCTCTTTTGTGCCACTTGCCTTTTTAGGGGGATTTTTGAACATATCTATCTCATAAGATTTTAAATTTCCTGCCAATTCTTCAACCTTAATTTCTTTAAGACTCATGACCTTTGAGATGAAAGTGACCTTAGATCGAAAACGTTTAGGAAGAGACCTAATAATTTTCTTTACTATGGTAGTCTCATGAATAGGCTCACCTAGGTTATGATAACCTGTTACAATATCAGTTAACCAAGCCTCAAAGTCTGCGAAGACCTCATCCTCCTCCATCTTCATCTATTCAAATTGAGAATTCAAAATTTGAAACTTTGATTGTTTCACTTTCGATGTTCCTTCATGAATGACTTGGATAATGTACCAAGCTTCCTTGGAAATTACGCACGTAGCAATCCTCTTGAACTCACTCGGAGTTACAACATTGTATAATGCATTCAACGCCTTTGAGTTCCAATTTATGCTATTCATCTCAATAGCAGTCCACTCGCTCGACGGTTTTGGTGTTGATTCATTCACCGCGTAGTCTTTCATAGTAAGAGGTGAATATCCTACTTCAACATCATTCCATAATCTTTCATCTAAAGATTTTAAAAACGCTATAATTCTCGTTTTCCAATATATATAATTCGACCCATCAAACAAAGGGGATCTAGATATAGAATCTCTTTCACAAGGCACCTCCATCGTCTAAGTTCATGATCTAACCCTAGGTAGTTAACCTAAATCGGGACAACCACACTCTGATACCAATTGAAATTACCTAGACAATAGTGAAAATAGCCTAGAGGGGGGTGAATAGGTTTTTCGTCAAATTTATAATCAATTAAAATGATTTAGCGGAAATTCAATTTTAATTAGTCACAAACCCTAATTTTCAATTTAATTCCAAAAATAGATCTATCAATCAATATCAAGCAAACATCAATATAGTACAGAAAATAAGGCAAGAAATGACATAGAGAATTATACGTGGAAAAACTAAGGAAGCGTTCGAAGGAAAAAACCACGGGTAGACTCAGGAACCGATGCACTAAGAATCAACAATTACAGACTCTCTAAGAGTTTTAAACTTACAATCACTTCTGATATGCCTTCTTCTACTCGTAATCTAAAACCCCTTAATCACTCGTACTTTACGAAGCATGCTTGCTCCGCCAGACACTATGAGAGACTCACAAATCACGCCTGATTTGCCTTTCTTTACTCGCGGTATGAAATCCTCGAATCGCTCTGTACTCAAATAGATCAAAGGAAACTCGTTGCAATAAACAGTGTTTTGAATTTTTCAGCAACTATACCATTCAATTATGCATAGAAATCGTCGATGTAGAAGCACGATTGAATACGTCCAAAAACAAGAGAGAACTTATATATCTCTAATCACTCAATGATATTTTCTCTCTATATATATCTATATATATGTATAAGAATATGAACAATAATATACTACACAAATCTCTGAAAGACATAGCCTCCTCTCTTGTAGAACCTTGGTATTTATAGACTAAGTCATAGAAAACCTTAACCTTGCCCTCTTACGTAATTTCACAATACCTTGATAAATCCTCTAAAATATGATGCAAATATGTGTATATGCCTATACGTAGAGGTCTGAAGTCGTCGATCACTTAAAAACTCGAAGTAGGGACCAAACTAGAAAAATCTAAAAGCACCCCGAAACAAATCCTACATAACAAGTAATCACATGACCGAGCATTGGGACCTACGCTTGGGCATAGGTCTAGAGCGTAGGGACCTACGCTCGCTTGGGCATAGGTCTAAAGCCTAGGGTCCATTCCCAGCTCCAAAAACCAAAGCGTAGGTTAGAGTCATTCTGCCTCTTTTTGCCTCTGACAACGTAGGTATGTTGCATCTTTTGCAGTTTTTTCATATTTGAGCTAGACTGGTCATCTCGATCTCCCGATGCTCTTGGATGAAGTCATAATGTCTAGAAATGACATTTTTGCCCTCCGGTGAAGTAACGATGTCTAGAAATGATGATTTTGCCCTCTAGTAGCTTTCTTTACTTTGACACACTCCTTGACTTCTTTCTCGAGATAGATATGAACATATTAACAACTCTATTGCAAATACACAATATTCTTAACATGACATTTCACTCAACATGGTTATTGTCTAGAGCATGCCAAACACAAATAATACTATAAATGTTCTTACAGAAAGTATATTATTTGGGTGATTTTGGGAGATAAAGAATGAGCCCTAATATGAACTGCCGAGTTGTCCGGTTCAGTTTTAATTTCAATTCACCGAGTACTCGGTGAACACTCTATTGAGTACTCGGTAGTTCATAGTTACTGAGTAATTTTCTAATTCTCCCTTTTTGCCTTCTAATTTGTTTCTTTCAACTCCAATACTTTTTCATACCTTACCACCTATTCTAAATTTAATTTAAACATAAACTAACTATAATAAAACTAAAATTAATAAAAAAAAAGAGTAAAATAATTAAAATCCTATTATTACATACCCGTCTAAGAAAACACGAACTTTCTTAAGCGATGCCTCTATTTAACATTGTTGGCTCGACATTCATAAATATTTTAACCGTTATCATACGTAGGATCCATCAAATAGATAGATTCCACACATCCTATCTCAGGGTTAAATTCTACGCATCTTTTTTATCGCTGGCCATTTACTTTAAATCTTTTACCTTTCTTTTGATCCTCAAGTTCCACCACTCCGTACGGGAAAAACAATAATTATGTTATATGGCCCATCCCATCATGAACGAAGTTTCCTAGGAAATAAATTTAACCGAGTATTAAATAGCCACACTTAATGACCAGGCTCCAAGGTTTTTCTACGAATATTTTTGTCATGAAATGCTTTTGTCCTTGCTTTATATATTTGCGCATTTTCATACGCATCATTTCGAATCTCCTCAAGTTCATTGAGTTGAAGTTTGCGTTTAGAGCCTGCTTCTTGGATTGATATTGGAAACATGATCTTCCCCAACAAGTATATATAAGTTATTATTTGATATTGGAAACGGTGTCATAAAATCTATCCCCAGACATCGAATACATCAATTATCAAAATTGGGGACAGTGGCATCATATCTCTCCAAGAAATTGAACCTAATCGCTGGCATCTATCACATGTTTTATAGTAATTATAAGAATCTTTGAATAAGGAAGACTAGTAAAATCAACTTTGCAATACTTTAGTTGTTGTCTTTTTAGCTCCAAAGTGACCTCCACATACTAATGTGTGACCAAATTTTAAGATACTTTGTGTTTCATTCTCAGGGACACACCTCCTAATGATTTGGTCAGAACAATATTTAAATAACGCAGGATCTTCCCAAATATAGTACTTAACTTGACTAAAGAATTTGTCATTCTCCTGTTTGGACCATCATGTTGGTATTTTATGTGTGGCTAAATAGTTAACTATATTTGCATACCATGGTAAACTATTAACTACATTGATACTACAGACGGTGTCTAAGTTGTCAATCTCAGTTTGTTATGTTGGTTTTTCCGGTTCTGGTACTGCCAATTCTATTGGTGTGGATTTAGGTGGTTTATTTAAAGTTGGTAACGACCCAATTGTTTCTTTCCATGATTCTCCGTATAGTGCTCTTTCTATAGTTGCGATGTCATCAAGATTAAACTGTAATTATTTATCCCAATCAATATTTGTGAAATTTTCTTTCACCACAGTCAATTCATTTTTTTAACCTTTATTTGCTCTAATTCTTTCTTTAGTTGGTCGATACTAAAACAATCATCAATGGTTGAACAGTGGTCACCATTTCTAAACACATTCAATCTTAGTTTCATATTCCCAAATGATATATCCATTACTCCTATTCTATAATTAATGCATGCGTTAGCTGTTGCTAACAATGGTCATCCTAAGATGACAAGTATATGTTTCTTTGGACTGTGAACAGGTTCTGTTATGCCCCGCCATTCGTAAACCCGAATAGAGTCCACAAATAACGACATGCGACACCAAAAATAAATAAAGTTCAAAATAAATAATTTCTTAAACCACTTTCTAGAAAAAAAAATACATTTCAAAGCTCAAATTAGGGATAAAATAGTCATTTCAGACTTGAGAAAATTATAAAAGTCGTCGAAATTCGAAAAGGAGTGAAAAGAATGAAATGACACTTCAAACGGACCATTCCAGTGCCTTATGTTCTCTCAGGGGTAAAACAGTCATTTTAGGTGCAAAATCAAAATTTCAAAGTTCAAATGTCTAAACCTGACATAGGAGAAATCATAGGAACAAACGGAACTCAATTTGAGTCAACGAAACGAGGGATATGAATTTTCAAAGTAGGGAAGAAAATCTGAAAAAAAACATTCTTGAGATGAACAGTAGCCGTAAGCTACTGGTCTGCAGAATAGAAAAACAAGGTTTTGAAGCCAAAATGTGATTTTTTGTATACGGCCTCAGTTTTCAGCGCTACCTGTCCCAAAATTTCATAAATAATGTAAACTAGAATATAGATATCAATTCAAGCATTTAAATCATCACAAACAATTATAAGGGGAGCCTAAAATCATGTTCCTACGTTCGAAAATCAACTAGCATGTAAAAGTACACTTATAAAGATGCAAACACCCAAACAACCGAAAAAGAGAGTGGATCATTAATCCCCTACCTCAAGTCCAATGTTACTTAGTCCGCAAGAGCAAGCAAAAGAGTTCCCAAAAGCTAACCAAAAGGTCTCCTACAGACTGCACCAATTCTGCAGAATTTTTCCAAACTATCACATATCTACAAGGAGAATAAATAAGCTCAAGAATATGCATTTTTTCAAGAGTTATCAAAGTAAGAATCCAAAGTCTTTCGAACGGATTTACATGCTCAAGATTGGGGTTTGAAATGAATTTTTTAGCTCAAAATGACACAAAGGCTTTCAAGAATTTGTCCTCAATCCATTAGTGATTAATAGAGTCAAAAGAGTCATTTTTAGCAAGAATTGACAAAAATATAATCAAGTCTACAAAGGAGTGAAAAGATTTCCATAAACCCACAACTTAGGATTTCAAATTGAATTTAAGATCAAGATAGTACGAAGTTCGAGAGACTAAATTCAATTGAGCTTCAATAACGAGAAAATATCATAAACAAAGAATGTTTCTAAAGATTATAAAAGACTTACAAGAATTCACAATATAGGGTTCATAAAGGGAGAAAAGCTCAAAATGAAATCAACTCATCAATTTAAGCTTCCAAATTCGAAATGGTGTAGGAGGAGTTCAACTAAGCTCCTTTGCCAAGATCTTTAATAAAAGAAAACAAGATATCAATACCAATCACAAGATTTACCCAAAACAAAATAAGTGAGGATTCAGGAAGAAAATATCACAATAGCAGGGTTTCAGTTACCACTTTTGGTATTAATGGAATCACAAGGATATGAGGAATAAGTTGTTAGTTCGAGGTTTCACCAAATTCTCAAGAAAAAGAGATCAAAATCAAATTTTGAAGTGGAGTAGAGAGTGAGCAAGAGGCTGCCGAATTGGGGCTTATAGAGAGGACGGTTAGGTCTTGTTTGGTGTGTTGAAAAGTGATTGTATAGAACTCATTTATATGTATATGAAACTTTCCACCCCATACCCTTCTAATCCAAGGGCTCACAAGAAACATGGAGAAAATGAGATGGAGAGATGCAACATGAGCTTGACACCTAAGAATTTTCTAGATGACTCTACCAATCTCTTTGCAAAATGACTAGAATTACCCTTTGACTAAAATGGGTAAAGAAGGGAAGAGGGGGTAGGATTGACATCCCCCAATTTCACATTCTCAATTATAACCAACCAACTTAATAGAAATTACCACAATGACATGCTCTAATAGACTAAGGTTAGTAGGAGCAACATTTAAAAAAATTTCTAGAAAAACCCACTAACACACCTTTACACGAAATCTCTAAAATATCCCTATGCACAAAAATTTCGAAACTAAATTCTAAATTCCTTATTTAACGTAACGAAGCAAACGCAACATTCGGATTTGAATTTGGACAATCCGGGGACCTACTTCCACCATAAGCTTTTCTTAGGTTCCAGGGTTGTCTGATAACGGAAACGCTAAAATAAAATAAAATCCGAATTCAAAAAAATCCCAAACTTTAAATCTCATACTTATAACATATATGAAAGCATTTAATATCATTTTTGAAATAAAATAAAATAATTAAAATAATCGCGAAAAAGTTATTCGTAATTTTGGAAAATAACGGGACGTTACAGGTTCTGTATCTAAGATTACAAAATCAACAGGGAAATAAAAATTTTCTACTTGAATTATCACATCTTCAACTATCCCTCTTGGCTGTTTGATTGATCTATCTGCTAATTGAAGTACAACCATAGTAATGTTTGATTCTCCCAATCCCAATTAATCGTAAACTGAATACGGTAATAAATTGACACTAGCACCTAAATCAAGGAGAGTCCGACCTACTTCTTGATCTCCAATTATGCATGATATTGTAGGCGCTCCTGGATCTCTATTTTTGGGTAGTGTATCATTTAATAATAACGAAGTTACTTGTTTAGTCAACATTATTTGTTTAGGCACCTTAGCTCTGCTTCTACGCTTTTGTGTACATAAATCTTTCAAGAATTTAGTGTATGGTGGGATTTGAGATATAACCTCTAATAAAGGCAAGTTGATCTTTACTTGTCTAAGTACTTCTAACATTTCATTATTTTTCTCTCCTTGCTTGCCATAATAGTTTGTTACACGGAGACGTTGAGAAAATGGTGTTTTTGGCTCACACTCCTTCTCCGTTGGTTTTTCAGGTATTTCTTTAATTGGTTCATCTTCTGTTGGATGTGATATTTCTTTAGGAATGTTTTCCAAAACTTCTTTTTGTGTTAATCTTTCTTCAAACTTCTCCTCTACTCTATTGTCCAATATCCTACCACTCCTTAAGGTTGTAATTGCTTGGACAGTTTCATGGGTTGGTTATTGTAAAGTTCTTAACTAAATCATGTGTTGTCCTTTAGGATTCATCACTGGTTTACTTGGTAATCTACCATCCTCTCTTTTATTAAATGTGTTAGCTATTTGTCCCATCTACGTTTGTAATTTTGAAATAGCTTGTGAATGTGTATGTAGCAGTTGGGTATTAGCTTCTAAATTACCAAGGGAAACTAAGACTTTATCCTCAAAACCAGATGATTTTTGTGGTGGATTGGGGTTTTGAATTTAATCCCCAAATTGAGGTTGGTTTGATTGAAAAGATCAGAATCCTTGTGTATTATTTTGAAATTTTTTATTGCTACTGAATTGTCTTGGATTCTGATTGAAATTCTGAGTATTATTGAATGGTCTTGGATTTTGATTAAAATTCTAAGTTTGGACTGGATATTTTACGTTTTGTGAACGATAAGATAAATATGGATAGTTTCGCCAGTCTTGATTATAAGAATTTGAATATGGATTATTATTGGTAGTTGTAAAGGTTGCATTAACATCATACGGTATTATATCTTCTCGATATGGCATTGGACATCCGCTAGCTAAGTAGGAAGGATCAAAACAAATCGAACAGACTTCTCTAGGAGTATTTTGAGTGAAATTTAGAAAGTTATCTAATTTTGTACTTATCTCAGCTACTTGAGCCGTAACGTTGTTAGTTCTTTCTATTTCTTTTACAGTTTCCATTCGTCTAAGATTATTAACTATTGATCTAGCCCTAACTTCTAACGCGTTTTGTTGTGAATTTTCACTCAATATTTCGAATATTTTCCATATGTCTTCGACTAGTTCGAATGAAAATGTTCCTCCGCACACCGCAACTATACGATGTTATTATATTTCGCCTAGGCCATGATAAAAATTACGCACAAAATCATTTTTTGTGAATTTATGATGGGGACATTTGGCCAAAATTTCTTTAAAACGTTCCCAAATTTCATGGAATTGTTCACCTGGAATTTGGGCAAATTTTATTATAGTTGTTTGGGCTTCGTGTGTATTTCCCATATGGTAATATTTATGTAAAAATTCCATTTTAAGGTTCTCCCAATTAGTTCTCACTCATTCTTCTAAACTATTATACCATCTTTTTGTTTTTTCTTTGAGTGAAAAAAGAAATAATCGCACACATAAGGCATCAGTAGGCATCCCATTTATCCTAGTTATTGAACTAATCTCTATAAACTCAGTAATATGATCATAAGGATCTTCATGTTTATGTCCATAGAATTTAGGTAACATATTCAGAATACTAGCTTTAATTTCATAATGGGACGGTGTTTCGCTTGATATTATAATGTCCACTGGTGATTCGAAATTAGAATGTGTGTAATAGTCCTTTAATGAACCTAGTGGTTGTGCTTGAGGGTCGCCCATATCGTTAAGATTTAAGGTATCTTTCTCAATCCTTTGTTTATTAGTTCTTAAGTTTTTATGATAAGTTCTATCAACTTCAGGATCAAAAGGATCAAGTTCTTTAGATACGAAACGCAAATCACTCATACAACGATGAAACAAATTTATGTAAAAATAAACTAACTAACAAATACTAAAAGTAAAATAAAATAAAAATTAAAGAGAAATTAAATAAGAAAATTAAAGATAAGATTAATGCGATGATTTTAAATACGACTAAAACTTACAGACGGTTCAACAAAGCAATCGTCACCACCTTTCTGGTTCCTTTTGTTAACCTTAGTGTACCTGTCAAAAATCACACAACCTTGTCTTTTAAAAGAAGAAAATAAAAATAAATCAAACAAATAATCTAGCCATAATAATTATTTCAAAGTATAGAAAATCATTTGCTAGTCACTAATTTACCCTAGAGGGGGGTGAATAGGGTTTAAAACTAATTCTCTAACTCCTTTTAATTCTTACTAGAACATGCAACAAGGTTCTATATTAATTTACAAGGTAAATATGCAATGAATAAATTAACTTAACTTCAACAAGCTATTTACCACAATATAAATTGAGTATGCATGAACATAAAGTAAGGAGATAGAGATAGAGATATTGACACCGTGATTTTTACGAGGTTTGGTAACTCCTACTCCTTGGCTCAAAGAATCCCTTTCCTTGAGACTTTCTCAATCCTCACACTATGGCTCTTCCTTCAATAGGTGGAATAGCAAAACATTTACAAAAGAGCTAACTAGCTCTTCACACAATCAAGAGAACAATCCTCCCTTGATACAATGGGCTTCACTCACCCAAGATCACAAATTTGTGTATGCAATCAATATATCACTCAAGAAACAAAAACACTCAAAACCCTAAGGTTTTTATGGAAGATAGATCAATATAAGCTCAAGTGTTTTTAGGTGATATTTCAAGAACTCAAGATATATATATTCTCACAATATATTTTCAATAAGAGAATAAACACAAAGATTGAGTTTAAATTTTCAAAATGATAGGAGTGAAAAACAAGATTTAGATCTTTCTTGCTATCAAAATATTTTTCAAAAGATGCTTGAGAGAAAATAATAGATGAATAAAATTTGGAAAATTTCTCACACAAGAACCTTAAGATTTCAATCCATATCTCTTTTTTTTATATAGTGTAACACTAGGGTTTGGAGAGTGTATCTCACCCTAGACAATATGGAGAGTAGGACCTGAAAATCAGCAAGAAAAATCATTTGTTTTTGGGCAAAAATATTGTTTAGAAATACTTTTCCTTAAAATCCTGAAGCACCCAGTCTACTGCCTCCATGCTTAGATTTAAAATATTTTTCCCAACGGCTAGGGTCAGTCGACTGCCTCAAGAAGGCCAGTCGACTGCCTCGTGAGTCAGTCGACTGCCTTGGATAGGCCAGTCGACCGCCTCAGGCAATCAAAAATGTTCATAACTCTCTGGTTCAGTCAGTCGGTTGGGTCATTTACTGCTAGTCGACTGCCTTGGACAGGCCAGTCGACTGCCTCATGCAGTCAAAACTGTTTATAGCTCACTGGTTCATCCAGTCGGCTGGGTCCTTATTGGCCAGTCGACTGGGTCACAGTAGTCGGTTGCCATTTCATAGCTAATCGACTGGGTGACTCCAAGAAATATTTTCCAGGTCCGTTTTTGATCCGTTTGAGTTCGTTTGATTAATTACTTGAGCTTATAAGACCAATCAACACATAAGATACTTTGTTACAATATTCTCACCCTGACCTATCTACCCCAGGTCTTGAGTCCAGCTTTTGTTCTTTCTTTGATCTTTTTGTCCTTCTTCGAGTTTGCGCTTGAGTTTCCTTATCGCTTGTCGCTTTTTGATATTTATGATCTTTCCGAATCATTTACATGTACTTGCTGAAACACTTAGCTCAAAGTCATATTAGTACCAAACATGGTTGTGAATGTTTTGTTAATATCAAAATAAGATTTATTATTTGAAATGGAATTTCAAAACCAACAATTTAGTCCCTGGCAACGGCGCCAAAAACTTGATCCGTGGCCAAACCTTAATAGATTTAACTTACTAGCCTGGAATAATAAATAATAAAATAATAATAATAGTTTGTGCAAATAAGCCCTTAAAGTTGACCTAGTTTTCTTTATCGCAAGTATACGAATCAATTATAGTATGAGATACAGTATATCGTATCCACAGAGACTAATGATTTCACAACTTTGTCTGTAATTATTATAACTAAATTATAAAATATAATTTGTTTATTTTGTTTTCTATAACTAATTTGATAGAAATAAAATAACATAAAAGTAAAGATAGATTTTAGTTTTTGGTTGAAAACAATGGAGATAAAGATCTAAGGTATTTCTAACTCCACCACTAACCACATAATATATCCTTCCAATCATTTAATTATAAAGGGCGGTTCATCATATGTGAATCAGATATAGAGTCGCAAGCATTGACAAACCCTAATCCCAAAAAATAAAGAATTAATCTTAACCGAGTTACAAACCATCTTCAAACAAGTATAATTAGTGAATGCATCTACTCTAAAACTACTCATACTAACATAAATTAAAAGCATGTCTATATTATCTCTTCTTAGCATGGCCTGTCTAAGTCTTAGATTGCATGTTAATTACTATCATTGTGTATAAAATCATGAATTAAGCATCCGAGTTCTACCCCATATTGAATAATCATGATTGTGCAAGATAAAACATTCATTCAAGCTAAGACAAGACATAGAATAAATGACTAATATTATATAAAATCAAACGTAATCACTTATCTACACAATCATCACATACTTGTCCTTCAGTTTCCCCTTATACAATTAAAATAAAAAAAGTCTACATTACTTGGCTAGGGTTTTATTAAAAGCCCTAGATACCGGTTTAGTTATTCATGGTTGTGGATGTCTGTATTGTTTATGTAGACTCTCCCGACATTGTTGTTCTTCTCTAGCTAAATCTCTAAGACAATACGCAAAATCCAACCTCAATCCTCTTCCCAAAACTCCCTAAACGTAAGGGAGACTCCTCTCTTTTATAGGAAAATAAATGTCTTTAATTAGTAAATTAATTGCTTCACAATCAAGTCAGGATCGTATCATTGTATTCCTTGAAGAATGATGTTAAATCTCACTAAATATGGTTGATATTGTGTCCAAAATAGCCTAGAAGTCATTCCATGTTGATTCTGGCCGAAACGGGTCCCACCAGTGCATATATAAGTTGCTGAATTGAAGTTAGTGTATCAGGTCTTATCGAGTACTCAATGAAGATTCCATCGAGTACTCAGTGGCTTCATAATGCGCGCAAACGCGTGTAAGTTTATAAATTCTTCTGGTCATTTTTCCAATGTGTACGCAAGTTCGCACACTTGTGCACTCACCGAGTACTCGGTGAAGGCTCTATTGAGTACTCGGTAGTTCTTCCTTGTATTTTCATATTTCATCTTCTTTGCTCCGTTTCTCTTCTCAACTTCATTCCACTTCATTTCTTTTGTATCCTTGATTTATTTTCGGTCCTTCATAGGTCTTTGATAGGTGCTCATTATTGGACATTTTAAGCCCCTATCTTGTGTTTGTTATGTCTCTACATTATGTTATTTGTTATTTTTATTTTGTTTGTGTGTTTAAGCATGTTTCATGAGCTTAATGAAGAAACATAGCTAATCTCGGTGAATTAACTGAGTTCGTATTCGTTTCTATCTCGAGAAAGAAGTCAAGAAGTGTGTTCGAGCTAAAAAATAGCTACCGGAGGGCGAAAATGTCATTTCTAGACACCATCACTTCACTGGAGGGTGAAAATGTCATTTTTTCGGAGCCACAACTTCCAGAATCATAGTAAGGAAGTTGACGAGGTTCAAACTGAGCAATTATTAAGAAAAATGGTTTCTAGGGGTTTCCTATGCTCTACCCTACGCTCACAGTCGCTAAAGGAGGTTGGAAGCAGCAAAACATAGCACAAGGAGCGTACCTACGCTCCTAACCTATGCTTGGGCGTAGTGAACAGTATTTTCTGCATAAATTTTTAGCAAACTTCGGGCAACCATATCTTAGGAAAAAAAGGTTCAAATGAGGTGATTCTTGACCTAAAATCAAAAGCTTGAAGTGCTCTTTCCAAAGATATATTGTACGCCTCCATAAATTTGTATAACTTAATTTATAATCAAAAGAGTGAGAGGTGTCCTACAGAAAAAACTAGAAATTTCAGTTTCGGGCTGCTATTTTGACCCGGATTGATTTGTTTTCACCTGGATGACTTCAAGTTCGACCCTAACACGTCTATACATGTAATATACACATATTATACATCAGATATGAAGGTTTTTCGTGGTTGGGTGTGAAATTACCAAAAAGGGTAATCTTATTCTCCAAGTTAGGGTTTCCCTCAACTTTGTCTATAAATACCAAGTTTTGCTACAGATTTTAGATAGCTTCTTGGCACGTATAATTTTTAGAGCCGCCTGTGGAGATTCAACTTATTCAAAAGGGAGGAGCCATTCAAGACCAAGAGATCCGGAGAAGAAGACCATGGAGGGCGATTCTACATCAACGATGCAGTCTCCTTCTACCATAATCAACTAATTCGGTATCTAGGATTTTCTTAGTAAAACTTTAGCCAAGTAATATAGTTCTGATTTGGTTTTTAATTGTAGAGAAGGGAAACTGTGACTATACTGTGATGATTGTGTTAGATGAGATACCGTTTTTATTCTTGATACAAGTTTATATATTTGTTTTGATTCTTGTCTTAGATTAAATGAATGTATTTATCTTACACAATCATGCTTATTCACTATGGGCTGGAACTCGGATGCTTAATCCATGATTTTCTATATAATGGTGGTCATAAAACCTAAAACCCTAGGTTACACAGTCTATGCCTTGACAAACTGTTATAGACATGCTTTAGTTTATTTTCATGCATTATGAGTAGATTAGAGTAACATAATTTGCATTACTAATCAGTTTAGTCTCAAGATGGATTGTCATTATCTGGTTGATGGTAATTCCTTTTCAGGGTCAAACTGCTGGCGCGGTACGACCTGATTCACAATCATTGGATCACCCTCATTCAATTGATATATTGATAGAACTATATTATGCGGTTAGTGGTGGAGTGACGAAAACTCTAGTTTTTTCTCTCTGAATCACAATCATTATTCATTATTGTTTTCTATTTTATTTTCATTAGTATTAGATAATTCACAAAACCAAACTCTTTTCGGAAAAATATAATTCAGTGTTTTTAGACTATTGAAGTGAACAATCCTCATCTATGTGGGATCGATATTCCCCTACTCAAGCAAAACTATCTACAATTGATATGTGCGCTTGCAGAAGGGTAAAACCGAAAGTGTCGTTAAGGTGTCATTTTTAACAACATATTTTGCACACATCTGACGCCCAACAGTCTTTTATTCACGGTTTTGGCTCTCGAACAATCTTGAGTCACAAATTCAGTTATTTCACCGAATTAAACTTGTATTACATAACATAGTTTGGTGTGTTTTAAAATATTACTCGCAAGTGCACGAATCAATCGTAGTTTAGGTTATGCAAGAACGAGGTCGAACCCAAGGGAATGCTTTAAAGAGAACTTAATTAAACTCAAATTAATCTAAAACTAACCTAGTTTCTCAAAGTTTGTTTGTTGAAGTGATTTTTATACTAAACATGCAATATCGAAATACAAACAATTAAAGCGAGAATAATAGGGAGAAAATACTAAGGTATCGGAATCCACCACCACTAATCCATAAACTTCTAATTATTCCTTTATCAATTCCAATTTTAGAGTAGTAATTTAGAAATCAATCTTATTACTTTCTCAAGATTTAACAATAACGCACTAATGAAATAGATTTTCATGAAATAGATTTTCCTTCGCTTTAAAGTGTAAAATTCTAAGCATCCTATGTATGCAATTTAATGGATCACATAAGATCAAATATTTTTACTTATAAACTCATCAAATCCAAGCTTGATTAATTGTGATAAGAATTCTTAACTACTATAAATACATGATATTTATAGTGAAATGAATTTAAAACAATTAATACTATGAAGCGAAAATCATAAGCATTTAAACCATACACATGGAAATTGATAAAAGACTAAAAGGAATTTATTTCATAAATAGTGGTTTCATCCTCAACCTTAGTTAAGAATTTAGTTACACATGCTTAAAAAGAAAATAACAAAGTAAGAACAATAAAACCCGGAATTGAAGATAAATTTTTCTCCTCTTTGGTGTCCTTCTTGCTCTCCTCCTTCTTCTTCTTCTTCTTTCATTTTTTTTTCTCTTCAAGATGTATCTATATTTATAGAGAAATATTGGAATCAAATTACAACTTGTAAAGAGAAATGAAATATTCTTTCTTTTCTTTTTCATCACTTTCCATCACATTTTGTTCTTTTTCCATGTGCATTTGAATCTTCCAACTTTTATCCATGTGCATTTGATTCATCCAACTTTCATCCATGTGCATTTGATTCATTTCTCACTTTACACCTATAAATGAAAGACATAAATGTAGATATAATTTAATGACATTGAAAATGATTTATTCAACAATTTTATTATATAAATTAAGTTTTATGCATTTATCATTATTACACTTCTAAATTAATTAAAATAAATAGTTTTACTTACTAACAAATATACATTTGGGGATAAAATATGTATGTAAAATGGACTTATCATAGTTCTAAAATGTCTTAAAACACGAAAATAGTATAAAAGTACAAATATAATGATAAACATAGACATAACAATATATAATTAGGAGCCTTAAATGTATGATATTTGGCTCATATCAACCATTCAAAAAACAAATCATTCACGTCGACATTATTCAACGCTGAGAGATTGAAATCATCATTATATATTTCATGAGCGTTCCTAGTTGTCTGCAGGAACATTATTGTAATACATATTCTTTATTGATAGGTACAAATTTTCACCAATTGCATGCACCTCCTTGATGGTATTATTCTCATTCGATATCTAACCCATATAAAGGAGGCTTTAGAATCATTGATTGGCGGATCATTTTGAATAGATCACATATTGCACCGACTAGCTAACCACATTTCAGGTGAGTCAGAAATTCATTTTTCATTGACTGGTCAGAAAGAAGATCAAACTTTGCAGCTGATATATGTGATTTTCTTTCACTTTCTTTCTATCAGTAAAGACATCAATTCATCGTATTTCCTGTATATATTGGTTAGTACGAGCATCAAAATAAAATAATTGATGTATATAAAATGATCTCACCATACTGAGATGAAGGTTGTGATTTCTTCTGGCACCTCTGCACCCTTGTCCCACTCCACGCGACAAGCCAGCACTGGAGGTGCCCAATCCAACATGATTCCTATAGACTTGGATCCTGAGGGGTACACTCCCATAAGTTCTCCAATGGTTCCTAGTGCCACTCTTGTTTTAAATGTGCCTAGCTCTTCCTTAGGTCCTTTGATCAGAGCTGGGACATTTCCAATACATGTTAAACGTCCTGGACGGAGGAATCCTCTTATGGACTTGATGAAGTGGGGTCACCTCCAATGCCACCTCTGGAGTGTAAATACCCTGAATCGTATCCAGATTTGATATCCAGAGATATTTACTGGTTTCAAAGCTAGGGGGCTCCTTTTCATCAGGCCTTTGCCTTTGATAATCTGGCTGGCTATGTTGAAAGAACAAGCTCATTGTGCTTGGTTGATACTACGTCAGATGAACTTGAGCTTGCATGTGCGATTCTTACTAAGGCAGAATTCCTCGGTATTAACCTTGATTGGCTTGCGCAGTGGGTCCTATATATTGAGGAAGCAGCACGGGATGGTGCTACCCTAACAGAGGAGCAAGCCAAGGCAGAGTCCAGAAGACTGATTAAGGAAGCCATCTGATTCGAGACTCATACCCAAGAGTTTTGTGTAAGATCATCTTTTGAGAGTTACACGGCTGATCGTCTTGATGAAAATGTGGGTGCTTTGAGGTCCCCCCAACGTCTATCTTCTTTTGATCCCTTCATAGGTCACCTTATAGGATAATGGTAATTTAATTTTCTCTTCTTTAAAAATATATTTTCTTGACCATATTCATTCATAACACATATTCATTTATATTTAAGTATATGTATGACACAAAGAACCTAGTGGCTTAGTGGCAAGGCAATCCGGATTTTCTGTAGTCAAATATGGTCGGATTCCCCATGGGTTATGGTTAAAATCCTTTTACGACCATAAAATGGCTAAATATATAGCACATTAAGCACAAACGTTAGAAACATAATAAATAATTATTTTGAAAGATAATGAGAATTATTTTCCCCACACATCTTTCTTATAGTGCATAACTCATAAATGCAAGTAATATAGCTGCAACTAGCAGATTTACCTACCAATGTTGTAACGTTCGGTATATTTACGTGTTAATTAAAAACAATTGTTAACAATTAAGTGTTTATATGATTATGTGCTTAGCATGCCTTACATGTTTATTTGTTAAATAAATTTGTAAGTTGCATGCTATATTTTCATTTTGAGAATAATGAAAAGTGTTGAAAATGAATTCGGAAAATTAATGACCTAGGGGCATTATAGTATTTTCACTAAGTGTTGAGTTAGTGAAAAATGCTAGAAATTTGGCTAAGTGTTAAAATAACACTTAAGTGGGATAGAGATAAATATAGTGCAAGACTTTGATTAAATGGAAAATACATTTCAATGACACTTTTGTAATTGAACATAAGTTGAGAGGGATTTGGTCTTTTCACACTTTGGGGTGTTGTCTAATTCTCCACCATTGATTCAAGTCTTCCACCTTTGCTCACAACCATGGATCATAAGGCCATGTTTGGCAAACAAATGGGTTAATGAGTGTTGTGTATAGTCTTCCACTTTGCAAGACCAACTATGGACTCTTGGATCTTTCCTACATTTTCTAGCTTTAATGTGCACCATTGAATAGAGAGAGGTGTGGGTGGAAAATCTCTACAACTTCATAAGTCTTTCATTGCAAGACTTTTCTATTTCTCTACAAACCTTTTTTCTCTCTCCACTTCTCTTTCCCTCTTCCACTTCTCCACTTCTTCATTTGATTTCATCTCCTTCCACTTGAAGTTTGAAGGAGTGTTCAACATGGAACTTGCTTGGATTGCTCTCCTCTTCATTTTGCTCTAAGTATTGGGGTAAGTCTCTAACTCTCTTGAGGTTTCCAACTTCAAACCCTATAATGTATATTCTTGAATTTATGTGTTCAACTTTTGATTTTTGGTTTCGTTCTTTCTTGAATCTTATTAAGAACCATAAGTTGAACATTTTCACCAAGTGTTTCGGTTATTGAAAGCTTGGAGCTCATCTTGTGATTTTTGGCTCATATTGTAGTGGAGCTTGTGGTAAGTTTAAGAATCCTTTTTTCTTGAGTTATGTCTTTCATGAAACCCTAAAATTGGCTAACATTAGGGTTGGTTTTTTTCTTGTGGTTGGAGACACTTTGATAATTTTGGTTTATTGAGACACCATTGTAATATTATTGTTCATTGAATGGTGTGTTGCTTGTTGGAAGATATCCTTGTGATCACTCAAATTGGTAGCTTGACTTGAACCTCCTTGGGCATCTTTATGTTAGCTTGCTTGGATTGAGGTAGGGGAAAAATGAGTTGTTTTATTTTTGTACGAGGGTGTGTGCGTCTATGTGTATATATGTCGTATATAAATATATATATATATATATATATATATATGTGTGTGTGAGTTGAGTCTTAACAACTTAGACGATGAACTAGGCTCTTAAAAGCATGATTTGTGTGATATAAATGCTTGTTGTGGTTTATTGCTTATAAATGTAAAAGTATGAGCATATTGTTAAGTTGGACATAATATATTACATAACGAGATAAAACATGTATTATGATGAGACGTGACTAAATTGAGAATTCTTGCATATTGAGTACACCTTGTCGTGTGAGTATATTGGTGTTGATTTATGCCGGTCATGTAACTATGTGTGAGTTGTCTTATGTCGGATCATCATAACAACTGGTTATGTGGTGCTTCTTGCTCCAATAGAACTAGTCTTCCAAGAAAATAAGACGATAGGGGGAGGACTTGTTCCAAATCCTATTTCACGACCACTCGTGTTTATGATATTCCATATTGAGAGTGTATATCTCAAGGAATGATCGGTACGGCACTCTACCTTCCTTCATGAGCTTATATCCTCAAAAGTTAATGATTAGAGAAGATCTCGTTGACCTTTAGAGTTAGGGTGTGTGGTTGTGCGTGTGTACCATGAGGTGGGTTGAGGCGCATTGCACTTAAATTCTAATATATGTAATTGTGATAATTGTGTTGAAGCATGTTATAATTGTGAATGATTATGATGTGAGCATGTTAGGGAATTGTTTGTTGGGTTCGTTGGGGTTCCGCATTGGCGTGAGAACCATATGGGACAAGAGACCGACCTAAGATTAGTAGCATGAACCTTAGGTGGATTGTATCACTCGGACTACCGAGATTGAGGTGATGACGCTTCCTCTACTGGGTTAGTGAGCTCACCCCACGACTTTATATCTTTTTCAGGTGATGATTCCATTGGAAGAGTTCTGTAGTCTCTCCGTGGATGTGTGACATTTGTCCGCCCTTTTGTGCATGGGTAGCGGATCGTATTATATTTGTAGAGCATTAGTGTAAAATACATGTTTACACATGTTTCTCTTTTGTAAACTTATAAATAAATGTTTAAAAACTTTGTTTTGCCGGTTAGTATGTTAGCCGGATAGTTTACATTTTATGTACGTCTCTCAGAGCGCTATGCGCGGGGATTCTAATATTTTGATGCACTTCAATACCGAAAATGTAAAATTATGTACTTTGGTTAAACTTTAACATGTTTCGCCTTAGTGCGCTTTAATGTAGACTTTGAATCTTTTTATTTGACTTGTGATGTGGATAATAACTATTGAGTGTGGTTATTAGGGAATTGGCCGAAAACAGCGTTTTTCTAAGTTTTCAAACAAACCATTTTCGTTTTGAATGGAAAACCCCATTTTCGCCCAACCCCGTAGCCCTGGCAAATTTTCTTGTTTGAGAAATGGTTTTAAACTCATTTTCTTAAAGATTTCGACTTTTAGAAACCTGTGGTAATTAAAACGGAGACCGGGGGCAAGACGGAAGATTTTACGAGATTTTAAATAATCAGTTTTATCAAAGTTTGCATTTTGCGCATTTCCCGAGGTTTTGGTGACTATTTTTGAGATTCGCGAATGATAAACTCACTTTTCAGATATTTGTGATTTTTCAGGATCAACGGCGCGAAAAACGAAGCCATATTGCAAAATATTAAATTTTACACTTTTTGAACTTTTGCTAGTATATCAGTAGCTCAGCCTCAAAACACTTAAAAAAAGTTTCAGGATTTTTGAAAATTTCAATGCAGGGTAGTTTGAGTCGCATTCGACATCCGATTTTCAAAAATCTTTTCCTCCCACTTCGCAACTCCGAATTGAGTCCCGTTTTTTTTTATATGGCTTGTCCTAAGTACAAAATACATATTTGAACTTTTAAATGACCATTTTGACCTTGAAATGACTATTTTACCCTCAGTGAAAAAGAGGTACTTCAACTTTTTGTTTTGGGTCGGCGCTGTCCGACACCATTTTCAAAAATTCATCTTTCTCCTCGTTGCTTCGATCTAGGTTCCGTTTGTTCCTACTGCTTGTACTAGGTCCAAACTTTGTATTTGTACTTTTAAATTACTATTTTACCCATTAAATGACCGTTTTACCCTTTAGTGAACATGGGGTGTTCAAATGATTCGTTTAAGGTACCGATTGATTCGTTTCACCTTCTTTTCGATCTCGAGTAATATTTTTGGTATCTTTTAGATATGAAATGATCTTTTTACCCTTGTGTGGGTGTTTTACGACTATATATTATTATTTTTAGTTTCTTTTCACTGTCGCGTCATTCCCCTAATTCTTAGACTCGTGTTTTAGAGTCCTAGGAAATTTGGGGCGTGACAAATATAATATAAAGTAAATTGGTATATTTACCCACCAATGTAACATAAAGTAAATTGGTAGAATGACCCACCAATATAACATAAAGTAAATGTTAGTATTGTCAGTAACAGAAAAATAAATGTTAGTGGCAAAAATATAAATTAATAAAATATTATAATATAGAGAGGTCATTGTCCTTTTGTGTCCTCGGAGGTCAATGTCCTCGGTCCTTTTGTGTCCTCAAGTTATAGGGTATATAGGGAGTCATATGTCCTTGGAGTTCAATGTCCTTTAATGTCGTGGAATTAATTTCCTCAGTCCTTTTGTCCTTGAAAATTAATGTCTTTGGTCCTTTGGGTATTATCAAGGAAATAATATTTCTTTTCCATATATTTTAGCATTATATGATTGATTAAATTAAATCCAGAGACGGTATGATAGGTGTTAAATATTGTTCAATTTTATGCCCTTATCGTGTATTTGTTATGCCTTTCCATTCCATTATTTCCATTCCAAAATCTCTACGCCTAAGTCTACGCTTTCAGAATCAAAAAGTGCCCAGAAAAACATATTTCTACGCTTGAAGCTACGCCTAACCCTATGCTTAAAGCGTAGGTAAGCTACACTTGAAGCATAGAGACGACTGAATTTTTTAATTTTTTGTGGTTTTATCCTGTGTTACCCCCGTTTGTGGCTGCGACTTTAGACCTTTATATACATGTATATACACTCATATATATCATAACTTAGGATTTTTATTAGGTTTAGTGTGAAATTACCAAAATGGGCGACCATTAGGGTTTCCCTCAGTTGTTTATAGATACAGAGCTTCATATCATATGAGGGGGTTTGTGCATTGAGTTCTCTCACGTTGATATTCAGAATTGCTCCTGTTGAGAAAGAGAGACATATTCAGACCTAGAGATCCGGAGAAGAAGGACATGGAGATCGATTCTACACCAAAGATGCAGTCTTTATCTTCCATGGCTAATTAACTCGGTATCTAGGGTTTTCTAGCAAAACCCTAGCCAAGTAATGCAGATTTTATCTTGTTTTCAATTGTAACGAGGGGAAATTGTGACCGTACTGTGATGATTGTAGTAGATAAGAAATTGTTTTTATTCTTGAAACAAGTTTACATATTTATTTTGATTCTTGTCTTAGACTTAATAAATATGTTTATCTTACACAATCATAATTATTCACTATATGCTGGAACTCGGATGCTTAATCTGTGATTTTCTACACAATGGTGGTAATAAAACTTGAAACCCTAGGTTGACACAAGCCATGCCTTGGCGAATTGGAATAGACATGCTTTAGTTTATTTTCATGCATTAAGAGTATATTAGAGTAATTTAATTGGAATATACTAATCAATTCAGTCATGAGATGGGTTGTCACAATCCGATTGATGGTAATCCTTTTTGGGGTCATATTTAGCTATTTGCGGTACGACCTGATTCACAGCTTACAGATCGCCTTCTTACAATTGTTACATTGATAAAACTATATAATGCGGTTAGTAGTGGAGCATGAAAACCCTAATTTTATCTCTCTCTTGAATCACAAACCAATTTACTTTCCTTTCTAAAATAATTTAGTTAGTTCAGATAATTTGGTCTTTGACCACTCAAAACCAAACAACTTTGCAGAAAAATAACTCATTGTTTTTGGACTATTAAAATGAACAATCTTAGTCTTTGTGGGATCG
The DNA here is from genome assembly GCA_963922005.1 of Cornus suecica. Lineage (NCBI taxonomy): Eukaryota > Viridiplantae > Streptophyta > Magnoliopsida > Cornales > Cornaceae > Cornus > Cornus suecica. The sequence goes on along the minus strand of OY998245.1, from coordinate 41,405,544 downwards.
ATATCCCTTACTCGAACTTTACTATTCTACAATTGATACGTGCATTTGCGTAGGGTAAAACCTAGCGTTGTCATAAGAGGTTGTTTTCAACAATTAGTTTTAGCACCCCTAACGGACATCACGGTACAACCAATCATATGAAAAAAATATAATCAATAGGTGGTAGAACCAACCATGTAAATCAATTTCAAATTGAATAATATAATTATTACAAAGTTCAATGATCAAAGTGTAATTTCAACAAAGTTATAGGGTGAAAACGTAATTTCAAAAATATATAGGGATCAAACTATAATTATTATAAAATTTTAGGGTTCCATATGTAATTATTACATATATATAGGTAGTGAGTGTAAGAAATACACTTTCGTTTGCGTGCAAAGCTTACATATATATATTAAAACACACAGAAAACCACACATATATATATATATATACAATTATTCTTTTACAACCTAAAGACAATCAAACCTGAATCAGAGTCCAATATCTAGATATGTGGTGTAGCTGGAGTGTCACCGAGGAAGGTGATGGCAACGAGGGGGAACACAGATAGTTACTGACACTATATAAATTTTTATAAATTTTTATAGTATACCAACTATAGTCCACCTTAAATAATATATAAGATTTTCAAAAACAAAAAACACTTCAGAAAAGTATTTCTGTAGGATTTTTGAATTGGAATAAAAAAATATAAATTTTCTTTTATATAAAAATATTACGAACTCAAATAGGCAGAGACTCATGCTGATAACATGTTATAAAACCATATGTGATATGTAAAATATATATACACACAACATGAAATTATAATATGCTTATAGAGAGAGACAGAGATATAGATAGTAATCCCAGAGAGAGAGAGCTATCTTTTATTACTTATTTCTGTCTATACATTACAAATGAATCAGCCCAATCTTTAGGCGAAATGGAAGAGTGTTTATGGGTTGTTGTTTTTATGGACAAAAATGTGTATCGTTTGATAACTGTTTATATTTTTGACGTTTTGATAAATAATAAACACAAATCATGTTTGCTACAAATTTTTGTTTATGTTAATGATAATGGTTGGCGGCGGCAAGATGTAAAAGCGATAGCCAGTGGAGATGGGCAGTGGCCGATAATGGTGGTTGATGGTGGTTAGTGGTGGCTGGTGGTGGAGGCGGTGCGGTCAATGGCCGTTGGAGGAGATGGTCAGTGGTGATGGAAGAGATGGTCGGTGGTGGTGGGCAGTGGCAGATAGTGATGGTTATCAGTGGCAGGTGGAGGAGATGGTCGATAATGGTGGTTGGTGGTGGTGCATGGTGGTCAATAGTGGTGGTTGACGGTGGTCGGTGGTGGTGGGTGGTGGCGGCGATGGCCAATAGTGATGGTTGACGATGGTGGTGGTCGATGACCAGTTGAGGAGATGGTCGGTAATGGTGGTCGGTGGTGGACTGGTGGCGAGCAGTGACCGATAGTAGTGGTTGACGGTGGTCGGTGGTTGTCATCGATTATGGTGGGTGGTGGAGGTAATTGGCTGTTATGGTGGAAGATTGTGATGGATAGAATAAAGAATAATAATATTTAATAAACATAAACAAAAAATGATAAATATCGTTTTGGTGTTTATAAAATCATGTCTTAGCTACAATGTCATTTTATAAGTATTTGTACATTTTATAAACAAAATAAAATTTAACAAACGTGTTTTTCTCTAAATTTATTTATATAAACAGTAAACTATAAACATAAACAGTTACCAAATGGACCTAGATTCGTCATTAATTTTATGATAGAATGTGATAGATTTGGGCTCGTTCAAACCTTTGCCCAAACCAAGTTAAAAGTTTTCAACCCAAACTCAACTCAGAATATTAAAAAGTAAAAAAAAAAATATATATTGTTTCAATCTGTCTAAATATCCTCTATAGGTGTCAATACCTCCTCCCTAATGCAAGATATTCTTCAATGACAATACCTCCTCTCTATTGCACCCCTGATGCAAGAATTGAGGAACCTTGCTATCAATCCACAAATACAAAAACAAAAAATATATAAATAAAGAAACCAAATTTTAAATGCCACCCAGGACCAGGAGGAAGCTTGATTAGCCTGCAAAGAACAATCTTGAGATTTTTGGAATGATAAAAAGTAAATTATCAGGAATTCGAATTTGATTCTATGTCCCCCATCTCTTTTCCTTTTCTTCACTTTTACCAAAGAAAAATGAATAACATCATTGTATCCCATCCCACTAAAAAAATGTCCAATCATTTTCAAAGCAAGGAATCATCTTTCAACTATGTAGTGAATAAAATAAAAAATAAAAAAATAACAATTCTCTTCCTGTAATTGCTTAATTTATTTAGCAGTGCACAAAGTTTGTTCTGCAGTCCTAGAGCCTTGTTTCATCCCTGAATATCTTGCCAACACATTTGAGAAAATTCACAATAAACTTTAAAGATCAATTCACTCCTGAAGGCGAAGAGAAAACGATGTCATCAACGTCGAGGGGCCGATCAAGAGCAACAGGGACAGCCTCTAGCAATGGGATTGTTCGCCGAATGGTGAGCATCCCTGGGAACATATTAGGGGGATTTTCAAGAGCAATGGGTCATGGAATAGACCTCATGGGTAGAGGAGGTAGAAGAAACCAAAACCCGCCGTCTATTTTCACGTTTCAGCATCCACAAGAACCTGTAATTGTTCCAGAAGAGTGGGCTTTTCTAGCCAGTTTCGAGCAGCAGTATGGGACGACACATCCTTTCTTCTACGCATGCCGGTTTATGGAAGCACTAAAGATAGCACAAGATGAGCACAAGTTCATGTTCATGTACCTCCACTCACCGGAGCACCCCTTCACGCCTCATTTCTGTAAGGAGACCTTGTGTTCGGAGCTGGTGGTACAGTTTCTTGACGCAAATTTTGTCTGCTGGGCTGCACTTGCAGATAGAGGAGAGGATTCGCAGATGGCCATGACATTGCGCCCTGCTAGCTTCCCATTTTGTGCAGTGGTGGCTCCAGCTTCTGGTGACAACATAGCAGTGCTGCGACAGGTAGTTTTGAAAGTGGAGAATTAATCTGCTCCATTCTCTATATTGCACATGACAACTATTCACTATATATATATATATATATATATATATATATATATATATGCGTGTGTGGGTGGGTGCATAACACTCACAAGTCACAACAACACTTGAACAACATTGACACAGTGAAACTAACATATATGACAATGTTTTTACATCCAGTAAAACTCCCTATTATCTCTATAAAGAATGGATTTGAGTTGCCAAAGACACTATATTTTAGCAAGTATATAGTCTTGGAATTAAATTCAAGACGATGAAAATAATATATTTCACAAAGTTTCTTCCAGTAAAACTACTGTTTCATAGTATTGATTTGAGTTGTCAAGGACAATATATCCTTGCAAAACTATAGCATCTCAAATGCATGTTTCAAAACGAATTTGCAAATTCACTGCATAAGACAATAAGTACCAAGAATCATCGTGAAAAAATAAAAAAATAAAAACTCAAGAGCGCATTCCTTTAAATTTGTATCCAGGGGAAGTAACTTGTTCATTACAAATAGAGAGAAAAAAAAAAACTGATATTAGACTCTTATATTTACTCCTACTAAACTTGCATGGTTCATTTGTATAATTCCTCCTATTTTTTTGCACCATCTGAATAATTGATTGAACTTCCTAGGCTGTGATTTGCCCGGAAAAAAATATCCTTTTGCATATGAGATGCAATAAAGTGGAATAATTGCTTTAATATTCAACTTGTAATCGTTGGTCCTTCTTGTATAGATAGAAGGGCCAGTTTCCCCAGCTGAATTGCTGGAGATACTACAAAGGACAATGGAGGAGCAAGGACTGGCTTTCGCTAGTTCCAGGGTCAAGGAAGAAGAAAAGAGAAGAGAAGATCGGCGGTTACGGGAAGAACAAGATGCAGCTTATCTTGCAGCTCTCCAGATAGATAAGGTGCAGGCTTATATGATATCTCATGGTTTAACTCCAACTTTTAATGAACACATAGAATGAACCAGCTCTCTTATGTGTCTTACAGGAAACAGAAAGACTCAAACACTTCCACTCAGAAGAAGAAAGAGTTCACAAACAACTAGATGCTTCAAATAAAGTGAATTCTGAGAAGCTTAAACGTAATCCCACAATAAATCAGAATAGTAAAGTGAAAGAAGCTACCAGTAATAATAGAGTACCTCAAGCTACAGGTGTTACAAGCAGAGGAAAGGATGCTCAGGTCACCCAGGTATGCCCAAGCCACCAAATTTTGTTATAGTTTAAAATCTCAATATGTGACGATTACACGTGCCAATAGATGGTTATAATATGAACAAATTGGTTGACACTTGTACAGATATTGATACGGTTTCCGAATGGGGAAAGAAGGGAGCAAAGTTTCTTGAGCACAGACAAGGTCCAAGCAGTTTTTCGATACATTGATTCACTAGGCTTGCCAGGAGTAGGAAACTACAGATTGATATCAAGTTTTCCAAGGAAAGTTTACGGTGCTGATCAGATGGGAATGACCCTCAAAGATGCTGGACTCTATCCTAGAGCAAGTCTGTTTTTGGAGCTTCTGTGATATTATTTAGTCCCCTGATATCTGCAAATGCACACACGCATACAATGCAAAAATAGTTGAGATTATGTATAGGGACTAATCACTAACTTTATCGATTATATGCATGCACATGTGTCTAAGCGCGCACCACTTTTCTCGGTTCCAGAAATGCTCTCTTTGGAACTAACTAATATATATATGAATACTTCGGTTTATTGATAAGTATAATCAATGTCCTTAGAAGCTGAGAGCTGAAGAATTAAACTTAAATCTTCACATAGTTGGATTTGTTCTGATTTGAACTTAATTAAAGCATTGTGATAATTTTATTAGTGATGGAGAAGGAAAATAGGGTTTCTAAAATTCCGTGTTCTGGACTAACCTTACAGCTATGTAACAGCAAGGAGAGTGGCAAGACTATGTATCAAGTCTGGCCAATCCGGCCTATATTGGTGACGAAGCTGAGGTTTGAAACCCTAGATTGATGCAAATCTAGTAAAACCATATACTAAAGTGAGATTGCAACTAATGAAGGCTTTGGAGTTGGAACTTTGGGGATAAACCACACTTCTCTAGGATTGGACTATCTGATGGATTTGGCACAGAGATGGAGATCGTAAGGTGTTCTGCACCTGTGTCAGGGGCAGGCAGAGGGACAATTTAGTAGGGATATTGTACTGCTTTTTTTTCGGCGTTTAATGGTTACCCCTCTCTACTAGTGTCATCTCTTCTTTGTTCTCACCTGCTTTCTTTCTGGTTTTGCATCATAGTGTAGTATCCATTTGAACTAACTTTACAGCTCCGTAACAGCGAGTAGAGTGGCCAGACTCGGTACCAAGTCTGGCCAATTCAGCCAATGTGCGGTGACAAGGCTTGAGCTTTGAAACCTTACATTGATGCAAATCCAGTAAAACCAGATAGTAAAATGAGATTGCAATTAATGAAGGATTTGGTTTCGAAGCTTTGAGAATAAACAACACTTTTCTAGGAATAGAGTTAATATATGATGGATTTGGCACAAAGATGGAGATTGTGAGGTGTTTTGCACCTATGTCATGTGCGCCGTAGGGATATCTCATGTATTTCTATTTGTAGCTTTACTGTTTATATACCCCCATTCGACTAGTCTTATCTATTCTTCTGTTTTCTCACCTCCTGCTTTCTTTCTGGTTTTGCATCCTCAAGAAAAGACATGTCAGCAGTATACATGGAGCTTTGGTTCAGTAACACATTAAATGCAGTATTTACCTGAAGAACTAAGGAACTAGAAATAACTAGAAAACTCTCATTTCATGTTATCTAAATATTATTTTTGCAAATGGAAAAAAACGTGAATCCTAGTGTCTTGTTGCCTCAGGAAGCTAAGAAATATTCCACTCTGAATTTTGGGGCTTGAAAGTCCAACTTTGTTATGACACGTATAGTTTACATCAAAAGACTACGTTTTAGATGTATGTCCTAATCTAATCTCGATTGTCAACCCTAACAATGACCATATTTGAAGGAAACTCTCCATTCAGACTCAACTTGCCAATATCATCACTCATCAGTATGTCATATGCCACAACTGGCTGTGAACTTGACTGGGACTGAACTCTACCTCCTCCCAAAGCAACTATGCTTATTCAAGCCCATAGTATGAATCTCACTTCCGGCTCACTGAGCTTGTAAATGAACTCTAAGCGAATGTGAATGAATTTGCATTCAATGGCGTGATCGTGCAACATTTTCCTCTTTTATGTCAAGAGCTAAGATATTTTTTTCCGTATATCAAGTAAATATTGTGGATTCCAAAGTCAAAATGTGTAGCCTTCTTGTACAACTTTTCCTGAATCGTTGGCAGGTTGTTTCAGAATTGAGAACACTGCAGCAGGATTAATAAGTTGGGAATACCTAAAAGATGTAGAATATTAGGAAAGACGGAACTAAATAGTGAACAAATGTTTATGAGAAATAAAGTACACCATCAAATGCCCTATCTGATCTGTGCAAGAAAAAAAATTGGTTAGAATTGTGCATTGCTTCAGAAAAACACAATGGAAAAAAGCAAAAGAACAGAGAGAAATTGATGAATAATCCATGCTCTCTATTGCATAAAATATGCAGTCCTTTCCCCAAAAATTTTAATCAAAAGTTATACGGATGGAAATTATAATAATTCGTATGGCATTAACCTCCCAAACTGAGGTCAAACTCGGTGATAAAATAAGAGAAAGGCGGCTTAAGCAGCAAGAAATGCATAAAGTAAAACACAAATTCACCATTGGGAAAAGGGAAGATTACTTTTTACAGAAAATAGAGATACAGATCAAAAGTAACATGAGATGAAATAACTAGGAATGACCTTAAATATTGAATAAATGACATGTAGTAGAAAAGATAAGAAATAAACATAAGAATCCACATGAGCCAACCCTATTAATATGAGACAAGATAATGGCAAAATTGAAGATAATTATGGTGATATTTTCGACAACCACCAGGAATCTCAAACATAAAAACCTACATAAAAGTTGTAATTCTATCAATTAAAAAAAAAATTATAAACAATTATGATCACTTCTCAGCACCATTTTTTAGTGCTCACAATTTTAAAGAACAAAATGAATAATAAATGAATTGAATGAGTATCTTACAGAACTTTTTACATTACTGCAGCTGGAGCCAGAAGTTAGTTAGGGCAGCGCTTTGGAAACAAATAAGATGGCAAAGACACCCCATCAGCAGTAACCTTCTTTTTCCCTGGCATAGGCAACCTCACTTGACTGTAATAAACAATGAATAGTAAGCCCAAAAGTAAAATGAACAGAAGAACGGGAGATGGTATTTTATTCTTCAAAAAAATAGTGTTTGGAGCTTCAGCAGAACGTAGCCATAAAAATTCCCCTTCGACTAGAGCAGCTCCTAATGTCCAAGAAACATCTCCTGGACCAAAATATATCTCCTTATCGCCAAGACATAGTGCATCCTCAATGAGTGATGCCAAATAGGATACCTTGAAGCAATATTCTCCAGTATAATTTTGATTTCCAGGAATGCTGCTCAAGCCATCCCATGATCTTGTACATAACTGCCGACCTTTCTCCCAAATCCTTGTCAAATTCGCTCTTGGGCTCAGATTTAACAAATTGTAAACAGCGAAAAATCCCGATAAAGCATGGAACCGTGCAATGGGGTGGGTGATGCCCACCAGATCGACTATCTCAATGTCTGAGGAACAAAAGTTGAAAGTTAAATTTTGAACTCAAGCTAATACTACTGATTTTTTATTACAATAAGCATGCAACATCCAAGTTGTTCTTAATAATGGAAAGCCCATAAGTAGCTCCTTATCTTTCAAGGATCTAGAAAAGATCACTTAAATGGAACTTAAGATTACAAAGCTCTTTGAACTGCAGTTAGATGTAATTTTGTTCGAGTAGGCATACATATCTTATGTCTAATTGAGTTCTGGGAGCACTATTAATAGGTACAAGTGATGTTATTAAATCTCTGTATAGTCATTCATTTTGGAATAATCCTGCCTGTATGGTTTTGTTATCAGAAACCAGCTCTCAAAAACACTACAAAACAAGACGAACAGTTTTTAAGATGGAACGTTTTTTGTTTAACCTCAGTTTGCATAGAACTGTTCTGACATAACCATAATTCAAATGCATTTCAAACAGCTTTGAATTTTTAATAGAAAATTATCCTCAGAAACCTGAACTTAGCAAAACCCATAATTTCCCGTGCACTCTGATTTTTAAATAATTAGTTTCCAGTACATGCATTTTGAAATGTTACATTTTGATTTTAACATTCTTGTCGGGTTCAAAACTTACGTTGGTGGTTTTCGACAAGTAGCATATAAAATTTCTAGTTGGAACCCCAACACAATTCAGTCTTTCTTGTTTGATAACTCAATCGATTATTAATCAAGTGATTATTCATTTACTTGTGATTGATAAAGCAATTTAGATATCACTCGGTGTAAAACGGATAAAATTTTAGGTGAGAGAGAGTTCAGCGATCATTGAGCATTAAACAGTCGAAAGTCAAATAAATATTAAAGAGGTTCTCAATTTACAATCAAGGTTCGCAATCGCGGCTGCAGATTTTGCTGTGTCATGGAATCCATCCCATATTTGCATAACATAATAGAAGCGGTTCTAGCAATCATGAATTTTTTATTTTTTTGTTCTCGCACATAGCACATATGTTCCAAAATCACCGATTTGCAATTTTACGCAACATAGTTCTATCAAAGCTCAAATTAAATTTGCCAGTGCCATTTATCGCAAACAATGACCAGTTTATAATTTCAAACTTTTTGTTTCAATAAATCTATATTAATAGGTATTAGTGCATGTACAGAAAATTTCTCTCTATGGAATAGAAACTTTCCTAATACATCACTTGCCCTATTTGGGGCAAGTCTTTCTATATAACGGGATGGGGTTTTGATTATGGGGTGACCATTGTCCTCAAGTTCCCAGCTTTTATAACTCTTTTTGTGAATTCCTCTTTCCTTTATTCCTATATGAGACACAAACAATGTGCAATTCTTTTGGTGTTTACGTGTTCCATTTATAGCCCATATATTACATCAACTCAAAATATTGCATATCGGTGCACTTCGGACCTTATGTTCGAGATCAAAAGAAATCATGACTGCAATAACGAGAAACTGAAAGACTTGCTACTACCAAAAGCTCCAATACTTCTTTAAAGACAAGTCTGTTACGAGCTAAACTCTCCACACCAGTTTTCCTTGAACGAGCTCTAGAACTACCCTCAACAGTTTGTGTAGCCATAAATCCTTAAACCAGCCCCTTGGACTGCTACGAAAAACATCATCAGATTAATCTCCCCTCCATCCTTCTCAATGATTAGCTAAGCTTTAAATGGCCAAGAATGGCTTGAACCGTAGGAATCCACCCTGTCAATCACAACTTTAACAGAGACAAGGGAGAGACGGTACGGATTAGATTCCGTTACTTCAGAGCAATATATCCCTGATTTCGTTGCGGAGGCATCTGCAGCCGCAACCGCATGTTCGCAATGAAGAACCTTGGTCTTGTTCCATTAAACATTTCTTTGGCATCTTCGGTCCTTGGCACACTAATCAGGTAGATGCTATGACCAGGCTAATAAGCCATAGTTGTATAAAGTTGAACAACATTGTTTCAAACAATATCGTTGAATGCCTTCCATATTAGTAAATGTTACTTTTTGGCAACGTCCAATTTAAATAAGATCATAATTCGTATTAGTTCTCCTTGTATTAACTCCTGTTTATAAAACTTCTACAAAGATATCCTGCCATCGCTCTAGTGAGAAAAGTACAAATTATGAAGCTTATATCTCACGTTTTCCAGGTTACAAATGTAACAGCCCCCTCCCTATTTGGACACAATGTTGCCATTTTTGGCTCACCCGAACCAGAGACTTCCCAAGGAGTCACCCATCCTGGTACTTCTCCAGGTTAAGCAGGCTTAACTCCGGAGTTCTGGTAGGCTTACGGCGATTTTAAAACAAGTTGTGTCATAGAAGGGTGTTGAACCAACATATAGCACTTCACCTTTCCTCCCCCGAGGTGATGTGGGATTGTGAAATTGTAGCTCGCCCCGTGTGGTATCCTTCCAGGGCCACCATCTGCACTCACCCACAAGACATCCACCCACAAGGGTCGCCACAACTAAAATTCAAGTTTATGATGACGATCATAATAAGGTTGGCTCCAATGCCGGGAGCAGGAGCATATCAAACTATCCAAGTCTCATATTCAGTTGAATCTAGCAGCGCTGTCGGAATGGGTCGCCCTTAGGTAGAAAGATAGATTTGGGGCAGGTTTAGCGACAATCTGATGGGTTTTTTTAACACATTGTATTATAAGTAAATAAATTTGGTAAGTATGGATTGCAGTCTTTAGGTTCACTTACCCAATAGGATGGCCAAAATCTGTCATAGGTGTTAGGGTTACTGATCGTCACACAATTGCGAATATACATCTTGAGAAACCTATCATTTATATGCACAGAAACAGGGTATAACAGCAAGCCATTTTGTTTAATTCTATAAAAGATCGGCAGACAAATAATGGCTTATTGAGGTGCTAATAGTTATTAGGATACGGTAATAAAACATCATTTTAGTGGGCCTATTAGCAGTGGACATATAACGGTAACGAGTATAGTTGAGTATCATAGAAACATATGAAACCAGAACATTGTCAAAGGTAGTGAAAGATAAAGCTAACAGCACAGCAATTTGTCAAGCAATGTCAAATATATATATATATATATATATATATTTTCAACAACAGAATGCTTAGAAATGACAGGATGATGTAGTGAACTGACCACTATGAGCAGACAAGCCTGCTTTGCAGTTTGAACCATCTGTCAGCTGTGACCAGTCTGACTTGCTTGAGTTGATAGCAGTAGCCCTTGCAATTAACTTGCACTGCTCCCAATTTGGGTCTCCAATAAGATATACTGAATTCGACTCATTTTTTGGCTCTTGACTGCTAGAATTTTCAGAATCATAAGAACTTGGCCCAAAGCAACCATGGCATGTGTAATTTTGCACAAAACCAAAACTGAGGCAAGGATGCCTTATTTCAAATGTACCTCCAGCAACTTCCCTGAGCGCCTGCGTACGACTTAGCATAACCACAGTCCTATCAAATGCCTCATTTAGACCAAATGCCGGCAATGAGTATGCTAGAATTTGATGTTCATACGATCCAATCTTTGCTGTTAAAAAGTGTTCATCTTCTCTAGTTTCATTTGTCTCTGCAACAACCTGTAATGAAGAACCACCAAGATCGAGAAGTCCTAAAGTAGGACTCAACCTCGAGGAATTCTTGAAGCTTCCCATTTTATAATTTAGACCAACCCAACCATAGTAAGCTTCCTCTTTCCCACTCAATACCCTAATCCAACTTTTTCTATACATGAAAGCGTGCCCCTTTACAACAGCCTCCGCATCATCCAAAACCCGCTGAGCATCCTCCCTCGGCAGTCTCCTAAGTCCCGCAGTAGCTAGGACAAAAATAGGAGTCTCTCCGCGCCTTTCAGAAGGTACCCTTTGTTCGGCCCAAAGAATCAGCGGCTCAAGAGACGCCCTCACCCCCAAAGAATTCCCAACAAATTTATCTAACCCGGGCTCTGTTTGCAAGCAGTGGTACTGACAACCATCTTTCTCAAATTCATTCCTGGTTAAATCATCCGGATACGAATGCAGCAAAATGGGTAAATCATGATTACTCATTCCGCCTTCTATCCTCCACTCAATCACATTCACTCGCGTCCCGGTACTTACACAATCCACTACCACTGTAAAATATGACCTTTTCGACACATGACTAGTCTTCCCAGATCTCAAAACAACATAAACACAAACCAATAATAACACCACCATTGCTAGAGCTATTATACCAATCCTTGGAGCCCTATTATGAAAACCCATCATGGGAAGCTTAAACTTCGAAGGCGAAATTGGGTCCATGGCCAAACTAGCTACATACAGATACTGGAAATTCTAAATGCATTAACTGAATTGTTTGAATCAATGAATATACAGCAAACGTGACAGGTTGTTGTTTGAATTCACAGCTCTTCAATCAATCAATCAATGAACAAACAATCCAATTACTATGAGTGTTGATATATGGATATGAGTGTATTTATATACCAAAACCAATATTCAAATGATTGGATTCGGAATCGATTTTCTGAATTTTGAGAAAAAGCAGAGGAATTTGAAGATAGATTCTGTTACCTTGTAATGTGATTTAACAAAACCCTAGGAATTGAACTGCCTCTCTAGAGCTTGTACGGTCGTACCACACTCTCTCTCTCTCTCTCTACTTTCTCACTCTATAAGTGAGAGAAGAGAGGAATTGGACCTAGAGACGAAATTAAACCAGAAATGAACCAAATCAACATGAGTTTCATACGGGTGGGCCTAACCAATTTTATTTTGGGTTAATTTCATTTATACGATGAGGTTTATAATACTTCAATCAATTCCCTTTGCTTTCATATCTTCGGTCAAACTTAGGGGTGCACACGCACCGAAGCCGTAACCAAATCATTAATGTAAGAAATTGAATTTGATTCCGATTCATACTATTACTTTTCAAAAAATAAAAAAAGATAAACTATCAAAACATAATATAATCATAAATTAGATTAAATAAAGTATCTCAATTATTAAAAACTCAAAATTAGATGCATAATTAGTGAAATAAAAATAACTATTTTAAAATTGCATCCCATAAAATCATATTTTTACAACTATTAACTTATAACTTTTAAATAATACTAATAAAAAATATTAAAAAATTGATTGAGTTTCGGCCCGGTTCGACTAATTCTACACGGTTAAAGTTCTTTAATTTTCATAACTATTATAGAATCGAATCACCTTATAACCGAATCAATCCATCCATCTCGATTCTTTGTGCAAGCCTAGTCAAACCCCTCTTTATTTTTTTACACACATCATTTTTTCCTCTGACGTCACTTTCAAAAGAAATAAGAAATAACATCATTCTCAATCTTTAATTAATATCCAAACTATTCTAAATCCTCATTTTAGAGAATATTATTCCTATATATAAGTAAGGACAATTGAGACATTTCATTAAAAAATTAACCAAAGTCAGTTGATAATTATGATCGGAGTGATTGAGGATTTGTAAATTTGGAAGAGTCTAATTAAAATATTGACATAAGTCAAGGAGTATAAATAAATTAAATCCAAATATAATTTTTTTGTCTCCTACTTTCACTTTCAATAATAATAAGAAGAAGAATAATAGGAATTACTAGGGATTGCAATTTGTACCCGAAGCGTCGTCCCGTTCCGTCTCTTATTTCGTAAGACGGGTTTGGTCAAATAAATTGAACCCATCAAGAATTTTGGGGCTGGGATAGATTTTGGTAAATACCACCCCGCCACGATCTGCTCCGTTTACATTCACTGGAATTATATATATATATAAGACTTTTTGTGAAATCCTAAATACTTTATCAACTATTACCCATTCTTTTTTCATGGAAATTGACATATTGGATCAAAGGGGTACTGATTAGCCAAATATATAAAGAAAGATAAATATATGAAAAAATCGATTATTTGATGATTTGAAAGAAAGTCCATAGGTTAAATTTTTTTTTTATATGTATTAGGATTTTATTACTCCATCCGTTCTAATTTAAGTGTCCAGGCTTTCATGTTTTATCTGCCCCAAAATAAGTATCACATTTAAAAAGCCAAAGTTGAATAAAAAAATACAAATTTATAATTTAACATTTATATATTAAAATAAGGGTAAATTACGGTTACACTCCCTCGAGATAGGATATATTACGCCTACACCCCCTGTCATTTGGATAATTATAATTTTACCCCCTCTAGTTCATCGACATCCAATTCAGGTGACTGGAGCTGTGGAATGACTTATCTACCCATGACTATTTTTCATGTATTTACATCTAGTTGAGGGTATTTTAGACATTATGTCTCTGAAAAGATATGATGTAATACTTGCCGAAACTTTTAATCTTTCTCATTTGACCCGAAGTGATATGTAAGTTCATGAGCTTAAAGAAAGAGAATGGAATAATATATATATATATATATATATATGTTTGTCTAGATAAGGCCCCTAGATTAATGATCATTTGTGCTGAGTAATCGTGTCTTAGTGCATTAAGAAGCATTGAGTATTCGCGTCAAAAGGTGGAAGTGATTATCTCGAATTTTCAACCCGAATAATTGGGTCTCTTGTCTCAAAGTAGTGAGTGTTCACGTTAAAAGGGAAGAAACGAAAGAAAAATATCTAAAGAGGTGCAAAAGAAAATTTTAGAGACAAAAAGAAAAAAAAAGGAATTTTTGTGTTCCCCTTAATTAACAATAAGGTCCGAGCTAGATATTTGACTTATAGTTTGGGTTTGGACTGAAGTATCATCACGGTTGGTGAGGAGAATATTATAATTGCTGCATATTGTTTTCATCTTATTTGTTTGCTTGCACCTGACTATTTTTCATACTCTTTCCATCCCAATTTAGTTGTCCATGTTTGACTTTTCAAGATTTTTTTATATATTTTGTGTTTCCCATTTTACCCTTTGATAATGTAGTGTAGTTGTAGTTTTTAGTGGGACCCATTCCTTTTTAAAGTTAATGAAGAGGGATAATTTAGGAAAACATATGATAATATTGTATTGAGATTCAAAACTGAACTAATTTGAGACAAGTAAAGTAGGCAAAGTGGACAACTAAATTAGGACGGAGGGAGTAATACAAAATTTATGTAAAGCGTGACTTGTGAATTCTTGTGTCTATATGGTATCTGTGTTGATTTCCTTCACTACTGTGTGCATAATGGCTAAGTCAGACCTGAGAATATGGTGTATTAATGATTAACTCATTATCTCTACTACCCTACTCATATGTTTCTAAGTACAAAAATATTTATTTTTATGATAAGTTAAGCATTTTGCATTAGTATTAAGTTCATACATACTAGAAATTTTTGTTACCCGAGAATCTGGATATATTCTTTAGAGTCCTATGTCTTAATATAAGTTTTGCTTAGATTCTCTAGTCTTCCATTTATTTTTCTCAATGTTTACATGTTAGGTCTTTTCCCACATCTCTCTTGACTATTTAAATTGTTCTATCTTTCCTTGTCATTTTAGTGACAAAAATGAGGAGAAATATTTAGTAAGGGGGAGAGCCCGGAGAGATATATAGTTAAGGGGGAGAGAATTTTTTTAATGAGGGGGAGCATTATCTCTGTTTATTAATGATCTTTATGATTCATGATGATATTGTTCATGATCATTTAATATTGATTATGTCTACTAGTTATTTTCCACACTTGCTTTTCACTGGTATGTTGTTTAGTGTTGTGGTTGCAGGATTGGTAGATCGTCATAGGATCAAAGTAAAAGTCTATGTCCATGTTTGTCGGTGTGTGTTCATAGGTATAGATTTTATTTTGGTTGTTATGAGAATATATTTGTAAAACATGGTTTTGTCTCAGAAATACCAATGGGTGATTGTAGGAACATTTATTTCTAATGGCATGTTTCTGCTAAAAAACCATGTTGAGTCATTTTGAGTGAGCATCGAGTTAATCTGACAGATCAGTCGAAGACATCAAAACGACATCATAAAGTTTAGTTAATCATGAATCAAGTGTAAAGAAACTAAATATACAAGAGAAGTGTAGTGGAGTTGATTAGAAGCGACACAACAAAGAATTAATAAAAGTTGAATTTTCTAAAGTTGCCGGGTACTCGAGAATTTTTTACCAAGTACTCGAGATTTTGACTTACCGAGAATTCGAACTTTAATTTACGAGTACTCGAGATCTTGCGCCTTGGCGCATGCCATAACGTAGCATTCCAAAGAGTTTGAGACACCACTCAGCGTTATTCAACGCCATGAGTAAACCACCGAGTACTCGATAATTTTTTACCGAATACTCGAGATTTTGAATTTCTCGAGAACTCAATATTTCGTTATCGAGAACTCGAAATTGCCGACTTCAATTTTTAAAGAAGGTTTATTCTGATGTCTTAAAAACTCTTATTCACTGAAGGACATGTTTAGGAGTTATTATTGGTATATATTTGAAGACTTTGTGGTCAAAAGTCTAAGTCTTGGAGGACAAGAAAAAGACTTGGAGATTAAGAAATCTTTTTTCCATATTTGAAGATTCTTATTCCATAATTGAAGATTTATCTCTCTATAAATATGAGGAGATATTGAGAAGAGAAGAAACGTTTTGAGAGTTCTGCAATTATTCTACAATTCAGATATTCCTATAAAAGATAAAGAGAGAAAAATATTGAGTAATTATTCATCTTCTAGTTCTCTCTTGTTTTTTGGTTTCTCCAATTGTGCTACAACACATGTGAACTTTATGCACAATTGGATGACCTAGATATTGAAAAATCTAAACATCATCTGTTGCATTGTGTGCGCATTGATCTGTGAGAAGCAGAGCCGTCAGAGTATGGAGATCGGAGTAGGAGGTTTCGTGGTTCTTTGATCCGTTATGAATCGGAGCCGTCAGAGTACGAAAATCGGAGCGAGAGTTTCATAGTATCGTGAGTGATTCAAGACTTTCAGACGTCGAGTGATAGACGGCAAATCAGAGTGATTGTAAGTCCTAACTTCATAAAGTTTGTGTACTTTTTGATATATAGTGCATCGATACCTGAGCGTATTCGTGATTTTTTACTTGGAGATTTTTTCAAGATTTTTCCACTTAAAAATATTGGTGTCGTCTCTTACTTTATTTTCTATACCTATATTTATTATTGTATGAATTATCTTGCTAACGAATTGAATTAAATGCAATGCCATTTTGATACATGCACAAATTTACACATGTAAATCCTAATGTGATTTTGCTAGATGCAAAACTTTGGTTCGGTTGTATCCTAAGTAGTTTGTATAACTCCTGAAAAGTAATGAATGGTTATACTAATTTAAAATAAGGTAAATCGTACTAAATAATTTGGCAAAAAGGTAAAGCACGACACCGATGTGGGTAAAGCAAACACTAATAATTTGGATGTTATGATATTGTGATAAATTATTATCATAACATCCACAAAATCAATATAGTTTATTATCCTCCAATATTTCATATATAACTTATACAAATTGGCTTCATTTTCATATAACAGGTTACTTCAAGTTCGTTTGAACTTTTACTTCAGGTGCATTTTTGCATTTTTCAACAGATACCACCAAAGGATCAAGGTATGTGCATGAAATTTAAATGACAAATTTATTCTGATATTTTTTTAAGAATGAATGGTGATTATTACTTTAGCTAGGTGGGAACTATTCTAAATCTTTTTTCTAATTTAATTATTTCCTGTGAAAAAATTAAAAGTCAAATATTGGTATTGGTTCGCTGTCATTTCTCAAAATGTTGAACCAATGTATGATCAAAATGCACATCTCTTATTGAACTAATAATATTGGTTGAAGTTCTATAATCCAAACTTATTTGTTTTGTTGTGCTAAATGTTATCCGCCCATCCACTCTAAAAATTCAACAAACAATAAAATTATATCTTAAAACACTAAATAAGGGACATTTCTCTCTAGGTCCGTTCGACTGCACCTTTTTGGGCCTTGGATTTGGGATTGCATTATAATTCCAAAGATTTCATTGTTCGTTTGCTCAAAAATGATTTTCCACAATTTGAATTATACATGAGAAGTTGTGATTTACAATTCTAAATATTCTCCAAGTCTTCAACTCAATAAATTTTCTCTCTCTAACAACTAATTTTTCACAACTACAAACTTACATATATATTCACAAAGACATATATATATATATATACATATATATACACACACGCCTATATGTACACATAAATGTATATATATAAAATTATGAATACACATGCATACATACAAACTCACACAGATTTACATATTCACATACATACATACATGTATATTACATGAACATACATATACATACACATACACACATGCATATATATATATATATATATATTCATAGTTTCATACCTATATTTACATATTTATATTGTCTAATTTATTTCAAGATTTATGATATTTTACATTCAAATTGGGTTTATGATTGAAATTCATATTCAAATTGGGTTTGGTATTGAAATTCAATTACACTTGAATTACAAAACTTATCCGAACAATGTATTTGAAATTGCATTGGTGGGGTTGCAATTTTAACTCCAATACAATTCCAAAATGACCCAATGGAACATACCTTTGTGCAAAGAACTAGTACACACTGTGGAATATCTGTATTGAGTGGTATAAATGGAAATAGAGGTTCAACTGGTGTAATTCGTCATGCAAATGAAGTTAGTAATACATCTATATGCCTGATTTTAGAAGAAGCCGGTCTCGGTCTCTGTCTCTGTCTCTGTCTCGTGAGAAGTTTACGATTTTCCTCCCTTAAAACTGGAGTTCTGAGTTGCATGCTTCAATTTTATGGATTTGATATTTCTATTTTTTTTTATTCATGTTTCTAGACCAAACCAAACTAGTAATTTAATACTTCTGTTCAGTTTTTCATGTTTATAGACTTGAATAAGGCGGTGAAGCAATGTAGTGCTTCATTAATATATGTACGAATGTCATTATATATGTCACTTTATTTGCATAGTATGAAAGTTTTTTTTTTTTTTTCCCTATACCATGCAAGTTTGTACACGCAAAATTTTGGTTATGTTAAATCAGTCGCATCAAAATTTTAGATTTATGTTTTTATGTATTAAAATAGTAGAAAAGATATTTGTATAAATCTTCAAAAGCAATAATATTAATACTAATTTAACATAACCGAAATAATAAATAACATTAATTTTGAATATAAATATTAAAAGAAGAATGATTATAATTATATTTATATCATCTTAACACCAAATTTATGAGAACAGCAAAATCAAGATAGATAATACACTTCCAATCCAAATACGCTTTTGACAAATTGTGTGTACAAATACTAAATTATTTTCCTAATATCATCAACATATTCCATATAATTTAGTATCCTCCAATATTTCAACGTCTAGTTTGTACAAATATGTTTCATTTTCATAACGATTATTACTCCAATATCTTTTAAACTTTTAGGTCATAGGATATGTGTGAAATAAATTAATGCATTTTGCATTTTTTTTCCCAAGATACCGCCAAAGGATCACTATATTTGCGTGAAATTTAAATAACAAATTAGTGTAATAATAGCTAAGAATGAAATCTTCGTAATTGAGTTAGGTAGAAACTATTCTAATTCATATATACAATTTTCATTATTTCTAATGAGAAATTTAAAATCAAATGTTAGTATTGGTTCACTGCCATTTCTCGAGAATAATCATAACCACATTTTATATTGGATTCTGAAACCGTTTGTATACTTTTTAAAACACCAATTTGATGGAATGTGTTTATATTTGAATTTTGGAATTATAATTTGTTCTATTTTTTGTCGTACTAATTGTTACCTACCCATTCAATGGTCTCCATTCTATCATATTTTTTCACTGATAGGCATCACAACTAATTTATCCCTCATATGTTTTTTGTCGGTAAGTAAACGAATTTATAACCAAAGAAAAAGAATTACAAAAATGGAAAAATAAGCCCAAAGGAGAGAGAGGAGAGAGAGGGGGTAGAAAAGTAAATCCATAGCATATGCAAAGATGGGTCATCAAACCTGATTCCCAAATACAAACACATTTTACAGACCCTATCAAATCCCTAGCAAGAGCATTTCCATGCCCCCATCACCTTCATCATAGAGCCTGCTTCTTCATTTGTCAATATTCAACTTCTTCATCTTCAAGCATCTTCATCAACATTAGTTGTTAATCCATGGCATCCCTATGGGTCCTAAAACCGACAATCAACATGACTCACCAATTGGCCATAGATGGTACCTCAACTAGGCTAGGTTGCTCACGCACGGTTATGGAGACTGTGGTATGGGTAATGGAGGATGTTGAAAATTGTAAGTGTATAGTAATTGCGGAATAATTACTAATGTATAGACTAAACTATGAAAGAGAGAATAGAAATGGAGCACTCAAATGATTACATTGTATTGATCGTATCTTGTGTAGTTGTTGTTGTCAATACCCTAGATACATAAGCCTATATATAGGCAATACAAAAGTAAGTCATGCTTAACTATTAGGCTACCTAAATCATGCCAAACCATTAGGCTACCTAAGTTAGGCAATCATGCCTAACTATTAGGCTACCTAAATTAGGCAATCACAACTAACATATTAAACATGTAACATGTGCTTCAACACTCCCCCTCAAGCTGGAGAGTAGATGTCAATCATTCCCAGCTTGTGACATATAGAATCAATAACACTTTTAGAAAGTGCTTTGGTGAAAATATCTGCTAGCTGACGACTGGATGGAACAAAAGGAGTAATGATCTCTTTTGACTCAACTTTTGCTCGAATAAAATGACAATCAACCTCAATATGTTTAGTTCGTTCATGAAAAACGGGATTACCAACAATATGGATGGCGGCTTGATTGTCACAGTAAAGAGGAGTCGATTCTTATGCTGCAAAACCAAACTCATGTAAAAGAGTCCTTAACCAAGTGAGTTCACAAGTTGCGTGGGCCATTGCACGATATTCAGCTTCAGCACTAGATCGGACAACTATAGATTGTTTCTTACTTCTCCAAGTCACAAGATTACCTCTAATAAAGGTACAAAAACCAGTAGTAGATTTCCTGTCTGATGGTGATCCTGCCCAGTCAGTATCAATATATCCCTCAATACGAAGATGACCTGAAGAACGGTAAAGAAGCCCACGTCCCGGGGAATTTTTGAGATATTTTAAGATGCGAACAACTGCATCCAAATGAGGATTCTGAGGATTGGTCATGAACTGGCTGACAATACTAACGGCATATGAGATGTCAGGTCGAGTGATGGTTAGGTAAATAAGTTTACCTATAAGCCTTCTATACATCTCTGGATCATCTACTGGATCTCCCATGTCTGATAATAATTTCAGGTTCACATCCATGGGAGTAGCAACTGGTTTAGAGCCAAGATAACATGTTTCTTTCAAAATATCAAGAATGTATTTCCTTTGAGATAAACTGATACCTGCTTTTGATCTTGTTACCTCAATGCCAAGGAAATAACGAAGCTTACCCAAGTCTTTGGTAAAGAAACATGAGCCAAGATGATGGATCAAAGTTTGAATGCCTTTCTTGTCACTCCCCGTGATAACAATATCATCCACATAGACAACTAATATGACAATGCCAGTGCTAGTCTTTTTAAAGAAGACTGAGTGATCAGCTTGACTTCGAGTCATACCATGAGCAACAACTGTCTTGCTAAATTTATCAAACCAAGCCCGTGGAGATTGTTTGAGTCCATAAATAGATTTCTTAATATGACAAACACACTCCCCCTTGGACTCAAACCCGGGTGGTTGAGCCATGTACACCGTCTCAGTGAGATCACCATGAAGAAATGCATTTTTGACATCAAGTTGGTGAAGAGGCCAATCAAGAGACGCAACAATGGAGATAATAATACGAACATAATTCAATTTAGCAACCGGAGAGAAGGTTTCCGTGTAATCAATGCCATAGGTTTGGGTGAATCCTTTGGCAACTAAACGGGCTTTCAGGCAATCCACAGTACCATCCGGATTTTGCTTTATAGTGAACACCCAACGACAACCAACCACTTATGCATCAGCAGGAGTAGGAATAAGATCCCAAGTATGATTCAACTTCAAAGCACGCATTTCTTCTTCCATTGTTGTTTTCCAGCCAGGATGAGAAAGAGCCTCCTTGTAAGACTTAGGAACAGTAGTAGAGGATACAGAGAGAGAAAAAGCCTGAAAGGAAGGCGACAAGTGATCTAGAGAGATAAAGTTTGATATAGGATGTTCAGTACATATGCGCTTACCTTTGCGAACAGCAATATGAAGATCAATATCGGAATTAAGAGGAAGATCTACAGACGTTGAGGCCGGGGGTGGATGAGATGGAGTAGTTTCTACATGATCAGGGGCAACCGAGACAGTTTGTGGACGATGTCGAGAGACACTTCGTGGTCGATGAGGAACATAAGCCTGAGATATAGGAACAATAGTAGGAATAACAGGTGTGGGAATGACAAGTTCCATTAACTGATTGGCTGCAGAAGAGTAATATGGAGTATCCTCAAAGAAGGTGACATCAGCACTAACAAATTGTCTGTGTAAAGTAGGACTGTAACACCTGTATCCTTTTTTAGTACGAGAATAACCAAGAAAAATACATTTGTGGGCACGACGATCAATTTTATCTCGATTGTGACTAAGATTGTGAACAAAACAAACGCATCCAAACACTTTCGGGGGTATAGAAAAAACATTTTTATCAGAGAACATTATTTGAAAAGGTGATTTCCCTTTTAGAATATGCGAGGGCATTCTATTTAAAAGATATGTAGCAGTTAAAACTGCATCACCCCAGAAGTGTTTCGGTACATTCATTTGAATCATAAGAGCATGAGCTATAGCAAGAACATGCCCATTTTTCCGTTCAGCAATTCCGTTTTGTTGAGGGGTATCAATACAAGATGTTTGATGGATGATTCCTCTCGACTCAAGAAATTGCTGAAAGATGCCAAGACGATATTCAAGAGCATTATCAGTTCGTATGGCAAGAAGTTTAGCATTAAATTGATTGGTTATTTCAGCATAAAAAGATTGAAAAATTTGGAACAATTGAGATCTTTCTTTAAAAACATATAACCAAGTCATTCGTGAATAATCATCAATAAAAGTGACAAAATAACGTGCACCAAATAAGCCAGTAGTTCAAGAAGGTCCCCAAATATCTGAATGAACAAGTTCAAAAGAATGTGAACAAGGTGCATCTGCTCGAAGTTGAAATTAAGATCGACGGTGTTTACTAAGTTCACAATTATCGCAATTAAACTTAGAGACTGAAGGTAAAGAAGGAACTAAATGTTGCAAACTGAGATAGGAGGGATGCCCCAAACGACAATGCCACTGGTACGGAGAAGCAGCAGAGTGGAAGGCTGCATGAACAGAGTTTGAAGATGACTGAAAATAGTAGAGACCATCCTTCTTAAATCCCCCACCAATCGTCCTCTTTGTCTTTAGATCCTGAAAAACACAGTGATTAGGATAAAAGGTTACTGAGCAGTTAAGAGATTTGGTAAGCTTGGGCACAGATAATAAATTGAAGGGAAATTTGGGTAGATATAATACAGATGAAAGAGTAAGGGTAGAAGTCTTAACATTACCAACTCCGCAAACCGGAATTTTAGTACCATTAGCTATAGCAACAAAAGATTGGGAGGCAACTGGTGAAAAATTATAAATAAGAGATGAATTACCTGTCATATGATTGGAGGCCCCTGAATCAATGACCCAAGGAGAAGTAGACGATGAGATGAGACAGGTATTACCTGAAGCAACAAGATTGGTTGTGGATGTAGAGTGGTCATGCAGGCGCTGAGTGATAGAATCATACTCAGACTTAGTCATAACAACCTGCTCGTCAGAAGTAACAATGGGATGAACATTATCAAAGGAAACCTGATTAGCCCAAACGAGCTTACCATGAAGTTTCCAGCAAGATTCAACAGTGTGGTTACTTCAATTACAATGAGTGCAATATCTGGTGCCACGACCACTGGTGGTACGCCGATGACCACCGCGGCCAGTATGATGACTACGGTTATTGCCATTATATGGGTCATTAGGCCCATCAGGAGCAACCGGGGCAGACTGGGCATCTTTCTCGGAGGCAGAAGAATGAATAGAAACACATCATACCCGAGCAAATGTTTCACTGACTGTAGGAATGTCCTTCCCAGAGAGAATTTGAGAGCTGATGGTAGCAAGTTCTGGTTTAAGTCCAGAGAGAAACTTAGCAACTCGAAATTCCTCGCGGTGTTGCTGCTGAATTTTCAAGTCAGTTGTCAACTGCTGATAGATGTTCAATTCGTCCCACATACCCTTAAGTTCTGAAAAATAGTCTTCAACCGAGCGATCACCTTGTTGAAGAGAAAATATGGCCTGATAGAGTTGATATATCCGAGAAAGATTCTGCTCGGAAGAGTATAATTCTCGAAGAGTATCCCAAATTTCCTTAGAGGTCTCAAGACACGAAACATTGTTAAAAACTTCCGGCTCCAAACTATTTCATAACCAAGTTAATATATGAGCATCCTCTTGTTCCCATATAGCCACTGTGGTTGCATCAGAAGGTTTGGTATCCTGAAGATATGACACCTTGCCCCGAGCTTTTAGAAACACAGTTACCGCACGTGACCATTGAAGGTAGTTAGAACCCTTCAATTTGGTATTGGTCATAGATCCGAAGAAGAGAGTGTCCTTGAAAGAATTTTTATTTTCCATTATAGTGGATAGTAAAAAAAAAATCAGATTGTAGAGAGAGGGCAGTAAAAAAAAATTCAGCAATAGCAATGGGCAGTGGAAAAATCAAAGCTTACAGTAGAAATATAAGAGTTGGCAGTAGAAACAAGATTAGAGATGGCAGCATCAAGATGTAAGCCGGAAAGGGTGATTGAAGAGGTCAACAATATCAGATATTGATGCTAGTAAAAGATTACAACAAGAAATGAAGATTAATACACTCTCCTTCTAGTAAGGCTTATAAAGAAGCACATAGATTAAATGGGTTGCTCTGATACCATGTTGGAAATTGTAAGTGTATAGTAATTGCGGAATAATTACTAATGTATAGACTAAACTATGAAAGAGATAATATAAATGGAGCACTCAAATGATTACATTGTATTGATCGTATCTTGTGTAGTTGTTGTTGTCAATACCCTAGATACATAAGCCTATATATAGGCAATACAAAAGTAAGTCATGTCTAACTATTAGGCTACCTAAATCATGCCTAACCATTAGGGTACCTAAGTTAGGCAATCATGTCTAACTATTAGGCTACCTAAATTAGGCAATCACAACTAACATATTAAACATGTAACATGTTCTTCAACAGAGGAGGTTGATGGTGGTTTGGAGGCATTTGGGTGATTTGATAGGAATGAGAAGAAAGGGTTTTGTTGTGCATGTTCATAGAATGAGGAGGGCAAATTCCACTCCTCAGCTATCATGGATGCGAAGGGCCACATGCTCATCTTCACTAAAAAAATTCACAATCTGATACCGTTGATAATTGCATTCAACGTTCCAGATAAAGGTATGAACTATCTTTGAAAATTCTATAATTTCTTGTTTTCCATATATGATAAGTTTAACTAACAAGAGTAAGTTTCCAAACATTAATTCTGCTCTTCCCTAATTTGATGAAACCCATAAAAGGATTTGTTGTCATGCATTTGAGGCAATATAGAATCCACATTTGTCTCATAGCTCATTCCAAATTCTTTTAGAGTATGAATATTTGTTGAAGATGTCTTCATGACTCTCTCCATTCTAAAATCATAGCGCACACACATTCGGTTGCATTAGGTATCTTAAGCTTGGTTTGTCCTTTGTTAGAAGTTTTCCTTGAATTGTCAACCAAACGCAGAAAGTGTGATTTGGTATCCTATTAAAATACCACAATAATTTGTGTCAGTGGCAATTGGAAGGGGGGGGGGGGGTGGTGATGCTTAGGATGGTATGCTTAACAATAAAGGCTTTTGAAGGGGAAGGACCGCATTGAATAGAGTCCTCCAAGGCAGTGTTGGGTAATAGGAGGGATGAAAGGTTAAATAGTGGGTTGATGAGGTTAAAAAACTGTCTAGGCCAATGCCATTGTCCATTAAGCAGTAATGATGAGACTTTAAGGTGTTTATTGAGGTACCATCTGTGCCCTTGAGGAGAATCATGCAAAATTCTAAAGAGTGATCCACATGGAAGCCAGTTGTCGTAATAGGCTATAGTTGAGTTTCCATTTCCTATCCTATGTTTCACCATTGGTTAAGCAAGTTGTCTCATTTAGAGTAGCTTCTTCCAAAACCATGTGCAATCACCTGGAATTGACACTTCCTAAAAGCTCTTATTCTTAGTCAAATTCATAGTCACATATTCTGCGGCGACCAATGTGGGCAGGTGTGTTGTGGACGGGTGCAAGTGGCACTGACAGGCTACCACACTGGGTGAGCTACAGGTGCACAATCCCATATCGCTTGGGTAAGGGAAGGCTACGTATTATATGTGAGTTTCATACCCTTCTATATGACATGACGCGTTTTAAAACCGTGATGGCTAGAAACCCACCAAAACTCCACAGTTAAGCATGTTTGACGTAGAGTAGTACCAGGATGGGTGACCCCCTGGGAAGTCTCTAGTCCGGGTGAGCCAAAAACGGATAGTATTGTGTCTGGATTGGGAGGGGGATGTTACAAATGATATCAGAGTTTGACCTAGCCGGAAATGTGCCGACGGGGACGTCGGGCCTCCTAGGGGGTGGATTGTGGCGACCTATGTGGGTGGGTGTGTTGTGGGCGGGTGCAAGTGTCACTGGCAGACTACCACATTGGGCGAGCTATAGGTGCACAATCCCACATTGCCTGGGTAAAGGAAGGCTACATGCTATATGTGAGTTTCATACCCTTCTATGATACGACGCATTTTAAAACCGTGATGGCTAGGAACCCACCAGAACTCCACAGTTAAGTGTGTTTGACATAGAGTAGTACCAAGATGGGTGACCCCCTGGAAAGTCTCTGGTCCAGGTGATCCAAAAGCGGATAATATTGTGTCTGGATTGGGAAGGGACTCTTACACATTATTTCCAAACATTGTTAGCGTCATTTGTGCACAATGTCCAGATATGTATAAGGATAGAAGCCTTATTCCATCTTTGTAAGTCTCGTAAGCCACGTCCTCCTACAACTCTAGGTGTATAGACTTGTTTCCAATCCACCTTGGTTTTGTGTCGTCCCAGTTCAGGGCTGCTTCATAGAAATCTTTGTAAGCCTCTTTCAATCTGTTTGCAAGATTTGGAAGGGATAATTAGCAAAATTTAACCAGAAAACAGGTATGCTAAAACGTGTTGATTGGATCAACTGCAACATGCCTGCAAAGGAAAAGAATTTTGTTGTCCAACTCAAAATTTTAGATAACATGCTATTAACAAGGTACTGACAGTCAGCTAAAGAGAGTTTAGTTGAGGGGAATTCCAAGGTACTTAATAGGAAACCTGCCACTAGGAAAGTTGAACAAACTACAGATTTCAGTCTTCAATTAATCATCAACCTCACAAAAAACAAGTGGTTTTTGCTAGGATTTGGAGATAGGCCAGAGAGATAAGAAAAGTAGTCCAAAACATGCTTTATAGTAAGGGTAGAATTAGAATTCTCATAGAAACCAATGAAAACATCATCAACAAATGATAGGTGTGAGAGTTTGGTTGCATGACATCTCCTATGGTAAGAGAAGAGGTCCTGGTTTAATGTCAAGGGATTTGCTATAGATGAGAAAACATCCATTGCCAAAACAAAGAGATAAGGAGACTGTGGGTCACCTTGCCGCAATCCCTTTACACTTCTAAAAAAATCACACATTTCCCCATTCACAGCCACAGAGAAAGTATTTATTGTGATGCAAGTTATCACCTAGGAAACAAATATGGGTGGGAAATTCAAAATTTGTAGCACATCAAGTACAAAATCCCAATCCACACAATCATAGGCTTTGTGTATATCAACTTTGAGAGTGCACCTAGGTGAATATATATCCTTATGATACCCTCTCACAAGTTCTTGTGCCAAAATAATGTTATCCCTAATTTTCCTTCCTTTAACAAATGCATTTGGAGCTTTGTCTATAATTGTAAGTAAACTAGGCTTTAATTTATTAGCAATAAGCTTTGAAATGCATTTATAATGCACATTACCACATGAGATAGGCCTATAATGTGTTGGGGAATTTGGATTAGAGATTTTAGGAATCAAGGCAAGGTAAGTGGTATTAATCTGCCTAAGTATCAAACCATTTTCAATAAATTGCTTAATAACACTAGTCACCTCTTTACCCACAATGTGTAAAAGTTTTTTGAAAAAGAAGGAATTAAACCCATCAGAGTCTGGTGACTTGTTAGATTTAATAGAAAACATGCAATTTTTTTATCTCAATATCAGTAGGGATTAAGCAATGGTTTTCAAAAAAATTCCTATCAATTGTTTTAGTAACAAACTAAGAAAGAGCATCCATACCAGGGTAACAATGAGGATTGCTACCAATGAGATCTTGGAAGTAAGATTTGAAGGTATCTTTGATCACTTGACTATCCTTAGACACTAATCCATTTGGTAGTTGAACACTTGAAATTTTCCACTTGCTTTGCCTGTTAAGGATGCATTTGTGGAAAAAGTTTGTGTTTTGATCACCCAATGCAAGTCAACTGACTCTTGTTTTTTGTTTAAACAACTATTCCTCCACCTTGCTTAGACTAAAGTAAGTAATGGCCTTGATTCTCTCCTGTTCTCTAAGCTCAACATTACCAGCGTCAGAATCTAGATTTGTCTGGATTGAAGCCAATTCAGTCTTAGCTTTATTCACTCTGACAGTAAAATCACCAAAGGAATCATGGTTAAGCCTTTTGAGGCTTGTTTTGAGAAGTTTCAGCTTAGAAGTAACTCTGAATGTAGGAATACCCTCCACATGTGTGTCCCACACCTTGGCAATAGTATCCTGAAAATCAGAGTGTTCTGTCCAGAAGTTAAAAAATTAAAAGGTGTTTTCCTCACTAAAACCTAGCCCATAGTGGCAATCATAAGATTGTGGTCAGAGCACAATTGAGGAAGGAAACTAGCTTGAAAATCAGGGAAGCAACTGAGCCACCAAGGATTCATCAGAATTCTATCTAATTTTTCAAAAATCACACCATCACCAGAGGTCTTGTTGATCCAAGAGTGTAAAATACAATTATAGTTAAGTTCATCAACCCCAATATAACTAAAGCAATCATTGATATCATTCATGCAGGGATCCAAAGGGGACTTCCCCCAAAATTCTCACCAGAGTTCCTTATAGCATTAAAGTCCCCTAATAAAATCCATGGCTGATCCTGAACATCATTACTAATATCAACAAGATCCCTCCACAAAAACCATTTTCCTCAGTGGTATTCAAGGCATAAAAAAAAGTAGCAAAGAAACTTTGATCAGTGTCATTCATGGTAATTTTGCAATGTATTAATTATTCATTCATAGAAGCACACTCAACTTTAATCTTGCTAGGATTCCACATAATCCATATTCTACCCAAAGGGGCATGGTCAATGTTAGAAAGGAGGGGGCAGTTTGAGATTGCATGTTGCACATTGATCATGTTATGCTTACTAATTTTAGTCTCAATCAAACCAATAATATCCAGCTGGTTTTCCTTCATAAACTTTTTGACTTCTCTCATTTTTTAGGGATTATTCACCCTTCTGACATTCCAAGCTGCAATAATTTGGATAGAGGGTGAGAATGGAGATCCACAAAAAATTTAGAGCATTCCTCATTGGCAGCCAAAGCTTTGTCTCTAGCCACTTTCCTAGCTTCCTTTTTGAGTTTCTTTCTTTCCCTAGGTGAAATTCTGTGATTCTTCCCTAGACAGTTTGAGCCTCATCAGTATCAATAACGCATTCATCAAACACATCAGGACAAGAAAGGGCATGGAATTTATTGGATGAATGAGAAGAAATGGAACATGACTTAGGTGAGGGGGTGGGGGTTGTGAGTGTAATAAGAGGATTATTTGGTGGTAAAACAGTGGGGGGGGGGGGGGGGGGTAGTTCACAAAGAAGGAAGGTGAATAAAGAAGGGCTCAATAACCAAGTGTTTCACACCCTTCCAGCACAAAAGGAACATCAAGGGTCAATGGTTGGTATAACTCAACTTGGTTACACACATTCATTTGGGCAGCAACAGAACCATTACACTTGTTGATATCATCACCCACCATAGCTTGTCATTTAACCTTTGACACTCATTTCACAGTGGTTTTGGGCAAACAAGATTTAGGACATAGTGAGTCATTATGGCCAAAATAACAACATTTCAAGCAGGTTTGTGGTAACCACTAGTACTCAACGCCAATCTCAATAAAAGTATTCTCCCCCACCTTCATTTTGAAAGACTAGTTCTTTGATGAGATGCATTAATCTCCACACATATCCTTGCAAAGATAAAGCCTCATTTGTTGCAGCAAAATGAAATTGATATTAGTTCAATTGCATTAAGTTTTGAAATAACTACAAGTACAAATTGAAGCTACTAAAGACATAAATCCATGCAAGGTGGTAATCAAATCCCTTGGGCTTCAAGTGGAATGACTGCAAATAAGTTATCAAAAGTAGACGCTATAACAAAGTAAAACTAGCAATTATATAAGATTCACCAAACGGGTATACTATTTTAGCAAAAAGAAGAATGTTGAGATGGATAATAAGAGGGATTATAAAAGATATGTAATCAACATATCAGGTTCATTTCTCCCTTATATAGTGGAGAGGTGGTGGAGGAGAACAATGGAGAGGTGGAAGAGGACGGTGGATATTTTGGTACTTTTAAAAAAATATTTGGAGGGTATTTTGGACAATAATGATTGTTTACTTATCTGGTTTGCTCAACTTTATTGAAATAAAATATAAAAATTTAATATTAATTAATTTGTATTTTAGATTTTGACATTACCACTTAAATTAACATTTCAAAATTGTTCTCTATATCTGTTTCCTTTCATGACCCTAATTTATCAAACAAAACACTTCCATTTTCTCAAAACACTCTCACTGACAGCTTCATCTGACCTATAGGGAAAAGAAGAGTGAATGGCGAGGGCGATGGAGACAGAGACACCAGGTTCCATCTTTTTCTTTGTTGTGTGTCACGTGGAAGTTTATATATATATATATATATATATATATATATATATATATATATATATCCGCGTGTGTGTATTTTATGGGTATAGTACATGTATGGAGGTTATGGAAATTGTGGTTATATATTTCGGAGTTGTATTGCTCTTTATTCTGAAATTCAGATAACACGTGTTGTCTTTTCCTCTACTGATTTGATTTTTGTATTCTTGATATCTCATGTGGAGAAATAAATATTTGTGCATATATATATATTCAAATAAAATGTTCTCTTGCTCCTGGAAAGCAAGAGAACATTTTCATATATATATATATATATATATTATTTTCTTGTTTTGTATTTGTTTTTGTTTTTGTTTTTTTTTTTCCCTATTTTGTGGGTAAGATCTTATTAATTTCAAACTAGAATGACATAAACAAAATGCATAGTAATACGATTATACGAGCAAAGACCCAAAACCTATTGTGAGAGTAATAGTGAAATGTTCCTCTAATTTCAATGAAAACTGATATTTTTATAGATATATAGTTCAAAAAGCAAGTATCACTACATTACATATATAATACCAAATACAAAAATAAGTTAGGCCATGTTTGGTAGGCGGTCTTTTTGGTCTGGCCTGATCCGGTCCAGTCCGATCCGGTCTGGTCTAATCTGATCTGGAAAAGTCTGTTTGGTAAGCGGTCTGGTCTTACTATTTATTTATTATTTATTATAATATTTATTTATGTATTATTTCTTTATTTCTTTATTATTTCTTCACTTTATAATATATTTTATTATTTTATTATTTATATTATTAAATTACGATTTATTAATTTATATATTAATTTATAAATATATTCTATTTATTTATTATTATTTCATTATTTAATTCATTTAATTTATAAATTATTTATTCATTTTTAATTATTTAAAAATATATTTTATTAATTTAATATTAATTTATTATTATTATACTCATTTTTTATTATTATTATAAAGTATTTATTCATTATTATATTTACTTATTATTTATTATTATATTTATTTATTATTATATCTATTTATTATTTATTATTATATTTATTTATTATTATTATTTATTTCATTTTGTTTATTATTTATTATTTTTATTATATTTTTAAATATGTTTTATGTAATTTATTATTTATTTTATTAATTTATTATTATTATTTATTATTTAGTCCTTTTTTATTATAATATTTATTTATTATTATTGTATTAATTTTTTATTATTATTATGTTTTATTTAATTTATTATTATTATTAATTTATTATTATAATTATTATTTATTCATTTTTAATTATTTATAAATATATTTTATTAATAAGACCAGACCGGACCACTTGGAACCACCTTTTTTTTTTGTCTGAAATGAAGCCATTTTGGTCTGATTTGGTCTTACTTGGTCTAACCAAAAATTTGGGACCAATGCTACCAAACATGGTATGGTCCCATAAAACACAAGACCAGATGGAACCGAACCACCTACCAAACAAACCTTACTATTTCCTGAAATTTTAGATCCACTGACCTCTGTATGAGAAAAATTGTCTTGTTTTCGTCTCAATTTAGTTGACCCGTTTGACTTTTTAAGATTTTTTTTTGATATTTTGAGTTTCCCATTTTGTCCTTTGATAATGTAATATATTTGTAATTTTTAGTGGATGTCATTTCTTTTTTAAGTTAATGAAAAAATATAATTTGGAAAAATATATGATAATATTGTATTAGAATTCGAAATTGAACAACTAATTTAAAACAAGTAAAGTAGGTAAAATGGACAACTAAATTGGGACGGGAGTACTGATATAAAAGTAGAGATGACCATGTTTAAATTGGATTCCAAGAGTAGTGAATTGGATATCTTGGGCACTCTATTTGTACATGGTAGGGATGGCAATGGGGCGGGTCGAGGCGGGTATCAACTGCCTCGTCTCCGTCCCCGATTATTTTTCCCCGCCCCGTCCCCGTTTAATTTTTTTTTTTTTTTTTTGAATGGTAAGAAATTCACACACCACACCCACAATGCCTTCTAAGAGGCTCGAACTCCTCACCTTCCCAATTTGGGAGTGAGATTATACCATTGCAACACATGTGTGCTGATTTACGTATTATTTTTCCTCCAAATAACAATAAAATCCCAAAATCAAACCTAACTATAAGAGATCAAAATCAAACAATAAATCTATATGAAATCAAAATCAAAATTTTTAAAAGCATAATAAACAACTCGTCAATACATGTTTATTCATATATATGCCCCACCCAGAACCCGCCCCGATTAGCTATATATATATATATATATATATATATATATATAGCTAATCGGGGCGGGTTCGGGGCGGGTTCGGGGGTGCCCCATACCCGCCCCGATTATAATCGGGGAATTTTTTTTCGTCCTATACCTGCCCCGGTTAGCTAAACGGGGCGAGGCGGGGTGGATAAACAGGACGGGGCGGGTTTTTTTGCCACCCCTAGTACATGGGATGCGCTCCTGTTTGAGCGTTTTCTTTATATATTTTCTTGCTTATGAAAAAAACAAAGAAAAAAGTAATGACCATGTTGAAATTGGATCCGTCCATTTCCCACGATTATGATCGGGTTAGTTTAACTATACTATGATTAAATTTCAATTAAAGTTAAATTAAGCTCAGGTACTGTTCACCAAACCGATTGATTCAATTGAAAAAAACTTACTACATGATATCATATTTGGATTGAATGTGGATGCCTGACAATTTTTGTGCCTCTGCTGTGCTATAGTTGGACTAATATGATATAAATTGTTGACAATGCAATCATCTTCTCTGATATATGGAATGAAGTCTTGGATCTATTTCACGCACTCAACATAGCATTTGCTCAAAATTGATTTAGTAATATATATATATATATATATATATATATATATATATATTTTACACACATATTTGTGGAATTGGTAATTTTACTTTATTTGGGAAATCATCTTATGTTTAATAATTTTACCACCCAATTTTACATATATGAATGAAGTCTTGGAATTTGTTGGTACGCTTATGTTTTGTTATTTATAGCTATCGTGATCATGTTGTTAATTATAACTAGTGCACTTATGTTTAAATGTTCATCATTTTCTTACTTTGATTTGCTTGGGGAGTTCATCTTTTATATTATTATATATATATATGGGTTAATTTCATTTATACCCCTGAACTATGTCAAAACATTATTTTGACCTCTTATTTTTGCATAAATACAGTCAAACCCCCTAATTAAGAAAAATGCACTCATTTGCACCTCCTTATGTACTTTTGGTAACTTTTCATACCTGACATGTTGTTAAATACCTAAACTACCCTTGGTCCTATCCCTATTTTAATATATCAATTTAAAAAATGACTATATTGTTCAAAATTCAGGGGGTGTAAATGAAATTAACCAAAAAAAAAATTTATTTACATATTTTTATAATACAAGTATTTACATCTAAAATATTTATATTCATCAAACTTGCAAACTAACACAAGTTTTCATTACTTATATTTACATTTATTTTTTTCTTTAAAATATTTATATTTACATTTATCAAACTTGTAAACTAACACAAATTTTTATTATTTATATTTATTTTTATTTTTTTCTTTAAAATTTTTATATTTACATTTATCAAATTGATATATTTTCAAATATTTGACTTTACTAATACATATTTGACTTGATATTTCTTGAAACATATTTGACTTTACTAATACATATTTTCAATAATATTAGATACACTTCAGAAAATAAAATATTTATTTTATTTTAATTAAAATAAAAATACAAAATGATTGAATTCACAAAAAAAAAAAAAACGAAATTACACACATAAATAACAATTTTTAGTCATACAATAAACTTAGTCAAATTGTTAAACCAAAATTGTCGATTACTACCAATAATCAAACCAAAATTTTCTATTTTCAATGATAGAATAATTGTTTTTCCAGAAAGGTCAATGACCGAATAATTGTAAAAAAAAATATTAGAAAAATGAAAATCATTACTACCACTTCATCACCATTACTACCAATAATCAAACCTCAATTCCTACCCGATACTTATTCAATTGTCCATTTTGAAATAGTATAAAAATAAAACCACCATCAAAATCATACACATAAATTCTTGAATAATAATAATATAAAAAATATTTAATAGTGAAATTATAATACCTTAATATTCAAACATATACATTTATATTTAATATTAAAATAAAATCTATAAACATTTTATTTATTACATTCAATTCAATTCAATTAATCCAAAATTTCTCTTTCCTCCCACCACCACCACCACCGTCACTCCTCCCCCACTCCCCCAACCCTCCATGCCTTCGATCCCGATCAGAATCCCAACCCGTCGCTTCCTCCCTCGACCTCCAACAAATCCTAACCCATCGCTTCCTCCTGTAACCCCCTGAGTTTTGCCCCAAATCGGATTGTCCTGGTCGCGCCATCGATCGATCTTGGTGGGCTCGCCAAACCGTGTCATCGTCCTCACCGAACTCGTGGTTCGTCCAACAAATCCCTAATTTCATTTGTATATATATGTAACAGAGAATTATTTCAAGTTAAGGATATATATATGTATATATATACTTGTGTATATATATATATATATATGTTTGTTCTATCATCTCCTGCACAAGTTTGGTAGTGGTGGTGGAGGTAGATGCGGCGGTAGTGGTGGTTGGGATTAGGGTTAGGGTGGAAGAAATGGGTGTTAGGGTATAGGTATAATAGTGTTTGGGTATGGGGCAACATATCCATGTTATTCCTAATATGGACAACCTTAAACTTACAAATAGGGTTGTTTGGCAAATGATATATTAGTCAATTCATTCAAAGTCAACATCTTTTTTCGGTCAGGGGGTGCAAATGAAATATTTTCCCTTAATTAGGGGGTTTAAATGCAATTATACAAAATTGGGGGGTTAAAATGATGTATTGACATAGTTTAGGGGTGTAAATGAAATTAATCCTATATATATATAGGGTAAATTATTTTGACCTCCCCTGAGGTTTCATATAATTACTCTCATATTAAAGTTTGTAAATTTACTCTTACCTCCCCTATAAAATTAATATTACATTAAAATTTTTGTGCATAGTGTAAAGTACTCTTAACTTAAATGTTTTAAATTGAAGTAATTTATGATTTGCATCTCTAATGACCTCTTATCATTTAAACTACTAAAATACCTCTCATTTGACACCACTCAAAACATCTTTATCATTTCTCATGCAAGTTGGTTTGATTATTTTAACTTAAATTACTCAGTTTAAAACACTAAAGTTATGTTTACTTTTTTAAATGCACAAAAATATTAGCGTAATATTAATCTTACATGGAATGTCAGAGTAAATTTACACAAACTTTAATTTGGGAGTAATTATGTAAAACCTTGGGAGGTCAGAGTAATTTACCCATATATATATATTCTCTAGAATTGTATGTGTGTATGGGTATTTCTGTGTGTATTGTCATTCTGATGCCAAGCTGCTGGTAGACAATGAGCCTAGCGTGTTATGTTATGCAGTATCGGATCGAAAGCAAAAGTTTGTTTCGCATTTTGGTAAGATTTTGTGGGTGGTTGAAATCTAGTTCGTCCACAAAGTCAGTTTATTGATTACATTTTTCAGACATGGGTTTAGCTTGTATATATAGAACTGTCATTTGTGTGCTTTAAAATTAAGGGCCGTTTGGGAATGAAGTGTTTTTTTTTCTTGTATTTTGGGGACAAGAAGAAGAACAATCTTGTCCTTGTCTTTATTTTCTCAACCTAAAAACAAAAAATAAATTCTTGTTTGTGGGCAAAATTGAGGAAATTTTTTTCTCTCATGTTCTTACACACACATACGAAACACACACACACACACACATACGATTGGTTGTGGTGGGTCGATTTGGAGTGATGGTGGTCGTGGGTCGATTGGGGTGGTTTTAGAGTGGAGATTAGGGTTTCGATTTGGGAATTATGGGCGATTTGGGGGTTTGAAATTGGTGGTGGTAGTGGTGGTGGCGGCGGGTGGGGGTGGCGGTGATGGTGGGTGGCGTGGTGGTGTTGGTGCTGGGTGGTTGCGGGAGATGGTGGTGATGGTGTGTGTATATATATATATATGTGTGTGTGTGTGTTTGGTGGTGGTGTTGGTGGTGGGTGGGTGGTGGCAGTCATGGTGGATCGAAGGTTGCGAGAGGTTGAAGATGGTGTTGGTTTTTGTTTGTTTTTTTTTTTTAAATCCAAACTGAGAACAAGAAAATAATTTTTTTTTGTTCTCTTGTTTTCTGCACTATTCATCAGAATTTGTTTCCAAAACAAGAATAAAGTGAACAGTAAAAATCCTCCCAAACATGTTCTGTTCTCATGAACAGTGTCAAAAAACAAGAACAAAAACAAAAATAAGTCTTCCCAAACGTAGCCTAAATGTTTGTAAAATAATTAATATCAATATAATGTAATCAATAATTAAACATATATATATTGTAGATCATATCTTAGTCGTATTGCTATAGTCTTGATTAAGCCATTTATAAATCGTAGATCATATCTTAAATGCATTTGTAAATTACAGAATTAAATCTTAAATGGTATTTGTACATTGTTAATTGACGTTCCAAATTACTCGGTAATAGTAATGGTGGTAAAATGCTTATATGTGAAGTATTGTGTCCAATTTAGAAAAAATCCAAGGAAAAAAAAAAGTAAAACAAAAAATTTTGTGGTATGTGGTACCTGTTGAAGTATATTGTAACATTTATTTGTAATGGCATGTTTCTGATCAAAAATCATGTTGAGATTTTTGATTCGGATTAATCAAGTTAACAAGTCAAATGAAGATCAACGAATGATACAAATCAAGTTTAAAGTGGTGAAGATATAAAGGAATTGAAGTGGAACAATGAGTGGAAGCGAAACGTGACAAAATTATATTTTTATATTTTCGCAATTTTGTTCCACCGAGTACTTGGTGGGAATTTTACCGAGTACTCAGTAAGTTGCGCCTTGGCGCATAGTGGCGTGGATTCCAGAAGGTTTTGCGTTTTGACGCACATTGGCGCTGTAGATGCAGAAAAATACACAATAATAATTGGGTTCAAAATTGGATCCTTTATTCAATCTTTGACCATGTATTTATACACAATTTTGGTAAATGGGTCAAGCCCATTTACCCAAGTTTATCAATCCCTTAAATCATGGGATTTGATAACTCAATTCTTTTTTGGACTCTCTTTTCCATAAGTAGGACAACTCCCTGACTTATGGATCACTCATCTTCTAGAGAATTCTATGGGCTCATTTATTTCTTCGGCCCATCTGTTTTCGCCCCATCAGTCTTCGGCCCATCAGTCCTGTGGCCCATCTTAGTTGGACCATGTATTATTTTGACTATTACACAGGCCCCTGAGGTTATGGGCTTATGATTCTCTTTAAAGCCCATGACCGAAAATTGCCCATACATATGTATATATATTCATATCTTTTATGGGAAATGAAGGTAATGAGTTGTCATGTTATTATTGGGCATTTAATGGAATTTCAAAATACAAGGCCATTACTCCCTTAATATTTGCACCATGACGGCTCATCGTGGGTTGTACGTCATTCGGGCTTTGCGCAATCCTTTGGCATACCTTTCTCTTTCTATAAAAACCCACTCCAAGCTACTTCATTTCTTCATTCACTTCATTTGCAATTCTCTGCCCCAGCTTCTCTCTCTCTCAACTTTCATCTCTGAAACTCGTCTCTCTCTTATTCCTGCAATCCTTTTCATTAGTCAGTTTAGATCCTCCAGCAGAACAGAAGTCTGCTTCTACTCGAAGCTTTCCTTGACTCTTCACTATCAGCTGAGTAAGTCGGACGGTTTTTTCCTTTTCTTTAATTTTCACCTTTTCCCCCCTTCTGTCTCTTCTACCTTTCTTGGCACTATGTCTGACAACGATGACACCCGGTCAGTAGAGGAGGTCATTCTGTCCTCTATTATTGGCACCGATCCTACCAGTAGTGATAGCCCTCCGTCTACCCGTCAAGGGGCCCCAATAACAGTTCCCCAAAACACCGATCTTCCGGGTTTGTCAATGAATCCGGGAACACCCATGTCAAGGGATCCCAACGAATCTGTGGACCCCAAGTCCTCTGAACCATTCGTAGTGGCCCCACTTAAGAAAGTCCATCCTGAAGTAGATGTAAAACATCTTTGGGCTGAGACCCATGTATCTGGGGATGTCGATGTGGACCCTTACCCAGGTTACTTAGATTTCACCAAGAGTGATGGACTCCAACCCGGTAGCATTCTGCTATCGGCAGTTCACCTTAAGGTTTTAAGGTTCCCCCTTCACCATTTCTTCCATTACGTGTTCTTCATGTTAGGTTTACACCCCCTTCAACTAAACCCGAACAAACTTAGGATTCTGTCCATGCTCCTATTATACAATAGGGATCTGGACCTTAATCTAGGTTTAGCCGATTTACTTCTTTGTTACTTTTTCCAGAATGCTAGAGAAAGTAAAGGTAGATACAACCTCTTCCCTTTTCATGGTCGGAATATATGCTCTGGTACCGAAAATCTGATAAGGGGTGGAAAGAGAGAATGGTAGTTGTGAGCGGTAATTGGTCTTACCCATTTTCCCGTACATTCCCGATACCCCATACGTTCGGTGCCATTCGCTTACCTGTCTACCGTCCCCTCCACAAGGTCTCTTGTTTTTGTGGATTCTGTGATCTACATCGGGGGGAGTATGCATATAGGTTTCTAGGTTATGATGACAAAGAAATCCCCCTGTCCCTCAAAAAAGGACGTGTAGCCCTCCTGAAAACCAAGATCTGGGGCAATGTCCGATATGCTACAGACCTTCTGACTTCGACAAATCTGGAGTCGATTTCTAATTTGGGCGCTGCTGTTGACAGGATGGACATTCCCGACAAACCTCTTTCTGCCAGACGCCCTCAAGTTCCTGAAGGGGTAAACCTGGTTGACGTTGTGCCGCTTTCAACAACACCCCCGACGCCTCCGGTACCTCCGCCGGCAAAAAACCCAGTAGTTCCTCCCCAGCCTTCTCCTGTAAATCCTCCACTCACGAGGACCCGATCAGGTACAGGCGGTGGAGTGGCTAATAAGAGGCCCAGGACCCAAGCTACCGATGCCTCGACAAGCGCTACTCCCCAGGCTCAGGAGGCTCCCCGTACTTTTTTTCCCTGGGAGCCAAAGTTCCTTCTTCCTGATGGGACTCTGGTCTGCGCCGATCAACTCACCATCACCCAGCCGGAAGCTCTCCGGGTTATGGCGAAAGGAATTTGGACTCTGGCTGATAAGTTTGCTCAGTAAAAAATCTCCAGGACTGATCTTCTGAAGAAGACTTCCACAATGGTCATGGAGGTATATAACTTGTACTTCCTTTTGTAACTTGGTTCATTTATTATTACCACTTTATATACTAACATGTCATTTCTATGCAGCTTCTTTATGGGGTCCAGGCCTACAACAATATTATGGAGTCTGATGTTCGAGAGATGGACAATATGCAGGTCCAGATCAAGCAAAACAACGAGCATCGGGTCACTCTGGTCAAAGAGGCAGATGGTCTTCGTCAGAGCGTCTCGGAGCATAAAAACCTTCTGGAGACCGGTGAGGCGGAGAAGAGGGCTTTGGCTGCCGAAAAGCTAGCTTTAGCTGCTGAGCTTGAAGAGGTGAAGGCAGCGTACCAGAAGATGGCTGCTGCAAGGCGGAGTCAGATAATCTTCTAGCTCTTGAGCAGTCCAAGGTAGAGGTGTGCCGCTTGGGGGGCCTGGATATGCACAGTCGGTACACCACCATCTGTGACATCCGAACGGTTAGAGCATGGCGAGAAAGGCACAAAATGAAGCATATTCCTTTGGCATATCGGGAGTTCAAGACTGCTGAGGAATTCGATGCCTTCATGGGAGTGTCCCTTCCTTACAAAACCCCTCATGCCTCTGAAAATGAGAAGCGGTTCGCTGCCATTTTGAAGGGAGAAGACTATCATCCTCCTGAGTATAATAGGTTTTTTTTTTTTTTTTTGAGTTTTCTGTTTTTACCCTCTTCAAAAGGGTGTTCTTGTAATTTCCTTCTTTATTAATGAAAAAATAATTTTTCCCATCTCAGTGTCTATTTTGTTCTTGTTTCATGCAATATTTAGTCTTCGGGCATATGGTCCCTGATGCTTGTTCCTCTTCCTCTGGCTAATTCATATTATGTTTGAACTTCAGCACTTAGGAAATTTTTTCAATTTTTAAGCCTTCGGGCATATGGCCCCTGAGGCTTGTTTTTTCCCTTTGGTTAGTTCAAATTAGGTTTGAACTCAACACTTAGGAAATTTTTAACTTAAAAATGGAGCCTTCGGGCATATGGCCCCTGAGGCTTGTTTTGTCCTCTGGTTAGTTCAAATTAGGTTTGAACTCAACGCTTAGGAAAATTTTAACTTAAAAATGGAGCCTTCGGGCATATGGCCCCTAAGGCTTTTTTTGTCCTCTGGTTAGTTCAAATCAGGTTTGAACTCAACACTTAGGAATATTTTAATTCAAACATGGAACACTCGCATAAAATAGAATGTATTTTTATTGAAATGAACTTGAGAATCATGAAGTAGAGGTGCCGAACATCGGGCACATATGCTTTATTATAATCAGGAGAATGTGTCATAAGAGAGACACAACTTCACTGCTTTAACAAGAAAAATAAACTACCTAAGGATAATACCTCTTCAGCCAATAAGCATTCTGAGAGTTGGGCTCGATGCGGCCTGTTTCATTCTTTCGCACCCAATAAGCTCCTCGTCCGATGACCTCAATAATTATGTAAGGTCCTTCCCACGTCTCTCGTAATTTGCCTACAATCTCAATCTTTCTTCTGAGTACCATATCGCCTACCTAAAATTCTCTTCTTTTGACTTTCTGATTGAACCGTGCCCTGACTTGTTGCTGATAGGCTGTCATCCTTATCCCGGCAACTTCCTTTCTTTCCTCTAGTAGGTCCAAACCATGGGCCAGGTTGTGATTGTTTGCCCCTTCCTCCCAGGCTTGGCTTCTTAAAGTAGGTACTCTCAACTCGGTCGAGATAACGGCTTCGTCCCCATAAGCCATGGCGAAAGGGGTCTCTCCCATTGGCTGCCTTGGAGTAGTCCGATAGGACCATAACACCTTGGGCAATTTCTCCAACCAGGCCCCTTTTGCCTCCTCAAGCTTTTTCCTGAGTGTATTAAAAATGATTCTGTTTGTCCTTTCAGCCTGCCCATTTCCTTGTGGATAGCCAACGGATGAAGTGTTCTGATTGATCACATGCTTTGCTAGGAAAGCTTGAACTTTCCTGTTATCCAAATTGGTGCCATTATCCATCATTATAGTTTGGGGTAGACCAAATCTACAAATGATGTGGCTCCAGATGAATTTTATAACATGGCTACTTTTGATGGTGGAATATGCCTCAGCTTCCACTCATTTGGTAAAGTAGTCGATAGCCAGAAGAACATAAGTGGTAGAGCGTATAGCTTGCGGGAGAGGACCTACAATATCCATACCCCATCGGGCGAAGGGGTGAGGGATAATTGTTGGGTTCAGTAACTCCGGAGGTGGATAAATGTCATCTCCATGAAATTGGCACTTTTTACAGTGTCGGGTGTAGACCTCAGTGTCCCTTAACAGATAGGGCCAGAAGTATCCCTGGGTGAGAACTTTATGGGCTAGACACCTCCCTCCGGAATATGCTCCTGCATGAATCTCTTCCATGACCGCCGAAGCTTCCGGAGGGCGTGAGACATCTCAAATATGGCCCGGAGAAAGACTTGCGGTATAGTTGGCCGTTGTATAGAGCATATCTGGCTGCTTTCATTCTTATCTTCCGGGCTTCTAGTTTTGACTCAGGTAATGCACCAGTCCTCAAATAATCTGTGATAGGGTCCATCCAGCTTGGCTCCCATGGAATGACCATCACTTCTTCGGGGGGATCCAAGCTTGATCGGGTGATGAAGTTTATTGGTACTGTTCGAGTCATACTTTCTCCTGCTGTGGAGGCCTGGTTAGCCATATGATCGGCTATGATATTATCCCCTCTAGGGATTTGTTCAAATGTCAACTGTTAGAATTCTTCGACCTCTTTTAGTACCAAATTCCTGTACGCTTCCATTTTAGGCTCTCGGGTTTCATACTCTCCATTCAATTGCCGTATTACCAACTGGGAATCGCTCCGTATCTCTGCTTTCCGTACTTGAAGGCTTCGGGCTAGTCGAATCCCAGACAAAAGGGCCTGATACTCGGCTTCGTTATTGGAGGTAGGATACTCCAATCGAACGAACTGCTAGATTCTAGTGCCATCTGGTGTCACGAGCATTACACAAATCCCTGCTCCGTTGACATTTGATGATCCGTCTACGAATACCACCCATAAGCCAGGCTCATTTTCCTCCAAAGAATCCGTAGTTTCTGTTTTCAATAGAAAATTAGCTACTGCTTGTCCTTTGATGGCAGTTCGGAGGACATAGGTTATGTCAAAAATTTCGAGTTCTATTGCCCATTTAGATACTCTCCCCGGTAACTCAGGTTTTGCCATTATGGATCTGATCGGGGTTGCAGTTGGCACTACGATCGGATATGCTTCAAAATAATGCCGAAGACGTCGTTTTGCATTGATCAGTGATAGTACCAGCTTTTCTTGCTTCAAATATTGGGTTTCTGCATCAGTAAGGGCTTTATTGGTGTAGAAGACTGGTATCTAGTATCCCCTGCCCTCCCTGACCAGAGCGGCGCTGGTAGATGTTGCAGATATGGCTAGATACAAGTGTAATGGCTCGTCCACTTCTGGGGTTGTCAGTATAGGAGGCTTTGCCATGTAGATTTTGAGTTTTTTTAGTGCTTCTGACTGCTCTGGCCCCCAGACCTTTCATTTTGCCGCCTTTATAGCTTGAAAGAATGGCCTGCACCGATAAGTTAAGCGAGAGATGACACGGCTGAGGGCTGCTACTCTTCCAGTTAACACCTGGATCTCCTTTCGGGACCTTGGCTCTGTTAACTCTATGAGAGCTTTGACTTATGCTGGGCTAGCCTGTATTCCCGTTCGATCAACAATGTGTCCCAAGAATTGGCCCAAGGACACTCCAAAAGAACATTTGGATGGGTTGAGCTTCATCTTGTACTTTATGAGGGTGTGGAACACCTGCTGCAGACCGGTCAGGTGACCACTTTTCGCCTTGCTTTTGACCACCGTATCATCAATGTAGGTCTCTATGGTAGATCCCATCATGCCCTGGAAACCTTTATTTACCAACCTCTGAAAGGTTGCACCTGCATTTTTTAGTCTGAAAGGCATAACTGTGTAATAATATATACCTGATTCAGTGATGAATGCAGTCTTTTCCTTGTTATATGGGTTCATTCGTATCTGGTTATACCCAGAGTACGCATCTAGAAAACTTAGGCGCTCGAATCCTACGGTGGCATCTACAATCTGATTGATCTTTGGTAAGGGGAAACAATCCTTCGGGCATGCTCTATTCAGATCGGTGAAGTCAATGCACACCCTCCACTTCTCGTTCTTCTTCTGAACCACAATAACGTTGGCCAGCCAGGAAGGATACTGTACCTCCTTAATGAAGCCTGCTTGGAGAAGTCGATCAACCTCTTCAGCTATGATCTGGTTTCGGTGAGCCCCCATTCACCTTTGTTTTTGTTTGACAGGTTTTGCACCGGGATCCACGTTAAGGGAATGTTGGGCCACTGACGGATTGATGCCAGTCATATCCATATGGCCCCAGATAA
The DNA here is from genome assembly GCA_963922005.1 of Cornus suecica. NCBI lineage: Eukaryota > Viridiplantae > Streptophyta > Magnoliopsida > Cornales > Cornaceae > Cornus > Cornus suecica. The sequence goes on along the minus strand of OY998245.1, from coordinate 41,360,764 downwards.
ATACGTCAACATTGGAGCATAGGAGGGCCTCCATTTCTTCATTTTCTTGTGCGCTGAGGCCAGAACCAATATAAGTCAACCTTTTCGGGTGATCGGGGTAGATCTGAACTTCAAGCAAAGGTTCAGCTGCTATTGATGACCCCGCACCCTCTTCCTGTAATTTCTATTGGTCATCGAGTACCGCTTTGGATCGTGATTCTCGTTCCGGCTCAGCCCTTTTCCTCAGACCTTTCATGGTGACAGCGTAACATTCCTTGGCTATTACCTGATCTCCCCTGATGTCAATCACATCAACTCCGTTCGGATCGATGCACCGCATGACTTGATGCATGGTTAAAGGAACTCCGTGCATTCGATGGATCCAACCCCTTCCCATAAGGAGATTATAGGAGGGTTTGACATCCACTACCACAAAAGTTTCTCTGAGCGTGCGCCTTGCTATTGTCACTGGTAGTTGGATCTCTCCCACTAGTTCAACTCTTCGGCCATCAAATCCTGTTATCGGGCTTTTGGAAGGGTTGATCTCTAACTTCTCGAAGGCCTACTTGGTGATGATGTTGGCGTTGCTCCCCGGGTCAACCATCACTCTCTTGATCAAGCAGTTTGAGACCATAAGGGAGATAACCAGGGGATCTTCATGTGGTGATTGAATGCTCCGTATATCCGCAGAAGAGAAAATTATCCGGGCTTCCTCTTTCGGGCTTCGAAACTCGCTGACTCCACCAACCCTTCACAGTTTTTGGGCTTGACACATCTGAGATCTACGGGCCTCTTCTACTTATGATCAACTTGGTCCTCCATGGACTATGTGAATGACTCTTACGGGCTGTCCCATTGCCCCCTTGGCGGGTGTATGTGATGTTTGGTCTGATCGGGTGCCCTCCTTGGTAACGTACTCAACTAGCTCTCATTTTGCTATCATGGTCTCCACCTGCCTCCTGAGGCTTCTGCACTCATTGGCGTGATGGCCGTACTCGCCGTGGAAGGCACAATGTCTTGACATGTCCCTATGGTCCATTGGTTGTCTAATGGGTGGTGGTGATCGGAAGATTCCTTTACCCTTGGTCTCTTGATACAGCTTGGCCAGGGTAACCTTCAACGGGGTGACTTTGTCTTCAAACCTCTGGCATTTCTCTGGGACTGGGGAAGGTGCAAGAGGAACGCTCAGTTGCTTCCGATCTGGTGCCCGATCCTTTACCCTGGAAGGTTCGGTTGTCCTTGCATCCACGCTTGCAAAGGCTGTCCTTCTTTGGCGTATGACCAACTCCTCTTCTATTCGGAGATGCCCTTGTGCTTTGGAATTGAGTTCTCCGATGTCTACTGGTGGCCTTTTGACCAAGGACTGATGAAACTTGGTTCCAGGGATCAGGGCCATTCTGAAGGCCTCGACAGCTGAATGTTGGTCACAATTATCAATTGAGGACATCTCGATATTGAATCGCGAGACAAAACTTTTTAGGATTCGCCTTTCTCCTGAATCATGGTGAATGGGCTGTAGATGTTCTTCTTTTATCTTTTATTGCCGAAGTATTGGGCAATGAATAGTTTACAGAGTCTGAGCCAACTTCCAATGGATCGGGGTGGTTGTTTTCTGAACTAGAGCAGGGCTGCTTCGGTTAGGCTGGTGGGGAAGACTTTGCAGAGTAAGGCTTCATTTTCGTTGTAGACATTCATCTTGGTATGAACGTGGTAGATGTGCTCCGTTAGATCTTTTGTATCGTCGAATAAGGTGAACTTCGGTAGTCTGAACCTCTCCGGGTAGGGCACACTGGTGATCGTCACGGTGAATGGAGTCTGCACAGCGTCGATGGATGCCTCGGAGGCCAGATCAATAGGGGTCTGCATCTTCAGATCCTTAAGCATCTCCCTCTAGAAATTGGTCATAATTTCTTCCAATTTCTTCATGGTCAGAATCTCCTCGGGATTGCGTCCCCCGAGCACCTGTAGGGACGACTCTGCGTGCTCTTTCCAATCGTTGTTGGATTTTACTTGGTGGTTGTCCTTTTTTGACCGGTGGCCTATAGACCGCTCCTGCTGGCTGGACTGTTTATCATTCTGAATCTCTTGAGGGTTCTGAAGTTGGGCCAATTTTGCAACTAGTTCAGCGTTCTGCCTCTCCAATTCGGCGGTCCTCTCCTCCAGGGCTCGCCTAATCGGATCCTCGGCTTGTTGGCCTCCGTTCGGAGGTAAGTCAGTTTGTTGTGAATGGGTGATCACCACCATTGATGGTATGAACCTCAGCTTTTTCGTAGAGAATGGGAAGCTTATTGAAAAAGATTTCAATAATGGTGTTTCCCACAGATGGCGCCAATTGTGTAGATGCAGAAAAATACACAATAATAATTGGGTTCAAAATTGGATCCTTTATTCAATCTTTGACCATGTATTTATACACAATTTTGGTAAATGGGTCAAGCCCATTTACCCAAGTTTATCAATCCCTTAAATCATGGGATTTGATAAACTCAATTCTTTTTTGGACTCTCTTTTCCAAAAGTAGGATAACTCCCTGACTTATGGATCACTCAACTTCTAGAGAATTCTATGGGCCATTTATTTCTTCGGCCCATCTGTCTTTGGCCCATCTGTCCTCGACCCATCAGTCCTCGGCCCATCAGTCATGTGGCCCATCTTAGTTGGACCATGTATTATTTTGACTATTACAGACGCACAATGGAGTTTTCACCGAGTACTCGGTGGAATAGTTACCGAGTACTCAGTATGTGGCTATGCAGATTAATTTTTGGAAAGTTTTGTCTTGTTATACAATTAACTCCTAACCACTTTTGGACATGATTAAAAGCTATTATTAGTATATTGGACTATCATTGGTATATTAGTCTATATTTGGAAGACTTAATAGTGTAAATATGAATCCCGAAAGAAAAATGATTCTTACCATTAATTGAAGACTCTTCTCTATTTATATGAGTTAAACCCAAGAAAAGAGGGTGAATTTTGAGATATCTCTACAATTTTTCTACAGTTCATATACTTCTGTAGAGAGATATATAGAGAGAAAATTATTGAGTGATCATATTATATTATAGTTTTGTGTTGTTTTGTGTTTCTCCAATTGTGCTTCTACCCATGATATCTTTATGCACAATTGGATGATTCATTGTTGAAAAATCATCACACTACCTTATGTAACGTGGTTGCATTGATCCGTTTAGAAGAGAAGCCGTTTGAGTACGGAGATCGAAGCATGAGGCTTCGTGATTCTTTGATCCGTTGAGAATCGTAGCCGTCAGAGTATGGAGATCGAAATGAGAGCTTTGTGGTAGCACGAGTGATTCAAGACTTTCAGATATCGAGTGATAACAACAAGTCAAAGTGATTTTGTAAGTCCTAACTTCATAGAGTCTGTGTACTTCTTGATTCATAGTGCATCGATACCTGAGCGTATCTATGATTTTTTACTTGGAGTCATTCGTAGGTTTTTCCACATAAAAATATTGGTGTCGTCTCTGATTTATTTTCTGCACTCATATTTATTATTGTGTGGTTTATCTTGTGATATAATTGAATTAAAATTGACTATTCCGCAATTAAAATTTTAATTTGTCAATTAATTCATAAAAAATCTATTCACCCCCCTCTAGGCTTAGATCACCATCTTCTAGGTAATTTCAATTGGTATTAGAGCAAGGTTTGCCCTGATTTAGGTTAACGACCTAGGGTTAGATCTTGAACTTAGACGATGAACGTACCTCGTGAAGGAGGTTCCGTTACTAGGTCCCCTTTGTTTGATGGCTCTAATTATACATATTGGAAAGCTAAGATGAGAACGTTCTTAAAATCTCTAGATGAGAAAGCCTGACTTGCTATAGAGAGAGAGTACTCACCTCCCACGGTGATAGATGAGACTACTAATAAATCTAAATTAAAACCGCCTAACGAGTGGACTCGTGCTGAGACAAACGGTGCTAATTGGAACTCTAAACCCTTGAATGCTTTAAACAATGTCGTTACCTCTAGTGAATTTAAGAGAATTTTCACCTGCGATAATGCCAAAAAAGCTTGGGATATTCTTCAAATAACTCATGAAGGGACTCCAAAAGTTAAAGAATAGAAACTCCAAATGTTAAATTCTAAATTTGAACAGCTTAAGATGGAAGAGGATGAAGTCTATGTTGACTTTGAGGATAGACAAACTAATATTATAACTAGTTGTCACAATCTAGGAGAGCTCATTCTTGAGACTGTTATAATAAAAAAGATTCTTAGGTCTCTCCCTGAATATTTTAGGTCTAAAGTTACTGTCATCTCGGAAGTTATAAGTCTTAAAGCAATTAAACTTGAAGAATTGGCTGAAAACCTAAAATCTTATGAAATAGAGATGTTCAAAAGTCCCTTTAAGAGATCCAGCGACACTAAAGAAAAGAGCATAGCTTTTAAAATCACTGGAGAAGATCCGATTGAGTTGGATGGAGAAAGTGATTTGAATATGAATGATATTGCCATGTTTGCTAAAAGGCTAAACAAATTTGTTAAGGCTAATAATGGTAAAAATAGTGGCAAATGACAGAATTTTGGAGATAAATTAAATGATTTTAGAAATAAAAATAAATCTCAATATAGGAATGACCAGTTTGACCTTAAGAAGAAGAAACCTCAATGTTTTGAGTGTAAAGGGTATGATCACTTAGCAGCGGAGTGTGTTAATACGTTAAAAAGGACAAAAGGCTTAGATGTCACTTGGGATGATGAATCGAATGATGGATCAGCTAATGATGCAACAGACTCGGAGGTAGCTGATGGGTCTGGGAATTACATCGTGTTGGTTGCACAAAGCAAAGAGGTTAAAGAAGTTGCTACCAGATGGTCGATGTCTGGAGATGAAGATTCTGAGGGTGATGAAGATTGTGATGACATGCCTCAAGCGTCTTACGATGAATTACTTGATTAACTTAGTCAACTAAACTATTATCACAATCAACTATTGACTAAATATTTAAAGATGGATAAAGAATTACACTCTTTAAGAGACGAATTTGCAAGTAGTTTCTAAACCCTAAATCTTTTGCGGACCCAAAAAGCTCAATTGTCTAAAAACTTAATTGAGTCTGAATAAGAAAGTAATCATGCTTTGAAGAGTGTAGATGTAAATGCTAAAAAATGCACAACACAAGAATGAAATACTTTATTCAAATATTTATTTCCTTATATACATTCTCTTTTTGGGCCTCGGGCACATTAGGGCAACATTCTCTTACATATCAGTATTTTTGTATTTTTTCCACGTTACTAACTTGCTCTTCAAGTTTGTTCTAGAATATTTCGATTGATGGGCCTTATAGTGAGCTTTTCATTCGGGCTCCGGGGATTTATGTTGGGCCAAGGTTAGTGGAGTGGGAACCTGGTGGGCTTGACAAATCTCACACGTACACATGCCCCTTTTCTGGTTTGTGCGTTGTCAAAGCCCATACCCAGGAAGAAACGTGTGGGAGTCTTCATGCATCCCCCTTGCCGGGTGACGTGGCAATTCATTAAATGGGGACAGCTGTATCTCATCATTTGAATTCAAATTCATGGCTCTCGTGGCCTAGATTCTCGTGTGGGTGGCTGAAAGGACGGCTCAATGCCCCGTTACTTGTGTGAGGGATCTTTGGTATCCGCCTTCAACCTCTTATAAATAGCTCTCCCTCACACTTTTGCAAGCTTCTCATTTTGTGATTTTTATCTTCTTAACAAAAGCTTTTTCCTGCAAATCATCATCTTTGCTTGTTTTCGCCGGAAACTGTAACTTCTCGCTGAAAAACTCATAGATCTTCATCGAAACCCTTCTCATCGTAAGTTTTACTTCTAACTCTTCTACTTTTCTATTGAAATGTCTGATAATGACGACACCCAATCGGGTAGCGATCGTCTTCCTTCCAATGTTGATCATGATGCTTTTCTTAGTACCTCATCAGTTGAAGTGGTTAGGACAGTTAGATCCAGTCCTCCGGAGGTCACCCAGCGTGTCAGTATCGGTGGGGTTCCCGTTGTCATTGTTCCATTTGAGGGTTGGGACGTTAGGGGATCTGGAGCACAAATTACTGCTGACCCCTTGATAGCTGAGAAAAAGGTAGACGCGGTTCTGAAAAAGCTTGAGGTCCCTGGTAGGGTGGTTATTAGGAACTACCCCAAGGATAAGGATTTTAGGTTGGATGAGGGGGTTATGGATGACCAGATCTTGCTTTCCTCTTATCATCTACAGATCCTCCGATTTCCAATTCATCTTCTTTTTTTTTCTGCTTGCCATGTCTACCTTAGGTCTGGCCCCACTTCAGGTTGGGCCAAACTTTTTTAGAATACTGGTCATGGTCTTGCTGATCAATCAGGATCTGGGTCTGGACTTGGTCCTAGCCGAGGTCCTATTTTCTTATAAGCTGCAGGATTAGAAGGACTGTAAGGGGCGTTTCAATCTTTTTCCTTATCAGTGGAGAAAGATTTGTGATAGAGTCAAAAAATCTAATAAGGGATGGAAGGAAAGGATGATTTTGGTGAGCGGGAATTGGAAACATCCCGATGTAAACTTCCCGATCCCCAAAACTTTTAGCCAACACCTATTCCCTTATTTCAAACCCTATCATTCAGGGCTATGTTTCTGTGGGGTGTGTGATGACATGTTGGGGATGCACGTTTTAGGTTTTTTGAAGGCACCCATTTACCAAAAAATCCCATTTTACATTAAATCTTGTTTTGACCTTCTAAAGTCTAAAGTTTGGGGTAAACCTTTAAGGATGTGTCCTAACTTCCTGACTGATGATGCTTTGTAGGAAATATCATCTAAAGGAGTAGACATCATGCTGACAATTCCTCAATCTAGCCTCAAAAGTAAACAAAAGAGGGCATCAGGTAACCCAGCCACTCCTGTTACCCTTTCGGAAACCGCATCCCCTTCTATCAATGAGGTTCCGCTACCACCCCTTTCAAGTGATCCTCTACTCGTTCCTCATCCCCCCCCCTTCTAGGGGGGAAAATGTCTCTACCCCCATTCTTCCTATTCTCCTTTCCTCAGGGGATAATCTCGCTGACCCATCCCGATCTGTCAGTGATGGTGTTTCCGTACCAGCTGGAAAGGAGGCTATATTGCCATCCCGATCAGAGAATGACCCGTCTGGCCATTCGGTTTGGCCCCGACTAACAACAATGGCCTCTCCTAGTGCACAAACGGAAGCAAAAGCTGTAGCTGAGAAACCCGTTCCTTGGAATCCGAGGATAAGGCTCCTAAGTGGTGGATTCTTGGTCTCACGGAACAAGACCATTAATGATGATATTGCCCTTCGGGAGATGGGTCTTCATATTTGGACCTCGACTGATCGGAACAAGATCAAGAAGGTGGACAAGTTAGAGCTGGTTCTGACAGGCCCTGAAATAGCAATAAAGGTGATTTATGTGCAACTTGAACTTATTTCTCATATGGTTTTTTTTGTTTCCTCTTGTATGTTTACTGATTGGGTAACACTGGTGATTTTTATGATAAATGTTCTATCTGACCCAAGCTTACAACTCAAAGCTTGAGGAAGACAGCAGGGCCCTCAGGCAATCAGTGGAGTACCTAAGGTTGAAGGAGGAGGCCAGGAAGAAGATGACTGCCTTGCTAGTGACTACCAATGAGAAGTTGGAAGCTCAAACAGTGCGGGCTATAACCGCTGAGCAGCAACTTCGGGAGGCTAATCAGAAGCTCAAGGAGATAGAGGAAGCTCATCAGGCCCTGTTGGTGCAAAACCGGGAGCTGGTGACTGAGAATGAGGGCTTGAAGGCTTCAAAAGAAAAACTTCTGGAGGAGAAGGTTGAGACTGAGAACCTTCTGGCGGTGGAGAGGTCAAGGGTGGAGATGTGTCATCGGGGTGGCAGCCAGATGTACAAACGTTTTTGTGATACCTCCAACTACCGAACTGGATTCGGCTGGCAGACTTGCTTCCAGAACTTCCAAAAACCTGCTGAGGAAAGGGACTTTATCTTAGTGGAGGAATTTGATGAGTCTCTTGGCATTGCCCCCCCCCCCCCTTTATAATGATACGGAAGCAGGTCCCGATGATCTCCTCTTTTACAAGTTCTTAACTAAACCTCTCCCCGGGCCTGATCCTCCTTCTGGCACGGTTTCGTCTAAACTGGCTATGGTTCCTTATTTCACTCCTCAACCCAATCTCTCTCGAGAAGATTTCAGCGCCCAAGGGGGGGCTGTTACTAGGGCCAGTGACAGGATTGAGGAGTTTGGTCCTGAGTTCAGATACCAGGGGCAGAAGACTTAATATTTCTTCTTTGTCACTTTTTTGTATTTTGTAAGCCTTGGCCACCGGGGCCCTTATCTAATATAAACTCTTGAGACATTTTTAGAACCAACTAATTTTTTTGTTTCGGGCCCTTGATGTCAAACTAATTTAGTTAATTAATAATTTTCTTTCAGGCTCTTGAGGCCATGCGAGAGATGTCACAATACTTAGATAATTTTTTTCTGTAAATTCTTGATCACTTGTGGATTAGTATGGTGTCTTTGGGCTCTTGAGGCCATGCGAAATACATGATGACACTTGGATAAGTTTGCAAAACTTTGATCACTTAATGATTGGTATTGTGTCTTTGGGCTCTTGAGGCCATGCGAGAGACATGACAACACTTAGTTTATTTTTTCTTCAGAATTTTGATCACTTGTGGATCAATGTTGTGTCTTCGGGCTCTTGAGGCCATGTAAGAGACATAATGACACTTAGATAATTTTGCAAAACTTTGATCACTTATGGATCGGTGTTGTGTCTTTGGGCTTTTGAGGCCATGCGACAGACATGACAACGCTTAGTTTATTTTTTCTTTAGAAATTTGATCACTTGTGGATCAATGTTGTGTCTTCAGGATCTTGAGGTCATGCGAGATACATAATGACACTTGGATAATTTTGTAAAACTTTGATCACTTATGGATCGGTGTTGTGTCTTTGGGCTCTTGAGGCCATGCGAGAGACATGGCAACAATTAGTTTATTCTTTGCATCAGTAATCATCCGTCGGCTATCTTTGCCAAGAAAATACAATTTTACTAACATTAACTCAACTGATATGGCATTGAAGACTTTTTACAAAAGCGAACAAGGTAGGGTAAAAATCAAATTGGATCGTTACGGGTAGTACCTCTTCAGGCGAGAGGCGTTCTAGGAGTTCGGCTTCATTATATCGTCCTCGTTTCTACGGACGCAATACGTTACACACCCGTTACTTCGGTGATGGTGTACGGGCCCTCCCGAGGCTCCTTGAGCTTGCGTACGAGTCCAATTTTTCGCCTAAGGACCATGTCCCCAACCTGGAACTCTCTTCTTTTGATTTTTTTTTTATTGAAATAGTTTCGGACACGCTGTTGGTAGGATGCCAACCTGATTCCTGTTGCGTTTCTTCTTTCATCCAGCAGATTAAGGTCGTGAGCCAGATGCTGGTTATTAGGGCCATCTTCCTAGGCTTGGCTCCTGAGGGTTGGAACTTTGACTTCTGTTGGGATTACAACCTCAGCGCCATATGCCATGGCGAAGGGTGTTTCCCCGGTGGGTTACCTGGGTGTCGTTCTGTACGACTAGAGCATTTCAGGCAGTTTTTCTAGCTATACTTATTTGGCTTCTTCAAGTTGTTTTGCAAGAATGTCAAATATAGCTCGATTTGTCTTTTTCGGCTTGTCTATTCCTTTGTGGGTACCCGACCAAAGACGTATTCTGATTGATGCCATACTCGGCGAAGAATGCCCTTACCTTCTGGTTATCCAAGTTTGTTCCATTGTCCATCATAATTGTTTTCGGTAGCCCAAATCTGCATATTATATGGCTCCAGATGAATTTGATGACATGACTGCTTTTAATTGTTGGATAAGCTTCGGCTTTTACCCATTTTGTGAAGTAGTCAGTGGTCATAAGGACATAGGACATTGATCGTATTGCCTTCGGGAGTGGACCCACGATATCCATTCCCCATAGGGCGAAGGGGTGAGGGACCACGGTAGGGTGTAGGAACTCTGGTGGCAGATGGATAGCATCTCTATGCATTTGGCACGCCTTACACCTTTGAACATAGTCTTCGGCATCCCGTGAAAGATAAGGCCAGAAGTATCATTGGGAGAGTATTTTGTGACCCAGAGATCTTCTTCCAGAGTGGTTCCCACAAACGGCACCAATGTGTAGATGCTAAAAAATGCACAACACAAGAATGGAATACTTTATTAAGATCTTTCTTTCCTTATATACATTCCCTTTTTAGGCCTCAAGCCCATTAGGGCAACATTCTCTTACACATCAATATTTTTATCTTTTTGTCACGTCACTAACTTGTTATTCAAGTTTGTTCTAGAATATTTCGATTGATGGGCGTTATAGTGGGCTTTTCATTCGGGCTCCGTGGATTTATGTTGGGCCAGGGTAAGTGGAGTAGGAGCCTTGTGGGCCCGATAAATCCCACACATACAGTAGATGATCTCAATAAAGAATTAACAATTCTAAGATATGATTAATCTACGAGAATTGAGGTTTTGGAAAAAGAACTAAAGGATGTTAACTCAACTATTTATAAATGGTCTAGTGGAACCCTTAAGTTTGATCATATGTTGAGTATAAGTAAATCCGTGAGAAATACTAAAGGATTGAGATTCATAGGAACAATGGGTAATTCAAGTATCACTCCCAAAACTACCTTTGTTATGGATTCCCAAGTAGCATAAAGTTTTTATCAAGGTAAATCTGATGGAAATCATAATGTTCAATCTTATGTAAGAAAATCGGTTGAGAATAAACCTCCCTTTACCTCTAAGTATCATAAGATTTCTAATAATATTTTTCAAAGATTTGTTCTTACATGTCATCACTGTGGAGTGAAAGGACATATTCGACCTATGTACTTCAAATTAAGAGGAAGAAATTTGAATTCAATGATGAATCAAAGAATTAAAAAAGAACCCAATGTTGAAGATCAAATTAGGGTTTTGAGTAAAGAGGTAAAGAATTTGTCATAGCTGACACTTAGAGCTCCTAAAATAAAAAAGGCATGGGTAAGAAAAGGTGAGATACATTATTTTGTTGGTGAGATACATTATTTTGTTGCTCACACTACTTTTAGAGCACATGATTCTAGTGTTTGGTATTTTGATAGTGGATGTTCTAGGCATATGATTGGAGATAAGTTATTGTTTGGCTGTTGCGAGGAAAGTAATGGTGGGATAATTACTTTTGGAGATGAAAAGTAGTCTAAAGTTCGAGGAAAATGAACTATTGTTGCTTCAGGTATGCTTAAATTGGAAGATGTGCTTTATGTTGAAGGCTTAAAAGCTAATTTGCTTAACATTAGTCAAATTTGTGATAATAACCATAACGTCAATTTCTCTCCCGATAAATGTTTGATTATTGATTTTTATGGAAATTGTGTTATGAAAGGTATGCGGTCATCTGACAACTGTTATTGTATTATTCATAACCCTAAATTAGCGTGCAATAAGGTTAAGCTTGATGAGATAGAAATTTGGCACTAAAGAATGAGACACGTTAATTTTTGTGATTTAACTAAGATTACTAAAAAGTGAAATTGTTAAAGGTGTTCCTAAACTTAGGTATGACAAATGTCTTGTGTGTGGTCCATGTCAAAAAGGAAAGCAAACTAGATGTCAACATAAGAAGACTAATACTATAGGTACTTCTAGACCCTTAAATTATTTGCATATTGACTTAATGAGACCTACTAAGACTTTAAACAAATGAGGTAAGAAGTATATTTTTGTTATGGTTAATGACTACTCTAGATATACATGGGTAGGATTTCTAAGTGAAAAGTCTGAAACTGTTGAAAATTTTAGGAATATTTGTTTAAGAATTTAAACTGAGAAAAATTATCCCATTACTAGAGTAAGAAGTGATCATGGAAAGGAGTTCGAAAATTCAATTCAGGGATTGATACTTTTTGTGATGAAAAATGAATAAAGCATGAATTTTATGCACCACATACTCCACAACAAAATGGGGTTGTTGAGAGAAAGAATAGGGTTCTTCAGGAAATGGTGAATGTTATGCTACATGGAAGGAATGTTACAAGAAATCTTTGGGCCGATGCAGTGAACACGGCTTGTTATACTTCAAATAGAGTTTATCTTAGGCCTGACACTTTAAAAAACCCCTATGAATTATGGAATGACAAGAAACCCAATATAAAATATTTTCGTGTTTATGGATCTAAATGTTGTATTCTTAGAGACAGAGAGTCCTTAGGAAAATATTATTCTAAGAGCGACGAAGGAATATTTTTGGGGTATTCACCGACTAGTAGGGCATATAGTATTTTTAACCTTAGAACTCCAACGATGATGGAATTTGCTAATGTGGTTGTTGATGATTTATGTGTTAATGAGTCTCAATCTTCTGTAGAGGAAGAAGGTAGTGAGTCGTTTTTCCATTTAGGTGATGATTCTGTTATCAATACTGAAGAGGAGAAAGCAGATCATGAAGATAATCCTAGTCTTATAAGATCACATGAACCTTCTCAGAATATTCAGCCTAGTTATACTAAAGAACCATCTGCTAGAGTTAAGTTAAACCATCATTTAGATAAAGTCATAGGATCTGTTGATAAAATGATGACTCGTAGAAAGGCTAGGAATGAAATCTCTTATGCTTGTTATACATCTTTCTTAGAACCAAAAAATGTTAAAGAAGCTTTTCAAGATAATGAATGGATAAATGCAATGCAAGAAGAACTTCAACAATTTATTAAGAACGATGTGTGGTATCTTGTGCCTAGACCTAAGGATATAAATGTTATTGGTACCAAATGGATATACAAGAACAAAAAGGATGAGAATGGTACTGTTATAAGAAATAAAGTTAGGTTTGTTGCTCAAGGTTATACACAGTTAGAAGGTATAGACTTTGATGAGACATTTGTTCCGGTAGCTAGACTTGAATCTATTCAAATTTTATTTGTTATCGCATGCCATCTTGGATTTAAGTTTTATTAAATAGATGTTAAGAGTGCATTTTTGAATGACATTCTTCATGATGAAGTATATGTGGAGCAACCCAAAGGATTTGAAGATCCTTATTATTCGGGTCATGTTTATAAGCTAAAGAAGGCTCTGTATGGGTTAAAGCAAGCTCTTAGAGCTTGGCATGAGAGATTGACCGATTACTTGTTGGGAACAGGTTTTACCAGAGGGGGAGTGGACAAAACATTATTTATATATAAAATTGAAAGCAATATAGTTATTGCTCCAATCTATGTTGATAATATAGCGTTTGGTTCCACCTCTTACCAACTTGCTCATTATTTTGGAGAATAAATGATGCATGAATTTGAGATGAGCATGATTGGAGAATTGAACTTCTTTCTAGGGTTACAAATTAGGTAATTAACTGATGAGATTTTTATTTTTCAAACTAGATATGCCTTGGAATTAGTAAAGAAGTTTGGTTTAGATAAGGCTAAGGATGTTCGCACTCCTATGAGTACAAGTGTCAAACTTAGCATAGACACTAAAGGCAAAGATGTTGATCCTACACTTTATAGGAGTATGATTGAGAGTTTGTTATACTTAACTGCCAATCGACCCGACATAGCGTTTAATGTTGGTATTTTTGCACGTTACCAGGCTAGTCCTAAAGAGTCTCACCTTACTGCTGTTAAAGGTATTATTATGTAATGATCGAGTTTATTTAATTATTTATTTCAGTTAAAAAAAAAATTATGATAGGATTATCTTGTGGCGCTTAGATTATGTTTGTTCTGTTTAATTGTCACTCGTTATTGATACTTGTTTGTACATGTGTTTATTTACGTTATGCGTATTTATGCCTATTTGATAGACTTTTGTGTTTCCTTATTTTAGGAGTTCGGTATAGTTTGGGACGTACTCGGTGTTTTAGTGGTTGTGTTTTATAACCCAGATTATTTAATTAGTAAGGTATTACTTATTTGGCAAACTGTGAATTTTTGGGTTCATGTGATTTCGTTAGGAGTCGTTCAGAAATGGGAGTTGATCTAGAGTTGAATTTGTATTGAAATTTGAGAACCATTACCACACTTATTATTTTTTGTCACATCCCATATGTCACATGGACTCATTAGATTTGAGGTTACAAAATTTCATTCAAATTAAACCACCACCCATCATTAACATGTTACGATTATATATATATATATATATATATATATATATATATATATATATATATATATATATATTATCTTATGTGCATTAAATATGGTATGATTGTGAGATAAAGTAAGAAAATAATTCAATCTCCATATCATTCTCACATGGCTTAAATTATTTTTTTCAAGTGAAATTTACATGTTACAATTATATTTATATGATGTGAAGGAGGATTGAAAGAAAACAAAGCTATCTCTCACCACATAGAAAACTTTCGGCCAAACAACCCTCTCCTCACTCCTCTTCTCCTTCTTCATTTTTCTTTTCTCCACCTCATTTTGATGGGAATTTGATGAAGTGGTGAACTAGAAAGTGGTTCAACGCATTGTGATCTTCGGTTTAATACCAAATTCAGTATGTATTATTCATTATTTGATTTTATTTGGTTTTATGAGAATTTCCAGATTCTAGTTCTACATAATTTAGCAAAATGAAGGACTTTGATCTATGAATTTTTTTATATGTGTTACGTTTGTTTAAAATTTATGAAAATTTTACATCATGTCTATATGTATGTTATAATGTATTCCTAAAATCTTCAGAAATTATAGATGAGTATATATGAAATTAAAAATCTGGAAATTTCAAGCAGTTCGGATCTATTTGTGTTGACATAACTGAATTTTTGTTTATGTTGGATCAAATTATTTCTCATGTTCCTGTAACTATAAATTTTTGAAACTTTTATAGCATGTTTATGTATGTGTCTACTAGAATTTCTTAAAATATCAAATGATTTCAATGAATATTTAAATTACTAAAAATCACGGAAGTAGGCTGTCTAGTTATGTTTTACTACTTACTGATCTGTTTTTGGTTTCGGTTTAACCAAATTGTTTCATATGGTTTAGTATTCTTAAAATTACGAAAACTTTTATTTTAGATTATCATATATTTCTAGTATATATGTATTAAATTTCATGATTTATCATGTATATATTTGCGTATAAACATTCAGGAGTACTTGATGTTCTGTTTACTTCTCTATTGTGAAAACGTAATATTGGGTACTGATTTGAGAGGTTTATACTTATAATTTTGTCCTGAGAATTTTATCACATGATTATGAGTGTATATTATGTATATATGGAAAATTTCATAGGTATTTAACTTACGTATATTGTTTGAAAAATCAGAGAGTAAAGGGTGTTCAATTTTCAAAACTATTATGAAGGCTGTCTTTTGGTATTAATTTAGACCACTTTATATTGATGAAATTTTGTAAATATTTTACAGTAGTATTCTATATGTGTCTAAATTAAATTCTAAAAACTTCATGAATTTTAAAAATCTACAGATTTGTATAAAATTCCTTGATTACCCACTGTCTGTTTTTAGTAACATGCTGAAAATTAAACTTTTCAATTTTAATTGATTAGCTTATTTTCACCGATTTATCCCGAAACTTTTTGTATAAATATTTCTATATATCAGGTTACCTGTTGACATTTTGTAGTATAAAAATCAATGTGGTTATGTGTTATTTGGTTTCGGGTTTAACAAGGTGCAAGCGAAGGCGTGAAGGACGCAACTTTATTATTTGATCTTGGTATTTACTAGATTTTCATATAGTTTTTAGGTAGGGATTTATTGGGGTATCGTGTGAGTTTAAGAATCTTCATTTATGCATTTTAATGCTTATAAATAGCTTGGGGATGACATTTTTATTATTTCTGACACGAGTTGTGAAATTGTATTAATGTGTTAAATGCATTGATACATGTCACGATAGATATTTTATTACGTGGATCATGGAGTGCGGATATATATTTATTACTTACGTGCACATGTGAATGACATTTATGATGTGATGAATTGTGAATTGGTTGTTGAATTTGGGAAAATGTCGTGTGGAATGAGCAATGGGGGGACAAAAGAGCTCCCGGGTAAGATTGTTTATGCATACATTATGACAAAAATCATAAAAATTATAAAATAAAAAATTCTTAGCATGTTGAGCTTGGCTAAGTGTACAAATGGTTGTCATATTTCACTTTATTCTCATATTTACTTTTCTTAGTATGCTTATGGGAATTGGAGTTGTTAGTCTGACATGAGGATATGAGTTATTCACTTGACATGTTTAAGTATTATTTTTAGAACTCATTAATTTTAGGTGTTTGTTTCACTTCGGAGATGATTGTAATACTGGCTGAAACTTTTAGTCTTTTTCATCTAATCCGAAGTGATATGTAAGTTCATGAGTTATGTTAGAATGATCGATACTTTTGAATACCTTTTTTATGCTCATGAATGTTGGGATGACGTTGAAAGAATGAAATAATGATATATATAAATGTCTCTTTAAAACTCCTTAGAGCGATGGTCCATCTGCTGAGTAACCGAGTCTCAATACCTCAACAAGTATTGAGTATTCGCGTAAAAAGGCGGATGTGATTATCTCAATTTTTCAATCTGAGTAACCGAACCTCTTGCCTCAGTAAGCATTGAGTGTTCGTGTAAAAATGGGAGAAAAATTAAAATATATATATATAAAGGTACAAAAGATAAAAATTCGAGACAAAAATAAAAATAAATTTTATTCCCCTTTAAAACCAATAAAGTTCGATCTAAAGATTTGACTTCTAACTTAGGTTTTGGCCCAAAGTATCATCACGGTCAGTGAGGAGATTATTAGAATTAGTATGTATTGCTTTCATCTTAATTGTTTGTTTGCACCTAAATATTTTTCATATATGCAAAGACTATGTAAAGCTTGTCTTGTGACTGCTTATAATTACAAGGTATGTGTGTTGATTTTCTTCACTACCGTGTGTATAATAGCTAAGTCAAATATGCAAATATGATGTATTAATGATTAGCTCATTATCTCTAATGCACTGCTCACATGTTTCTAAGAACAAAATTATTTTTCTTAGTTTGAGCATATTGCATTCATGCATTAGATTTAAGTTCATGCATCATAGAGATTTTTGTTACCCGAGAATCTGGATATATTCTTTAGAGTTCTTTGTCTTAATATAAGCTTTGCTTAGATTCTCTGGTCTTCGCGAATATTTTCCCAATATTTACACTTTGTCTATTCTCTTTTATCTCTCTTGACTATTTTTATTATTATTTAATACCTTATCATTTCAGTGACAAAAATGGGGAGAAGTATTTAGAAAGTGGGGGTGATTATTTCTATATGGGGAGAAGTATTTAATTGAGGGGAGAATTAATTGTTATTGATTAATGATCATTATGCTTCATGTTGATATTGTTTGTTTTGTTTATGATTATTTAATATTGATTATTCCAACTATTTGTTTTCCACACTTGTTTTTTACAGGTATGTTTGTTTAAGTGTTGTGATTGCAGGATTCGTAAATCATCATGAGTTCAAAAGAAAAGTCTATGTCTATGTTCATCGGTGTGTGTTCATAGGTTTAGATTTTATTTTATTTATCGTGAGGATATATTTGTAAAACATGGTTTTGTCTCAGAAATGCCAAGGGGGAGATTGTAAGAACATTTATTTGTAATGACATGTTTCTGATCAAAAACCATGTTGAGAGTTGAGAGTTTTGATTCGGATTAATCAAGTTGACAAGTCAAATGAAGATCAACGAATGGTACAAATCAAATTTAAAGTGATGAAGATACAAAGGAATTCAAGTGGAATAACGAGTGGAAGCGAAACGTGACAAAATTATATTTTTATATTTTCGCAATTTCGTTCCATCGAGTACTCGGTAAATTGGGCCTTGGCGTACAGTGGCGTGGATTCCAAAAGGTTTTGCGCTTTGGCGCACGTTGGTGCACAATGGAGTTTTCACCGAGTACTCGGTGGAACAGTTACTGAATAGTCGGTAAGTGGCTACGCAAATTAATTTTTGGAAAGTTTTGTCTTGCTATGCAATTAATTTCTAACCACTTTGAGACATGATTAGAAGCTATTATTGATATATTGGACTATCATTGGTATATTAGTCTATATTTGGAAGACTTAATGGTGGAAATACGAATCCCGAAAGAAAAAAGATTCTTACCATTAATTAAAGACTCTTCTCTATTTACATGAGTTAAACCTAAGAGAAGGGGGTGGCTTTTGAGAGATCTCTGCAATTCTTCTACAGTTCATATACTTTTGCAGAGAGATATATAGAGAGAAAATTATTGAGTAATCATATTATATTATAGTTCTCTTTTGTTTTGAGTTTCTCCAATTATGTTTCTATCCATGATATCTTTATGCACAATTGGATGATTTGTTGCTGAAAAATCATCAAACCACCCTGTGCAACGTGGTTGCATTGATCCGTTGAGAAACGGAGCCGTTAGAGTATGAAGATCGAAGCATAAGGCTTCGTGGTTCTTCGATCCGTTGAGAAGCGAAGCCGTCAGAGTACGGAGATCGGAGCGAGAGCTTTGTGGTAGCGCGAGTGATTCAAGACTTTCAGACGTCAAGTGATAACAATAAGTCAGAGTGATTTTGTAAGTCATAACTTCATAGAGTCTGTGTACTTCTTGATTCATAGTGTATCAATATCTTAGCGTATCCATGGTTTTTTATTTGGAGTATTTCCAAGATTTTTCCACGTAAAATTATTGGTGTCGTCTCTGATTTATTTTCTGCACTCATATTTACTATTGCGTGGTTTATCTTGTGATAGAATTGAATTAAAATTGACTTATCCGCAATTAAAATTTTAATTTATTAATTAATTCATAAAAAACCTATTCATCCCACTCTAGACTTAGATCACCATCTTCTAGGTAATTTCAAGTACATATGCAAAACAAATATATAATAACTCTCTCATTTCTCTTCTACTTTTTCCCCTTTCATATATGAAACTTGTTACAAACACCCTATTTATACACAACTTTTCATTCACACTCCATTATTAATTTTACTTGTTTCTTGTCTACATGTATTTTTTAGTTAGCTGGGTCGGGTTTACCATCATTTGAGGCCACAAGCAAATATATATTTATATATATGTTTGTGTGTGACAAGGAAATGTTACTTGCAGTTAGATGAATAAAAATAAATATAGTTAGGTCATTCACTTGGGCATCAAAAGGTCATTAACTTATGCATAATATCTGATAGATCAAGCAACTCTACCTAACAAATTAGTGGCAAATATTACTGCTCATATGACAATGTGTTGGTGTAAGACGATGTGGGTAAGACACACCCAACATGTGAGCATATATAGAAGTATTACAATTAAAATTGTACTTCATTGCTATAATCAGAGCTGCTGCACACACATAATAAAATAAATATGTGGGGTTTCATCATTTTAGGTGTTTTTTAGCTTGCTTCTAAGCCTAAGTAGTACATATTGAATTTATATATATATATATATAGATATAGATATAGATATATCTGACTAATATAAATTAATATTATTGACAGTATATGAAAGAAGACATGCAATGTATGCTACATTTCCAGCTGAAGGACTTGAATTTGATGGCTCGAGTCACAAGTGTAAAGCTGAGTCCAAACATTTCCTTAGGTGCATGATCTGACCAAGCTTGGCGAAATTATCCAATACGTTCGTAATATTTATATTTTTGGAAGTTCCCCATACCATAACGTACCACTGATACACGTCCGATACTCGCTTTTCAAGCTGGTATCGTCCGCTTTTGTTACACCATTATTCACACCGCTACCACATCTGCCAACCTTGGATTCTCTACAAACCTAACCAGTTTTGCACTAAGATCAGCACAATCCTTGATATGAACCATATCTTTTCTTCCTATGTTTTTGAAGTAAGAACCAAAGTTCGATTCAGGAAACTTAGGTTGATGATAACCCCTTCTTGTCTGGTAGGGAAATCTTTCTCAAATAATTATGTGATGTATTCTCCATTTCCTCTTCTTCCCCAAACCATGGAGATGATGGAACAGAACATAGTTATTAAAGGCACAATGTGCACTAAGGCGCTAGAGGTTCTCTGGAGCCTAGGCATGAGGCGCTAGACGAGACGCGCGCTTGAGTGAACTGAGGTACACAATAAAAAATACAATAAAAATATAGAATTATTTCTATAGCATTTCATACACCATAATAAATGTGCAAATGTTGTCCAAGGCGCTTTTGACCACACTCGAAGCACAAGTTATGAGCCTCAAGGAGCCTGGAGCCTAGGCCCACACCTAGGCGCGCCTTTAACAACACTAGAATAGGCGAAAGAAACACTGCTTTACAACTTCTGCTTTATGATATATTCAAACTTCTAGATCCAGATAAACCAGTTTCAGAGGAACAGGGAGATGTTCTGCATTTTCTCCATCTTTCTCTTTAGAGCTTCATAGGTTGCCCTTTCAAATGAGTGTCTTTTGTGCTTGCTTGCCCCTCCCATTCCAATACATCGAACACACTTCCACCAATCATCGGACCCCTCATCAGTTTTTGACCGATATTTTCCCAACCTGTCCTATGATCGGGTCAGAAAAACTTATTGATAAACAATGCGGAGAAATGCTGTCAGGCAGAAATCAGTCTTCACAATTCTCGGGAATCTGCAGTTCGAGTCTGTGGAACTTGAGGCTGTTCCTGTCTCTCGTGCATGTTAGACGCAACATCTAAGCGATGTGGAACGACCATCTCTATGATACAGAAGCTGAATTTTCATGTACCCACAGGGTTTCACCAGCTGATGATCAGGTCTGGCCTGAAATAAAACAAAGGAAAATGAATAATCAGTTCACTTGGTGTTTAAATACATGTAACGCTTGTTGGTTGACAAGAGAACAACATATTTATACACTCTCTTGACAATTGGTGTTCTCCAACTGATTGTAACAAATCCCCCACATGAGATTGAGCACGATCGCGTTGCCTAATTAGCTCTTTTCTCTCTTTATCCATTCACACAAATTAAACAAAAGAGGAATATTAAAAACAAAAGGGCAAGGTAAGATCGAATTGAACAATTTAAATTTATGAGATGGTATATTTTCTGTGTACTCATGCAAGAAAGAAAGTTACAACTTGAGTAAATTGAAAGTGCGCAGACACAAAATTCTGCAGCCTATAGAATCCAACCAACCACTTCTTTAAGTAAATCAATGGACTCACTAATCAAAATACTTGTTATCATGGCACATTTTATCAGTTATGGGAGTAAGTGATCTTTAAAAAGTATTCAAAATCACCCAGAACAACATGTCTTCCAGTCTGGTTACTTTTAAGGGAAAAACTGAACAAAAAATGACAATAATAACCGATTTTAATTTTTATATATGTAACAATAGTAACCGAACCGAACCAAAATTCTTTTTCGGTTCGATTTCGGTTTTCAATCACCTAGAACTGAACCGTTTTTTTTTTCTTTTAATTTATATATATACATATATTTATGAGTAGTATAATATTTATGCTATAAATATATATGTGTACAACAATTTCATCAATGCCTATTTAATCAAACTTTTGGGTCGGTATTGGGTCCTGAGGGCAGTCATTTTGTGGAATGACTCTTGAACTTATTGGTACTTGTCACTATATATTCTATCAAAATGGCCCAAACAACACACACGCAGACTTTGCATTGAGAATGTATGGCTCCTTGGTATTAAATTTGGCCCACACAATGACAATGTTGGGGTGATGGGTGTCAAACAATTAAAACCCCATCTCCTATATGTGACATAAACAATTCATTCCTATACATACATATATATTTATAAATATAAATATAAAAAGCAAAGCCTTGACCAGTTTGTCATTGTCATCGGAGCATATAGAAGGATATTTATTAGACGACCATTTTTCTTTAATAAGAAATTGATTTTAGCTCGTCAACCATTTAAAAATTATAACTTATATAAGTGATATACATAAATTATCGAAAAAAATGGTTCTTTACCTTGAGCCTATTCATTCTACTACAAATTTTCTTTATCTTTAAAAAAAAAATAGTAAAAACCGAAACTGAACTGAAAAAAATGGTTTAGTTAGATTCGGTTTCTTGCATTATCGGTTCGGTTTAGATTTTCATTTTTAAAAAGCCGAAAATATCGGTTCGGTTTTAGTTGAAACCTAACAGTATGCACCCCTAATCACTAGTCCTCAGCTCGCTCTCCAATCTAGCCAATTCTGTTCGCAACAGCTTTATTAATTGCCTTCTCAGACATCACCACATTAACCTGTGCATTAGTGCTGACCTCCTTGGAACAACTCGCAAACAAACAGGATGTTTCTTGATTTCTCGACATGACTGCGTAAAGGCTCCTAGTGAAGGAAAATAATCCTCTCCTTTTTGCCTCTCACTGGCTTAAGTGACAGTTGGGTGAAAATGAGAAAGTTACCACAGGGACAAAAAGGGCATTTCACAGCAATTGATATTTATCTTGTATATATACGGACTTATATACACATTTACACTTATACACTTATATATATGGACTGATATACACATATACTTATATTTAGCTCTCGTGTCTATATGGCCTTGGTATACACATTTTCACTCTCCTCCGAAAGCCGAAATTAGGCTGTGCCAAATTCAAATGATTTGAATTTTTGAATCTATGTTCCAAATCTGAAAAATCCCTCCTAGCCCTCCAATTCCTGAAATATAAATAGCTATGATTTTTTATTTCGAAACAGACCACAGTTTTTTTTTTTGGGAGATTGATAGAGGGCGATTGAAGGTAATGGAAGAAGAGATTAGTCTACAAAGCTTACTGAATCTTGTTTGAGAGATTGATATCAGAGGGCAATTCAAGCGTTAAGAAGAGATTTGTCTCCGAAGAAGTTGAATTTATGGATTTGAGGGGCGAAGAAAAGCTCAAATTAGGGATTTGAGAAACTGGAATTGGGGATTTGAGGCACTAAACTGGAATTTGGTTTGTGCAATGTTTTATCTTATATTTTTTAATGGATTTAAGATTCAATTTATTTGATATTGTGTTTAGGTTGATGAAATTATGTTTTATTTTTTCAATTTAAGGCTGATATTATGTTTAGTTTTACGAATTTATTTGATGGAATTAGAGTGTGTTGCTTTATGAATTTATTTGATGGAAATTATTGTTGTAACCCTAACCCATGGGGCAACACCTGATGTATATTGTTGTTGCATATTATATCTGCATTCATATTAGATGGTCATTACAGTAGTTTATTACTAAATATTTTGTTGTTGGGTTACTGCAAATGTCGTATGAGACATCTATATTTCATTAAAGATAAGTCTGTAAGGATATATGTGGAGCTTAATAAAACCCAATGCAATGTGTGAGTAAATTAGATAAGGTTGAGTTATTTTGGAGCTTACTATACTGATTCAACACAATTAGTACATGATGCAGTGGCAGTAATTTATTTAGGTATACTAAATTTTAATTGGTGGGAATAAATGTAAAAGAACATGACCAAAAGTATGATAACTGAGATGTGTGTATTTGTATATTTTGTTGAATGTATTTATAATTTTTGGTGGGGTTTAAATGTTTGGTTGGTTGTAAGTGATCACGATCAGTATTGTACTGAATTGTTTGAGGATATTTTGATCAGGATACTGATTATAACTGATCCATATGGGGTCAGTTTTTTTTTAATCCATTTTAGGGTTTAGAATTGTTTCAGTTTATAATCAGTATAGTTTTTTTTAGCCATTTCATTGTTATATTTAAGTGTAGTTAAAATTAGTAGAAGTAAATGATTCGGAATTGCATTAAATTGTAGTAAAGTATTTATGATGAATAGTTGCATTAAATTTAGTTAGGTGAATAGTTGCATTATGTTTATGATGTGCCATGTTGACTGCCTTTTAATTGAGCATACTAAATTGGGCCATTAGAGTTTAGTGAAAGTTCAGGCAGGTATTGCATTAAAGTGCAGTCAAGTAGTGGTGCTCCAAGTTAGCTGATGACCATATCCTTTAAAGTGGTCATCATTGTCATGATCCATTAAAGTGGTCTGTATAGTTTTGGGGGGGTGTAACAGGGCAGAGTATTAATTGCACTTAATATTGAGTTGTAATTGTAAATGGCAGTATATTGCATATTCAGATAACTGAATATTCCACCTATCCGAATATTTCACCTTTAAGATATACTGCATCTATACGAAATATGTTTGACATCTCATTAAAGTACGTTTAATGTAGAATTTGCGTGTTAGATGGTGGCTGAAGTGGTGACCGTTCTTGAGAGTGTCCACAGTGATTCTGATGACCATGATTCACACATTGAGGGGGACATTAATGTGGACAGTTGGATACCTGAGGTTGGCATGCTTTTTGAAACAGAGCAAGATGCATACGATTTGTACAACAAATATGCATTGAAGCATGGGTTCAGCATACGGCGGGAGTACGGAAACCGTAGCCGTACAACCTCCAGGCTAACCTCCAGGCTATTTGTATGCACGAAAAAGGGGGCTAGATCGAAGGACAAACGCGACTTCAAGACCAAGAAAGCACGGACTAAAACACGCACCGACTGTGGAGCGTGAATGGTGATCAACTACGACAAATGAAAGAAAAGTATTTTGTGAAGAAAACAGTTATTGCGCACAACCACCCGCTGATGCCCCAAGAGTGCAGCTATATGCTTCGTTCTCATAGGAAAATTAATAATGTTGATGCGGTTGATGTCGAAATTGCAGCAGATTCTGGAATAGCAGTACGCGAAGCCTTTGAGTTAAATGTCCGTATCGCCGGAGGCAGAGATTGTGTTGGATTCACTAAAGTTGACATCCAGAATCATATACGTACGAGACGGCAGCGCGAGTTAGAAAGAGGTGAGGCCACGTGGCTAATTGAGTATTTTCATAAACAAGCTTGCGAAGACCTGTATTTTTATCATTTTGTTCAATTGGACAACGATGAGATGATTACCAATGTTTTCTCGGCAGATTCTAAGATGCTAAGTGACTACCATAATTTCGGTGATGTCGTGAGTTTTGATACGACATAGAAACTGGTTGATGGGAACCGTCCTTTCGGTGTTTTTCGTTGGTCTAAACAACCACAGAGAGACCTGTATATTCGGTGCAACTTTGATGTACGATGAGACTGTTGATTCCTTTATGTGGTTATTCAAAACATTCATGAGGGTGATGCAAAATAAAGCCCCGAAAACTATATTCACGGACCAAGACGCTGCCATGGCAAAGGCACTGGTGGGTGTAATGCCCGATACAATTCACCTACTTTGCACCTGGCACCTTCTCCAGAATGCGCAGAAGAATTTGGGCAACATTGTGCATGATGATGTTGGAATTAAAAGTGTCATATCAAGGTTAATGTACGAAGTTGAAGAGGTTACTGTATTTGATGTCGATTGGAATACTATGATTGAAGTTTACAAGGTCCAAAAAAATAAGTGGCTAAAAAACTTGTTTTCATTGAGGGGGAAATGGGCATTGTCATATATCAAACATGTGTGGATTGGAGGAATCCGTATGACTCAGTTGAGCGAAATCTTGAATGGGATAATGAAGAAGTATTTAGCGAGGCAATATAAACTCTCCGACTTCTTCCGCTACTATGAGAACTTGATTCACGACAACCGCTATAAGGAATATGAAGCCCGTTATGGTCTTATCGAGAAATTCCCTTGGTTAAAGCACCCCTGCCCAATTCTTTATCATGTTGGTAAATTATACACTGCAAGGATCCTTGCTTTATTTCAGGAACACCTCCTACGTGTTGGATTGGAAGAGAAACTCATACGATCTACCGAGTTTGTGGCTGGTATGTGGTTATACGAGGTTGGGTTACACGACGATGTTGTACCCCGTCGAGTGACCAGGAGTCCTGATGATGAATTGGTTGGTACATGCGGAAAATTTGAAAGGGTTGGGATCTTGTGCAACCACATATTGAAGGTACTGAAATACGTAATGCATGTGAATGAAATTCCAACATGATATATTCTGAAACGGTGGAGAATTAACACAATAGAGGCTTTCCCAGAAACTGCACATTCCAATGATATAACGGCAGACCCAATTTTGCAAATGCGGCGACGGCATAGGGCTATGTGTCGTTACATGAATCAGATCTCCTCAATAGCTAGCTATAGCGAAGATGGATATCAAAAAATAATGATTTAGTTGTGGAAGCTGAAATCTGTTGCCGAGGGTTGTGTTCCAGTTCAAATATCATAAATTCAATAAATTCTTGCAACAGGAGGCCTACGATTATTTTGGACGACGATAGGCAGGACCTAGACAGTCCAGGTAACACATCAAATGGATTTGAGAAGAAGGACATTTCAAAAGGGCAAAGGCGACGACATATAGGAAGCATGGAGAAAGCAACAACAACTCGTAAAAAAAAATGAATTTCGGACAGCGAAAAAGGTATGAAACTCACAAGTACGATGATGTACTCCTACATTTCTATGATGATATTTATATTTCAATGCTTATTAATTATTGAACACATGTTAGGCTTCGCAGCAAGTTGATTTTGGGGTGAAAGGAGATACACGACATACACGACCATTAGCCGAGCACGACATTTCATTGACTCTTTCTATAAACCCCCCGTTACTGGTTAATCAGGTATCTTCCGCATTATTTTAACACACCATCTTCCTACTGGGTCGGCTTTTCGATATTTGCGGACACCATCTTCGTATAATGGATCGGCTTCCGCATCTGAATATAATGTAAGTTAACAAATTATTATGTGACAAAATTATCTAAATTTGTGATATTACATGAGCACCGAAACACACAATGGTAATTATTT
The DNA here is from genome assembly GCA_963922005.1 of Cornus suecica. Taxonomy (NCBI): domain Eukaryota; kingdom Viridiplantae; phylum Streptophyta; class Magnoliopsida; order Cornales; family Cornaceae; genus Cornus; species Cornus suecica. Next base: position 41,333,928 of record OY998245.1, on the reverse strand, counting down.
ACTTTGGGTTGTGCAGATTCTGAAGGATTTTGGATTTAATTTTGATATTTCACCCACAACACCAGCAAAGCCTGCTGACGAATCCAGTTCCAAGCAAAGCAGGTTAAAGAATCGGCTATTTCATCAATGATTAAATTTGTGGAGGTACTATTGGTAATCTCTATTTGTGATCACTAAGGATTCAACTAATTATCCTTATGGGTAAGCTATTGTAATAGTCTTGTGTAATTTTGTATTTTATTCTTACTACGGGTATTTGATCATTATCAATCTTTTGTATACACATATTTTCTCCTGTGATGAAATACCAAATATTAATTCAAGAACCATAATTGTGATGTGTATGTTGGTAATATCCCAACTATGCAAAATATAAATGCATCATAAGTGGTAGCAGGGGTTGGTGGGAAGGAATTAATATCCAACTATATGAACCCTTACTATTGATACTTATTTAAAGTCAGTCTATGTGTTTTACCTGTATCCATCATACATGATGGAGGCTGGATTTTTTGTTGTGTTTAGAGGAAGGGAAGTTAGGGTGTTCACGAAACAAAGCGATGCTCTTATGCAAACTTCCTCCTTCCCCGGTGGTTTCTACTACTCCTACAATTCTCGTGAGGAAGCAGACTTAGCATTGTCATCTTGGAGGATCCTGCATGAACGTGAAGATGTTCATTTACATGAAATTGGGTCGGGTCCTGGCAATTCGTCAAGCAAGGCCAAATTGAAATCGTGGAGGATCCTGCATCAACAACATGAAGATGTTGAAGGTCCTGGACATTCGTCAAACAAGGGAAAAAAATAAAGGGTGACAGTGAAATTATTGAAAGACTGCTACAAGGAACTAATTCAAGCAAAAAGTGTCATTATGGCTGAATTCAGGCGCAATGGTCTTCCTATACCCAAGGGCCGAGCAGCTGAGATGGCACATTCAGGTAAGGAAGACATGAAAACAATATTGTTTCAGCTGAAAAGAGAATTGCATTAACTGTATGTGAGATGGCGAAAATTACAACAGCTAAACATTACGACTAATTCCAAAGACCCTACCGTAGAATATGTCCGAATACTAAACGATCCCGGTCTCATGTCTGATCCAGAAATGTCCGACTACGAAGACTCCGGCGACGATGACTTTGTTATTCCTCCCCCAACCTCCCAAAAAAAAATACTTTATGTACTAATGAGTGTATTAATGAGATAATAGGCACGTACAACTACTCATGTTTATTTGGTTAGTGGGGAATTAAATGTTAAGTGTACTTGATCATTTTACCAAAATATGAGTAATGCATTAAATATGTAAGTCATATCTGATATTAATTATTGTAAAAGTTTGTGGATGAATGTGGTTATTAGTATTTATTTATAGTTTACATTTCACCAAAATATGGGCAATCCTATCCGTAATACCATTTACCACAATTCATTGGATAAAATCTTTCTTATTTCACGTAATATATGGGGAATCCTATCCGTAATACCTATCAGCTAGTTTTGTAATATGTATCAGTACTGCTCAACTGTTACCGTAATAGGCACCATTTGACCTTTATTTGTTGCAAAATCTTTAAATTTGAATAATTTACAGTCCAATACATACCATTTACCACAATTCATTGGATAAAATCTTTCTTATTTCACGTAAAAGTTTATGAATCCTATCTGTAATACCTATCAACTAGTTTTGTAATATGTATCAGTATTACTCAACTGTAACCGTAATAGGCACCATTTGACCTTTGTTTGTTGCAAAATCTTTAAATTTGTATAATTTACAATCCAATACATACCATTTACAACAATTCATTGGATAAAATCTTTCTTACTTCACGTAATATATGGGGAATCCTATCCGTAATACCTATCAGCTAGTTTTGTAATATGTATCACTACTGCTCAACTGTAACCGTAATAGGCACCATTTGACCTTTGTTTGTTGCAAAATCTTTAAATTTGTATAATTTACAGTCCAATACATACCATTTACCACAATTCATTGGATAAAATCTTTCTTACTTCACGTAATATATAGGGAATCCTATTCGTAATACCTATCAGCTAGTTTTGTAATATGTATCAGTACTGCTCAACTGTTACCGTAATAGGCACCAGTAAACGTATATAATATCTATCCGTAATATGTATTGGACTAGATTTTTAATATGTATGAGCTAGTCTTGTAATATGTATCAGTAAAACTCAAATATAGTGTGCACGTAAAATAAAGCCATAGTTAGATTGGGCAAGTAGTACATATCTTCAAATTGAAAGTACATAGTTAGATAGGGCAAGTAGTAGTAAACAAAACATTTGCCCTTTGTTTTCTAGCCATAAGAGTTCAAATGATCGGGGAGCCCCCCTCGAATGCCCCCGGTCCGGAGGAACTTGCTCCTGTGTTACCCATCGGACTCATAGGACTGAACTCCGATACACGATCAACAAGTTCGCAGACAGCTAGCTCAAGCTCAGCAACTCGAATCTCCAGTAGTTCGACTTGCAGTTTGTGCCAACTTTTGAGTTGTGCTATTTGGCTAAGTAGGGTGAGAAGTGACTGAGGAGGAGGATCTGGGAAGGTGCGGTAGTGACGGTTGTTTCCATTTCCGTTGTTGTTAGCCATTGGTTAGTGTTATAAGTTTTTTAGGTTGTGAGGGAGTATTAATAAGTGAAAGGAGATATAAATTTCAGGATCTTCCAGTATCATGTTACTTAATGGAGACGTAATCTACCCATTAGAACTTACAGAAAATCAGGACATTCAATGTAATCAAAGTACAATAATATATGGGAAATCTATCAGCTATAATATTAAAATATAAAACAAATATGAAAGGTGAAGATGTTTTGAAATCCTAGGCCAAGCCTATTAGTAGGGTAGACTGGCATATGTTATGACCGGTGTCTGATGTAGATTACACAAAATATTTCCTAAAATGAAGTAAAATCTATCATGGAAATTAGAGGAGATTCAATTAAATCAAGTGTTAATGGTCGAATATAGGTTGTTGGATGTGTATTACAAAAAAGATTTCCTAAAATAAAGTAAAATATATCATGGCACAAAATCAGGAGATTCAATGAAGTGTAAATGAAAATGTTAGGTTGTCATTGATTACAGTAGTGGTTGTTGTATTGCATGAAAAACACAACTACCATGGTAATGGGTTATGAACACAACATTCAATGAATGGTAGGGTCGTACTAGTAGTTAACTATGGTAACTGATATTAATTAGTGTTCTTCTTTTGGTATAAATATATATGATATCGCATTAAGAAAACAAATAGTGTAATAACATAGAAGAATAAGATATGGTTGGGAGGAGGATTGAAGCAACTGACCACATCCAGCACCAACCACCACAGCATCCCCCACGTCATCCAACTCCCACCTCCAATGGTAATGGTAACGCGAACGGTAATGGTAACCCGTACACCGGTAGCCGACACTATAACGGATTGCCAACCTTGTTTCACGAAACTATGGTTGAGATGCTCCAGGATATCGCCCAACTAAAAAGGAGCCAGGAGTTGGAAATGGAGTTACTGCATATCCGCATGAAGAAGGTCGCGGCAACCGTTGACGATCTGGATCGACGAATGAACCATATTTTCCCGCCATATACACCCAATACTTTTTACCCATCAACACCAGAAACATCAACACAAGAAACATCTACACCAGTTTTACCTTCTGAAGTTGATGATTTCATGGAGCCATGAATTCACTTCAGTGCGTTGAAGAAGTTTGGTTTTTGGGCGGTATTTTGCGTAAGAAGGGAAGGAGGGAGGTATTTTGCTTAATGTACTGTTACTTCCCCTATGTTGTAGTCCATCATATTTTCCCTCTGTAATATTTTCTGTAATGTCAATGGATGAATGTTATGATCGATTATGATTACATATTATATTATACTCGCTGATGTCAATGGTAGTTGAATATGCCTATTAACAGCATTCAATGTTATTGAAGATACAAATAACCACCGGTAGTAGGATCATTTAAAGTTTGACATAATACCAGGGGAAAACTTTAATGCCAAATTAATGTCACTTGGGTTGGTGGATGTTTTACTCCAATATATATGAGGATGTAGATGGATGAGTGAGGTGTAAAAAATAATGGCAAACTTAGTTAATGGCCACAATGGGAGCATCCAACACCAACCAAGCATTATCAGACCACCACCAAACTCCACATTTGTTTCACTTCAACAGTATATGGGGAATCTGAAAAGAAGGCACCAATTATAGTTAGATTTACTTGAGATTTACATCAGCGAGTTGGAGGAGGAGGTGGAGGAACTCTGTGAAAGGATTGCGGCGAGGAATCAGCCGAGCCCCCCACTTTATTTCCCGGGACCAACATCAGCACTGACCTCCCCAAATGCGGGTAATCAGTAAGCCATGACGAAGTCCATATGCTATGTGTGTCGCAAAAATTGTCTTCTTGTATTTTAATTATCGACTGTCAAAGTATTGTCTTCTTTCATGCGTACTTAAATTATGTATTGTGTTGTATTATCTTATTCAAGTTGAATTAAGTTGGGAATTATCTATTGTGAACAAATTATGTATTGTCAAAGTATCCCATATAATATAAATATATATAATTAAATATATATATATATATAAAATTTGGAGACAAAATTTAAACATTTTGAAAAAAATATAGAAAATTCCGGGAAAAATAAAAAAAATTTATATATATAAAATTTGAAATAAATACATAAATTTAGAAAAGATATATAAAATTTGAAATATATATAAAATTCCAAAAATATATATATCAATTTTGAAATATATATAGCTAATTCGAAATAAATATATAAAGTTTAAAAAAATATAGATCAATTTTGAAATATTTATATCTAATTCGAAATAAATATATAAAGTTTGAAATATATATATCAATTTTTAAATTTTATATATTTTTACAAATTTTAAATATATTTTCGAATTTTGGGGAGTGAAATTGTAATTTACCCATTGGGGTGGGGGGGCAATGTGAAATTCAATAATTGAAGGGGTGAAACTGTAATATGACCTTTTCAAATTAATAGCCGTTAGAGATATGTATTAGTAAAGTAATATGACCATTTGAATCTTTTATATATACCTCCTTCACCTCATCTCCTTCATCTCATGCAAGGACATTTCAATCTATAGATAATAGTTTTCCTTCTTCTTCACTTTTTCCTTCATATATACCTTCTTCAACAGATATTTGTAGCAACATTTTGACTATACACCTTCTTCAACAGATATTTGTAGCAACATTTTGACAACTAATCATGTCGAGGGCATCGTCATCAAACATGCAAGGAGGAAGTGAGACCGGGGTTGTTCGTCCACGATATTGTTATTGTGGTAAACGGACAGTTGTCTTACGATCAAGGACTCAGAAAAATCCAGACAAATTATTCCACACATGTGCATTAAAGAATCCTTGCAATTTCTTTGATTGGGAAACACCTCCTAACAACATGAACATGGTTTCAGCTCCTACCCAGAACATGATTTCAACTCCTATCCAAAACATGGTTACTAATCCAATACAAGTTAACGGTGACGGAATAGAAATGGTGTATAATTTGATTGTCCGGGCCACAATTGTTCTGTCCATGCTCATGGTCATTTTGTGTATCTTGCTTGCAATGATTCTGTCCAAACTAGGGAATAGGAGTGCTAAGTCTTTTTTCTAATACAATAGTTGTTAAAATCACATCCAGTTTTTTTTCCCAAAGTAGGAATATGCTAAGAGTTATTTCTAATTCACATGCTGAGATATTTGTAATTCACCATGAATAAAATTCTGTAGAAATAGAGAGTATCATGAAAAAAAACTGCACTTGTATTGTGAAGAATTTGTTCATACAAACACTGCACTACGGGGCATCGTCGCGCCTGAGTATACGAAAATGTACCAAAATGTGTCTACTCTCAATACCTAAATCTACCAAAATGTGTACAATAAATGTGTCAAAAGTTAGTGTCCCAAGAATGTGTCAACATTGTTTAAAACTATGTAAACAACAGAAACCCGATGAGTTACAGAGTATGTAACAAGTATAAATCATATTCATTTGGTCCGAATGAAATGGAACTAAGAAGAGAGAAGCATCAAAAGGTACCAATGCAGTGAAGATAATCATCCGCTGTCATCCGCGCTTTCATCCACTGGTGTGTGTTGGGCCGCCAAATGCAATGTTTCCCGGAGATAGTTGCTTGGTGAATTAAGGATTTCAAGTATTATTTGTGACCTCAACGACTTCACATTCATAGCCTACAAAACATGGGGTTATTAATTAATAATGACACGGGGTAAATTAATCGTCAAAAGAGTGCACTAACATTTTCTATTGTTGGGTCAAGTTCACTGCCATTCCAACGCTGCATATATCTTATAGCGAAAACTCCGCAACTAAATCTGAAACAACAACGTAATAGCCCTTCAATACTTTGTTCGCATGAAGTAAAAAAGACTAAAAATGAATGTACGGTAACACGAAACAGATTTGGTACATACTCATCGGGTTGTCTTGGAATATCAGCCTTTAAGTTCTCCGTCATACGTCCTAAATTGATACCGAATCCAATCTGCACAAATTCCTTCTGCAAGAAAGTTTTTCCGAAAATTACATAAGGCATAGGAAATGCCCCAAAACATGAAATAAGTTTAATAATAACAGTCTCCATACCACTAAGCTACCCATGTACTTAAATCTGTGTGGCAAACCATTTGGGCAAAGGTAGTCGATTGTTTTCTGTGGACAGTTCACGACCAAAACAAACCAATGGCTTTCGATGCAACCAGGGAAATAAAACTGTAACAGTATGAACCAAGTAAATATGTATTGATATGAAAAATGTATTGATATGGGAAATAAAACCTAACCATTCAAAACGTATATAACTCATACCAAATTTTTACCCTTCACACCATTGCGGAAAAGGCAACAGACCTTTTTCTCATAATCATTCCAAACAGCTTTTATGGACTTCTTCCTTCCAGCTGCTTTCATTGATGGCTTAACAACAGCGTCCGATGTCTCCAATAGTTGTATGGCCATGCTGCTGAAGAAGTATCGATCGGATATGGGGCTGACTTCATGGTTTAGTGTTGTGACAACCAAGTTGACAACCTGGGAAATAACATTACCAAGGGTGAGCTCCAGAGTAACTTAAAAGGTATTTATATAGTTTAAATTCGTTCATATTCACCACACTTATAACATGTTGCGGATGAAACAATGTTTGGAGATGTAGACGATCCACTTCTTCGTCATACGCCATAACCATCATTTCACTGGAAATACAAGCATAAACTATCATATGATGTCTTCAATATATAAATAAATAAAGAAACAAGGCAGTTTAATGATTACTTTCTAGCCGAAATCTTCCTAGTAACATATTCCAACAACTTCAGTTGTGCATTTGTGAATCTCAGTTTCTTTATGCCACTCTTTATCCATGGTGAGTACGCATACTTGCCTTTTTTGGTGACTTTCCTTACCCTTTCTTGCTTTTCTGTTGGTGGAGACAGCAAATCAACGGGTGTTTTGTTGGTTTGAAACTCCTTCTCAACCACTCCCCCTACTACAGCATTCAGTGCATTATCATCAGCTGTCTCCAGCAATGCTGGGAGGCTTGGACTTTCACAGATATTACTAGATCGGTGAGGATTTGATTGCTCCATAAGAAAAGAGACATATGGCCCTTGAGCAGTTTCAGAAGGCATTGCAGAAACTTCATCCAACTTGTTGCCTCCATCTTCACATACATTGCATTGTTGCTCATGTATATCTTCGACCATCACATATGTGGGATCATCTGGAATTTTGATATTTTTATTTCCATCACTCTCTTCCTCTATCATATCATTGGACAATTCAGCAGATCCCTCCCCCTGTTCAGCAGATCCCTTTGATCCGCCTGCGTCCTCACCGGGAATGCTACTATCTTCAGACACATGTTCACTATAATGTTCAGAAGATGTTGAGACAACATTATCATTAAACTCCGATTCTGAATTGTCGGTCTCAACATCAATTTTTGTTTTTCCTTTGTCTCCTGCAATATAATCAGTATTTTGTTCACCAACAGCTCTGCATGAGTTTGATGGACTTTATCCGTGGCTACACTTGGATCTTTTTTATATTACTTCATGATCATTTGGGTCCTCAACGACTAGCATGAACCCCTGTTGTCTAATCATTTATTTTAAAACTGATCCAATCTCCCTGTGCAACCGCTTCATGTTCACCTATTATCATAATTGAACTTTGAACTTTATTCAACTATAATGCGTGGAAATTTATGAAAAGGACAAAAATGGGAAGACTATCAACCTTTACATGAATACCATCAATTTTCGATTCATCGTTTTCATAATCGGGGCGGATGTCTACCAACTAGTGCAGAAAAATACTTGTATCAGCCACGATTATCATACTTGTTATGTCCTTGTGAAGATCCCTGTAGGTGTCGTCATCCACCTTCTCCACACCACTGTTTTGTCGGAATTCAGCCACGCAGTAAGATCTGCAAAATGTGTTTTGTTTCTTAAATGGGAATTTACAGATAAAACATACAAATAAAATACATAGATATAATACATAATTAAAAAATTTATAGATACCTGTAGTAAAAGAATACTTCCGGTGGACGAGAATATTTGTCATTCTTTTTTTTCATGAAACTAATTCATTTACCAGCGACCTCCATTGAATCTCGCAAAAGCTAAGAAGATGTAATTTTAAGTTATATATTAATCTATGTATAAATTGTGAAAACAGTCCCACAATCAAATCACTGCATTGAATATAAATTTAACAAGAGATACAATATGGAGCATAATTTTATTTCTATACACTAATTAATCACAAACAGCTCTCAAATGGCAGCGAAAAAAACACGAACACCCACAGTAAACTTGTACCTATATATATCTATATAGAGTGAGATCCGGATTAAATTACCGAATACCCAATCATTGGATTCTCAAATAAATTGAAACTGCATACACCATTATAAGTTGAAACTGCATACACCGTTATAGAGAGGGGCAATTGTATACATACACCATTATAAGTTGAAACCGCATACACCATTATAGAGAGAGGCAATTGCATACACGATTATAAGTTGAAACTGCATATTCAATTTTACAATGTTTCAATTGATTACTCCCCAAATGCACCAAATACATAGAAGAAGTGTTTTCACCACAATAATTTCAAATGTCAAAAACAAATACATATATATGTATTTGTATTTGTATCCATAAAACAACAAGATATATGTACAGAAAAACAACATTTCAAAACAATAAGGGTAATTTATTCATCAGAGGCAATTGCATACACGATTATAAGTTGAAACTGCATATTCAATTTTATAATGCCTCAATTGATTACTCCCCAAATGCACCAAATACACAGAAGAAGTGTTTTCACCACAATAATTTCAAATGTCAAAAACAAATACATATATATATATATATATATATATATATATATATATATATAAACCAAGAAAAATTATTACCTGAAATTGAATAAGAAGATGGTTTCTTCACTAGAATGTTCGTCAAACTAGTCTCCGCCAGCGATTTCAATATATGGATTCTCTGCATACACAAATACATAACTTACTTCGGCAATGATGGGAAATTAGGATCGATTAGGGTTTCTCTGTTGACCGATAAGGGAGAGAGTGAAATTAGAATTTAGGGATTAGGGTTTCGTCTTTAGAGAAGGAAGAAGTGTTTGAAGGAAGAAGATGTTCAGTAGAATTTGAATTTCGTGTTTCAATCGATTCGGAGAAGGAAGAAGGAAAGCTCAGTTTCGGCTTGCTCATATAATTGCTATATATCGCGAAATTCGTATATATCACTATATATACCAATATAACTTTTGTATATGACAATATATACCGTATATATCATTTTTGTATATATAAAGTGAAGGAATAGTGAGGGATGGTAAATTTTCAGACAAGGAGACTATGTTGGGACCCACTTGGGCCTACCATCATCAATTCCCAACAAGAATTGTCAGGTGGAGCTCTCTCTCACCATTTGATCCCAACTGGCACTTAAGCTAGTGAGGGGCAAAAAAGAGAGGATTTGTCTTCCCTAGTGAAAGTAATGACAGTTCTTGCATATCCTCCTAGAGAGTTTTTGCAGTATGCTTGCTTTTCAAAAAACAAATTTTAAGGAATGTGCATGTTTCATCCTTTTCTGCATCCAAACATAGCAGTAGATTGGAAATAATAACACTACAAATTAATGTGCTCAAAAGTAGGGGTGTAACTTAGGCGGGCTGGCCCAGCCCAACTCAGAAATTTCGGGCTTGGGTTGGGTTTGGGCTCTCAATTTAGGCCAGCACGGGTTGGGTTTTATCGGGCCATTGTTTAAATTGGGTTAGGTTCAGGTTAAACCCAAATCCAACCTGAAACCCGATTTTTTAAAAAAAGAATGATTTGAACCGTTGCTTAACACAATCCAACGGCTGAAATTGGGTTACCTAATTAACCCTAATAAACCCTTCACTCTTCTCTCAATCGGCTGCTTCATGCCTCTTTTGGAAGCTCTCCCTCTATATATCTATCTATCCATCAATTATCTCTTCATACATATCTATATATCTATCCTCATATATCTCTGTGTATATATATATATATTTATCTGTCATCTCTCTCTCGTCTTTATATACATTCATCATATCTATATATATAATATATATATACAATCTTTCTATAGTAATCTCTCTCTATATATATAGCAATAATTTCTCTCTATATATATATCAATCTATAAATCATATACATACGTGTATTGCTCATTATATATATATATATATATACAGATTTGATCTCTCTCTATTTAAACTGGGTGTGTGTTTATATATATAAAAAACTCTTTTCTTCACCACCATTACTGAAGTTGGAGGATCTTAATGGGTTTCGAATTTTTTTTCATAGTTTCTGTATTTGCAAATGTATGTGGTGGGGGTATGGAGGATTTGGGTGATGATAGAGAGTGATGAAGAAGGAAGAGAAGGGGATTTGTGATTGTGTGTGTATTGCCATCGTGGTTTCTATAGAGAGAGAAAGAGTTTACAACAAAAAAAACTGACGACCCGACCCATTCATTTGGGTTCAAGTTGAAACCCAAACCCGAATCTAGTATACGTTACGCAGTTTGAAAAAAAGGAAAACAAATCACACAACCCGTCGACCCGCCTAACCCAACCCGTTAATTTGGGTTCGGGTTGAAACCCAACCCGAATTTGTTTTAAGGCTAGCCCGCCCAACCCAACCTGAAGTCAGGTTCGTTCGGGTTCGGGCTGGGCCGGGTTGGGCCGACCTAAGTTGCACCCCTACTCAAAAGGACACATATATAGGTACAAAATAAATAAAAAATGACAAAAATATTTAAACAAAAACACTACCAATCCCCAAAGAGAAAGAAAGAAGGTTTCTTAGCTATAAACAGTTGGGAAAACCAAAGTACCACTAGATGTTACTGAAATTACCTAGACAATAGTGAAAACAGCCTAGAGGGGGGTGAATAGGCTTTTTGTGAATTTATTGACAAATTAATAATAATTGCAGAAAAGACAATTTTAATCCAATTCTCTATCAAGATAAATCATGCAAATAATAATCTAAGTGTAGAAAATAAAGCAATAGAGACACACGATATTTTTACGTGGAAAACCTTGGAAAGACTCCAATTAAAAAGCACGGATACACTCGGGTATCGATGCACTATGAATCAGAGAATTTGTACAGACTCTATGAAAACAATACTTACAACTAATGTAATCTGTTGTTCTTCACTCGACATATGAAAGTCTAGATTCACACGCGTTCCACGAAGCTCTCACTCCACTTCGTACTCTGACGGCTCTGTTTCTCAACAAATCAAATAACCACGAAGCTTCTCGCTCTGATCTCCGCACTCAGACTACTTCGTTCTTCAACAGATCAAAGCAACCTCGTTGCAATAGACGGTGTGATGATTTTTCAGCAATTAGATCATCCAATTTTGCAAAAGATCTTCGGTGTAGATCATCAAATAACAAGAGAGAACTCGAATATATATGATCACTCAATGATTTTCTCTCTCTCTGTATATCTTTGTAGAAGAATATGAACGATAGAAAACTGCAGAGATCTCTCACAAATCGTGGCCTCCTCTATTGTAAACCTTGGTATTTATAGGCAATATAGATGAGAAACCTTAAGTTCGCCCTCTTTGATAATTTCATACTCAACTGAGCCAAACCCTTCAACATCATGTATAATATGTGATATACACGTGCTTATAGGTGTTTAGGTCGAACTCAAGGTCATCCGGGTCAACACGAATCAATCCAAGTCAAAACAGGATTACAGCCTGATTACGAAATTTCCAGTTTTTTCCTACAGGACACCTATCACTCTTTTGATCATATCTAGAGCTACACACATTGGATGAAGACGTGTAATAGATTTTTGGAAATCTGACTTCAAGTTCTTGATGTTAGGCTCAAGAATCACCCCCATTTGGACCTTTTTTGACCGATATATGAGTTGCCGAAGTTGACTGAAAATCTTGCTGAAATCACTGTTTCCTTTTTGAACTAGGATTTCTCCCTTATTTAATCCTCTTATAATTGGGAATGAATCTAGTCAAATTTTGTGTATATATCATTTATACACGTCCTAAGATATATAGGAGTGTAGCCCAAGTCATAATAGGATATGTAACAATTTTTCATTGCGAACAAATCACTTAATCATCTTGCCGCAGTTATGCTTAAAGCGTAGGTTCAAGCATAGCTTGGAGCGTACCTTTAAACATAAAATTCCACTTTCCAACCACTTTTTGATTCTAAAAGCAAAGGGATTTTTTATAAAAATCAATTTTCTCCGCAACTGTGTCAAAATGACCCTCTTGACTCCCTGATACTTTTTGCTTGAATTGACGGCTTTGGAAAATACCATTTTTGCCATTCGGGAGACATTTTTATCAATACACTCATTTTTACACTTCATTTGTATTCTTCACTACTTCAATGCTTGATTCCGCTTTTGTCGAAGCTTGTAGATATCGTTGAAACCAACACGACATGTCTAACACTCAATATGATTATTGTCTAGAACATAACATAAATAAACAATACTCAATAGTGTTCTTACAGTTACTTATATAAAAAAATATGTGGAAATGGAAGTTGATATATGACACTCAACCTACCGGCCCTTCTTTGAAGAGAGATCATGTCCTTTGAACCCGGAAAAAAAAATTAAAAAATAAATAAATGACAAAAAAAACCGCACACACACAACCCAATCTTCTGACAATCTGTCTTGAAGATGCTAGTGTCTCTTATGTTAGGCTAACATGGAAATTTTATTAGGCATCCAATATTTCATAGTCCAACAAAGTCATGAACTAAAGCTACAACACACAATGTGACACAGACATATTAAGCTACCATTTAGATCCGACGTTTAAGTTGCTTATAGATGCTGTTTGAAGTTATAAAAAAAATAAGCTGTTTACAATATCCAACTAAGAAACTGTCAGCAGCTTTCTCTCTATCTGATATGTTCGGAGATTAATCTAACCAGAAGAAAAGAATATGAAACTGACGAATTAAGGTTTATTAGAATTCCATGAAAATAAAAAGCAAACTGAAATGGAAAATCAACATTTGTAATTTTGGAATAACAGCTCCAAGGGTAAGTAAAACTGCAATTTATGTGGAAATCTTCTTTCAATCTCATACCAGCTGATGATGCATGTGAAGCACGTTCACTTGGGGCAATATCAACAAAATTCTGTAGAAAGGACCCCACTTGCGTATTTAAGTCTTTGTTTCGTTATTCTAAAAACATAAGAAAAAAGATTCTTGGGGAGATAAATGTTCATTGTAGTCAAGTTTGAATACAATTAAACCACACTGGCTGTGAGAGTGCTTGAGTTTTCAGAAACTAATGTTGTGTTTGTTACGTTGAAATGAAATGGATTAAAAACCATTCCAAAGAATGAAAATCCATTACACTACTAAACCTATGAAATGAACATTCCATTCTTTAAAAAATATTTTTAAAACATCAAATTACTAAATAATCTTGCACATTTTAAATAAACAAACCACCATCTCTTACTCCACCTTCACCAACTTCCTCCACCACCGCCACCTTCCTCCTCCTCCACCACCACCGCCACCTCCTTCTTTACCTTCCACCACCACCACCGCCTTCTTTACCTTCTACCACCACCACCTCCATTTACTTCACCATTATTTCCACTTCCAATGTCTTCTATCAACATACCACCATCACCGGACCACCACCATTGTCTTCCACCATCATTACCACCACCCTCTCCTCCACCATCACCATCTTCCACCACCACATCACCACTTTCCACTATCATTGCTACCGCCACCATCATCACTTTTTACTACCACCACATCCGTTATCCGTCAGTACTATTCTCATTATCCTTTATTATTTTTTAATAAAAATAAATTAAAAAATAATGTCATATAATTAGAATAATATATTTATTACTAAAAGGGGTAATTTTATAAAATTTTCATTTTAAGTTCATTCCATTACTAATATGGTTCCTTTTGCAACCAAACAATAGAATGAGAATGGTCATTTTATTCCATTCATACCTTCATTTCATTCCATTTCATTCTTGCGTACCAAACGTAACATAAGAGTTCACAAGCAGAACTTTTGATTGTCTGCAATAAATCCCTAATTTTTTTCAGTTAATGTAGAGTAAAAACCACTAGTCTCAACTACGAACTATACTTTGGAAAGAAATAGGCCTACCAATTGAAAATTTTGATGAGATCTTGAGCTCATTTCATTCAGAGAGGTCTCCTTTATTTCCCTTTGAGCTGAAAAAAAAAGGAATTACCATTATCAATAAAATTTATATAATGCGATCTTGTGAACATCACTACTATACTTGTGTCCTATCTTCGCAGATAGAGAGGATTTACTTTAGATGCCTTCAATATTCTAGTCTCTTGGTAAGTTTTTCAACAATTATCCCCCCCTGCATAAGAGAAATTATAACGATTAAAGATGGTTTTGGTCATTCCCAACAAATACAAACACACATACACATATATATCAACTATATATGATGAAGCAAAACATTCATCTATGGGTTATCAACGATTCTTAGTGTAGTACTATCTGGACTGAGGAGGTCTATCACTGTACTGGAGATTCAAAATATTAATAATAATAATAACAAAATAATGCCGATGAGATACGATTCAAATAGCAGCATAACGGATTTCAGACAGAAAGGGAAAGGAATATAGAGTCCGTAGTACGTTTCTCGTGTAGTCATGTATATCTGCTACTGTATGTTCAGTAATCACACTCATGGTGCATGTCTTTCCACTGTTGGTAAAAAACTTCCATAGGGAGTAGTACTAAACTACTATATATATCAGCAAACAATAGAGAATTGAGAGGAAGATAACTAACTCACAATTGATACCACTGATGACTCAAAGAGCAACGTCTTTTTGGTTCCTTCATTCTACACCTGCTTCGTGGAGCTCTTACCCCAAAATCTCTGTTTATCCCAAAAAGTTGATCAAAGCAAAGGACAGTTGTCCCAAATTTACAAGCGAAGGAAACAAAGACTCTTTTGGTAAACTACTCTTGAATATGATGGTGTCATCTCTGATACAATCCGAGTCTGATACGTCATTTCTTGCAATCTCTTTCTCATTTAATGGCCTTAACGTGACTGAAACAAATATCTTCTCTTCTAGTGAACTTAACCCTCCTTGTGCATCCCGTGGTGTCTATGTCATTCCCACCAGTTGAGCTCATGTCTCACCCTTATCTCCTCTAATTTCTACATGGTTCTTCTGGTACACGTTGAAGACCAGTACCAAGAATTCTGAAGCTGGTTAAATGGAAATACCAGCGCCTTAAGTTCCTCTGCAATAAGAAATGAGAGAAATAGAAAGTTAGAACTTAGAATAACTTCTGATTGTCTCCACATACCAACAGCAGATCCAAACCCTTTGGAGTCGATGTAATTTGCAACAAAAAAATTATTTACCTTTTTGTTATTTTTTATTTTTATAAAAAAATTATTTGGCTTGTGAAGAATGCCACAGCCTAGCCAATTTGGACTCTTCCATGGTTTGTGAACTCCATATCCATGCAATTGCCTTCAATTCTATTTGTTTTTAATGAATGTTGAGATTGTTTTACAGCTCAATCACCAAAAATGCAGTCCAAAAATAAATAAATAAACAAACTTACAATCACAATTTGTCATTCTTTACAGCACCAAAATGTTCTTTCCATTCTGATCATGCCGTTCTTCACATCTTTCTGTTTACGAAAAATTTAATTCTAGAACAATACACTGTGGTATAACAACATATACAGAAAATTGTATTTGGTACCATGAGAATCAAAGCCACCCTTCTCTATTTGACAGTCCAAATACCATACCCACTCGAGCCTTCAAGGTATTTGGGTGCTCAGATTTGAAGTTACAGAAACAAGCAGAACTGTGGAACAAGGTTTCTCAGTAACTCCCATCATGCATCAGCAATGCAATCGGGCTACAAGATTTTAAGATTGAGTACTACTTCTCAAGCTTCTTTTTTCTTTTTAAAGGAGCCTTAGGTATACTTTTCGAATTGTTGTAAAGAATGTGTGTAATGTTTTCAAAATTGAAATATCTCCATATCAGTATTCCTCAGTGCTTCTGCCATTTCCTTACCTCACCAATAATTTCCACAAGAACATTCACCATCCCGGAAATGATGAAACCTCTTTCCATCTCTCACAACAATCTCTCTTGACAACACTTTCGACATGAACTTGAATGCGTTGTGACAATCCCCACAGATTCTAAGGTTCTTGAAGACCCTAACTGTGGCTCCAAGGGGAAGTTTCAGGAGGCCATATGCAACCGCAAGCTTCTCACTGTGAGCGGAGAGAACATTTTCCTTTTGTTCAGACTCCATATCGTGTAACACAAACTTTGTGTCAGGAACATACCCTAGTCTCCTCATCTTCAGTCCCAGTTCCTCAAGATAATTGTACACTGCTTGCACCTCAGGGTGCACAGTGTCATCAACCAAGAATACATGAACATTGTTTTCAACTTCAATCCAACTACACCCTGGCTCTTTTTTAACCCCTCGCTCCCTCATTATTTTTCGCACCTTGGCCACATCATCCCACCTGCGCAAGTTGGCATACATGTTCGACAGAAGTATATACGTTCCATCATGTTGGGGCCTCAACTCAAAGAGGCGTTCTGCAGCTTGGATTCCTAACTCCATATTACCATGAATCCGGCAACCACCAAGAAGAGCCTCCCAAATAGGTGTACGGGGCTCGAAAGGCATTGCTTGTATCACATCTTTAGCTTTTGCAAATTTTCCAGCTCGGCACAACAAATCAATCAAACGGGCATAATGATCTTCGTCTGGTCTTATACCATACTTGTCATACATTGAATCGAAATAACGAGTTCCTTCTTCAACTAGACCCGCATGGCTACAAGCAGAAATAATTGTAAGGAAAGTTATCCGATCAGGTAATATGTCTTCCTTCAACATCTGTTCAAAAAGCCTTATTGCTTGAGCACCATGTCCATGCTGACCCAAAGCTGCAATCATGGCATTCCAAGATACTGAATCCACGTAAGGCATTGTGACGAAAACACAGTCTGCAGCCTCAACAACACCGCATCTTGCGTACATTGTTATTAGCGCATTTCCAGCTGAAAGGCTGGAATCGAAACCTACCCGAACAAGCTGAGCATGGAGCTGGCGTCCATGCTCCAATGCTGCAAGCACAGAACATGAAGTGATTGCTCCTGCAAATGCATAATCACAAGGTTTTAAGCCCTCTAACTTCATCTGGTTGAACAGCTTCAGGCCTTCTTCCCCAAACCCATTCTGAGCGAATCCCGATATCATAACAGTCCATGTCAAGAGATTCCTCTCTGGCATCTCACTGAAAAAAACTTTAGCGTTGTCAATTCTTCTCACATTCACATATGCTGATAAAATTGCATTCCAAGAAACAAGGTCTCTGATAGATGCATTATCAAAAATCTTCCTCGCTTCATCGACTTTACCGCATTTCGAATACAATGTAATCAACGCATTATTCACCGACAATGAAAAATCCTGTGAAGGTTTTGCTTCCATTCGTAGAATGTAAGCATGAACCTGCTTTCCATGCAGGAACAACCCGGCATTAGCACAAGCACTAAGAACACTAGTGTATGTAAACTCGTCGTGCTTTATTCCTGATAAATGCATCTTCCTAAACATTTCCAACGCTTTATTCACGAATCCATTATGCACATAACCCGAAATCATCGCATTCCACGCAACCACCAACTTTTCATTCATCCCATCAAAAACTTCACGAGCTGCATCAAGGTCATCATTCCTAACATACCCCGTGATAATTGTCGTCCACGACAACTCATCCTTCATGGGCATCTCATCAAACAACTTCCTCGCCGCACCCATCAACAACGGCGGAGACGCCAATGGTGAAGATGCACACTTCACATAAACCGATATCAGTGCATTTATCACCGAGGTCACCAATTCCACTCCCGACTTCACCACCGCGCAATGCAGCTGCTGGCAATGCCTCTCATGATCAGCCACAAGTCCCAAAGCGCCAAGCACGCTCGTAAAAGTATAATTATCAGGCCAAAAGCCGTCCCGCCGCATGTCGGCAAAGAGCTGAATGGCCGCGTGGCCGTCACAATTATGCGAATAGCCCGTGATCATGGCATTGTAGCAAACAGTGTCCCGAATACCAAATGGGGTAGTCCTAAATATCTCACGCGCCACATGTGGGTTCCCAGCAGCGGCGTGGGCGGCGATTAGAGTGGTTCGGGCGACAATGTCTGGTTCAGGAATTGTGTCGAACAGGTGGTGTGCGTAGTCAAGCCGGGACGTTTTGCAGTATATATCTATCAAACGGTTGAGGATGTGACCGCGCGGGTTGAAGCCAGAAGCAATCATGTGGGCATGGACAGTGCGGGCTAGGGAGTAGGAGATGGGGCTTGGCGGGCAACATAGTTGGAGCTGGGCTGCGTAACGGTTGGCTGCTGTGCGGACGTGGTTTCGGTTGAGAAAGGGCATGAGGATGCTACTTACCACTTAGGGCTAAAGATTATTTTGATACTTATAAAGGGGCTAATGAAAATAAGATTCATTACAAGGCATCAACAAAATGTCAAAAAGAAAGTTTATCTCAATGGATTTTGACTACACAACCAAGTTTATTTGTTAGGCCTTGGAGTGTATAAATAGTGTTCACACAAAAAAGGTTGTCTAATAATATGCTTAAAGTGGGAAAGATAATTTCATATATTTTCATTAGGTTTGTAATTTTTGATAATTATTGGATTTAAATTTGTCTTTCTTAAACTATTTTTATTTTATTTTTTGCTATGTTATATTTGATTTAATCTTTCTTATTGTAGCAAAAATATTCTTTTGATGTATGATATATTGGTCCAGAAATTTAAATTATTTAATACCTTTTTTTTTTTCATGTAAATATGAATTTTTTTATAGATTTTATACTTAAAATTTTTATTTTCGTAATCAATTAGAGTTCATATAGATTATCTCCACACAACAGTATGAAATACGTAATTTGTAATTATATAATGAGCATTATGCTCACTGGATAGAAAATACCACAAATATTATAGTAAATGAATTTACATATGGTTCTCAATTCTTATTTGCATATAACGTTCATCGAAAATCATATTAATTCCGATAAAAAAGCTAATTCAATGTTTCTTTTTTTTATCTTTGTGATAATTAAAAATGTGAGTTTAATCAGATGACAGGATGTATTGATAGAATGTATGATTTATGTTATTCTGTCAAAATGCATTCAAGGGCGGAGCCAGGAAAAATAATTAAAGGGTGGTTTGTGAATTTATTTATAATATATATATATATTGTGGGTTTTAAATAAATTTTAAAAAATATTATGGGAGCTCATATGCAAAAAATTTATGAACTTATTTATAAAATATATAATTTTTTAGGGTAGTGAAATGAATTTTTAAAAATTTTGGGAGGGGTCATGGCTCTCCTTGGGCAACACTTGGCTCCGCCCTGAATGCATTGAGAAGTTAATATGTTATTTACGAGTAGAGAGAGATGTAGAAAGCATTCGTAATGTTCAATAAATAATCGTAGGAATGTGTTTGAATTGTTGAATAATTAGTTCATGGTGTAGATTGGAGTGGGAGTTTGAGACATGATATATTTATTTTTCTTTTTTTTGTATAATAAAATTGTTTTGCTTGAGTTTCTGGGAATTTTTTCAACGAGTTTCCACGTTAAAAATTCTAGCGTGACCTCACACATTACTATTAGTATAATTTGTTTACTCTTTTTTTGTGGGTGATTATCCTTTTTATATATATAAAATAATATGAAATTCATTAGAAAAAAATTTCCAACTCGTTTACGAACCGTTTTTGCTTTCTGTTTCTTGCTTTTACTTTCTAAAATTTGAAAATAAAAATAAAATCACATTTTCTTAATTCGCTTCTACTTTTTGAATTGAGAAAACGTTTCTCTCGTTACAAAGAAAAGAGGAAATAAAAAAAAAGGATAATTTGCACTAACACCCCCTGAAGTTTAAATCAATTTCATCTTTGTGCTAGTTTTTGAACTTTTTGCACTAACACCCCCTGAGGTTTGGTTTTTCTTGCAATGACATCCCCTGAGCCAATAAAATGACCAAAATATCCTTGATAAAATTTCGAAAAACATATATATAAATTTAAAAACAAATCTTTAAATTTTGAAAAAAATATAAAAAATTAGAAATAAATAAATAAATTTCAAAAAATATATATAAATTTCAAAACAAATATATATAATTCAAAAATATATATAAAATTTGAAATATATATATAATTCAAATATATATATAAATTTAAAAAAATATTTAAATTCGAATATATATATATTTCAAATATATATATATAATTCAAAATATATATATTCAAACACAAAATTCAAAAAATTATATAATTTCGGAAAGCATATATAAATTTCAAAATATATATATAAAATTCAAAAAAATATATAAAATTTGAAATATATATATATAATTCGAAAATATATATTTAAATTTTGAATATATATATAAAGTTTGAAAAATATATAAATTCGAAAATATATATATTTCAAAATATATATATATATAATTCAAAAAATATATATTTTCAAAAACAAAATTCAAAAAATTATATAATTTTAGAAATATATATATATTGGTAAAATGTCATATATTTCCTAATGAAGTCAATCAAACTACTTACCACCAACATCAATTAGTGGCCTTCTTTTATATATATATTTCCAAAATATATATATATTTTCCGAAATTTATATGATCTTTTCAAAATTTATGTAATATATCCGAATTTTATAAAAACAATTCGAAATATCTATATATTTATTTCAAAATTTATATATATTTTTGAATTTTATATATTGTTTTCAATTTTTTTTTTAATTTTATATATATATATAAAATTCAATTATTTAATTACTGCTCTTGATTTTTATTATATTACTATATAAATATTTCTCAAAAAAAAAATAAAGGGTTATATCTAATAACCATTATAGGTATTACATATCTAATAAAATATATATAAATTTTTATGTACGAATAGAAAAAAATTTATATATTTTATACTATTGTTAATCAATAATTTTAATGAAATTTGATAATATAATGATAGAATTTCTTAGATATATAATACCTATAATGGAATATCTTATTTAGATATGTAATACCAAAGAAAATCCAATTCCATTATGAAATTTGATAATATAATGGTAGAATTTCTTAGATATGTAATACGTATAATGGGTAATGTGTAAGATATTTTAAATAAGATATTCCATTATATTACCAATTTTCATTTAAATTATTGATTGACAATAGTATATATATATATATATGTAAAATCTATAATGGTTTTAGATATAACCCTTTAATGTTTTTTGAGAAATATTTATATAGTAATATATTAAAAATTATGAGCAGTAATTAAATAATGGAATTTTCTTAGTATTATTAGTGATGAATTTTTTTAGTGGTAGAATTTACCTTTAAATATATATTTCAAAATACTTTTGATGTTTTTGAATTTTTATATTTAAAATAAAATCATATATATTGTATATCTTAGTAGTATTTATTTATTGTAGATTTTTTAATAATAAGAGTGTGATGATAATGTTGGTTAATGTAATGTGTAAAGTGTAGGGTTTAGGCATGGGGTAACTTAGAGATTTCATATAAACATTAAACTAATTAAGGGCACTAAAGTAATTTTATGCCTTCAAGAAATGTCATTGCAACACTTTACAAATTTCAAGGGGTGTTAATGCAAAATAGTCCGTTAACCGATATCTATCTGCAATATATCTCAGAGATGTCAATACAAATTACCCTTGTTTTTAAAACATATCATAAGAGTGACGAATTATTATTTTATGCCTAAATGACACAGCTTTAAACTTCGTCGCTCAAATTTTGTCACAAAAAGTTAAAATTGTTGTGGTGTAATTATACGTTAAATGTTCTCTTCTCGGTTCATATTACTATTTCTTTTCAAATTTAGTTGATGCCTTTGTAATGAGTTAGTTGTATTTCATAATTTAGCTCGTGTATATACTAGTCCAAGAATTTTCTTGCAAGTCAAGGAGATTGGTTTGGTGATGGTAAAATTGTGAGTTAGGATAAATGGTTGTGAATTTAAATCTAAAGAAGTTAAAATGTCAAGCTTAGGGCACATTTACGAACCTTTTGTTTTCTGTTTCTGCTTTCTTAAAAAACAGAATTATAAATTTGATTTTAGTAGAAGAAACAAAAATTAAAATCATATTTGCTAATTATCGACTATTTTAAGAGAAAAAAAAAACAAAAAGTGTGTTTGTTAAAAATATGTTCAATAAAAGAATTACAATTTTATTTTTCAAAAACATTAAAACTATTTTTTGGAAAAAATTAAGTTAATTTTTTCCAATTTTTATTTTATTTATTTATTTATTAATTATATTTATTCTATTTCATTTATTTTTTATCAATTATTTTATTTTATTTTATTTATTTTTATTAATTTATTAATTATCTATTCATTTTATTTTATTTCTTATTATATTTTTTAATTTATTATTTATTTAATTAATTTAAATAATATTTTATATAATTATTCAATTTTATTTATTATTGTAATTTATATATTATTTATTTTATTATACTATTTATTATTGATTTAATATTTTTTTATTTTTTTACTATTGATGATTAGGGTGAGTGAGAGGAAACAAAAAGATAAGTCAATTCCACATTTGTGCTGATTTTTGAAAATTTTGCACTAACACCCCCTAGGCCAATAAAATGACCAAAATATCTTTGATGAAATTCGAAAATATTATATGTAATGTGAAATGACCTTTATGCCCCAACCCCAAATATATAAAATTTCAAAAAACATACATATAAATTCGAAAAAATATATAAAATTCGAAAACAAATATTTAAATTTTGAAAAAATATATATCAAATTAGAAATAAATAAATAAATTTCGAAAAACATATATAAATTTAAAAATATATATATAAAATTTAAAAAATATATATAAAAAATTTGAAATATATATATAATTCAAAAATATATATATAATTTGAAAAATATTTAAATTCGATTATATATATATATTTCAAAATATATATATAAAATTCAAAAAACAATAAAAAATTATATAATTTCGAAAAACATATATAAATTTCAAAATATATATATATAATTCAAAAATATATATAAAATTTGAAATATATATATAATTCGAAAATATATATATATAATTCGAATATATATATAAATTTTGAAAAATATATAATTTCAAAAATATATATTTTCAAAAACAAAATTCAAAAAATTATATAATTTTAGAAAAATATATATATATATATATTGTTAAAATGTCATATCTTTTCTAATGAAGTGAATCAAACTACTTACCACCAACATCAATTAGTGGTCTTCTTTTATATATATATTTCCAAATTATATATATTTTTTCCAAAATTTATATAATTTATCCGAATTTTATAAAAACAATTCAAAATTTTGATGTTTTTAAATTTTTATGTTTAAAATAAGAGTATATATATTGTATATTTTATTTATTTATTATAGATTTTTTAATAATAAGAGTGTGATGATAAAGGTGGTTGGTGTAACGTGTAAAGTGTAGGGTTTAGCCATAGGGTAACCTAGAGATTTCACATGAAAATTAAATTAATCAAGGACAATAAAGTCATTTTATGCCTCCAAGGGGTGTCATTGCAATACTTTACAAACCTCAGAGGATGTCAATGCAAAATACTTGATTAATCTGCATCTAACTGCAATTGACCAATACATCGATGTCAATGCAAATTATCCTAAAAACAACTTACGTAAATTGGTATCTAAATATTTGGCGGGAATTTTCCGCACTTCTTTTGTCCATAGTAAAACACCTTTATTTAACCTATAATTGATTATTGTTATTAATCGTGTATAATATTGTTTTTATTTTATTTTATCGGTCACAGGTGTATAATATTGTTTTTATTTTATTTTATTGGTCACAGGATTCATAACACAAGACGTTTACTCTACCATTATCATCATTTTTCTCCCTCAATCTATATCAATCATGATTCGCCAAATCAACGGGTTCAAAACGATTTTTGGAGCAACCTTGTCCGTTACAATCCAATATATCGGCTTCTATATTGATTTAAGCCCAATCCTCAATCCTCATACATCTTATTAAGTTTTACTTATCTTTCTAATATTTTATAGGGAAAAATGCAATAACCCCCTGAACTATGGTCGTAATAGAAAATAACTCTCTAAATAATAAAAAGTGCAACAAATCCCCTAAATTATATCAATTTGGTGCAAAATGACCCATTGTCTTGATTTATTTTCTTTCATAAATAACAAAAATTATCATTTCTTATTAAATTATGTTTAATGCATTTTTTATTAACATGAATTAAAAAATAACTTAATAATTTATCTTAATTTGATAGCATATTCTCCACTCAAAATATTCATAAACATACACATTATTTTTATAATTAATTAATTAATTCAAGCTCTTAAGTTATTTAAATATAAAGAAAGTAAAAATGGTTAAAATTATTAAGTCATTAGTTAACACATTTTATGGATATAACATGAGAAACAAAGGTATTTATTATTTTAAGGGTCCATTTGGTTGCACGGATTTGGAATTGCATTGGAATTGAAATTTCATGGTATTTCAATTTCATAAATTTAATTCCAAATACATTGTGTCAATGTGTCTTAGAATTTATCTGTAATTGAATTTCAATCACAAATCCAATTTGAATGTAAAATATTATAACTTAAAAATCAAATTAAACAATATAGACAATGAACTAAGTATAATTACAAGTATAATTATACTTGTATAATTATACAAGTATAAGTACGAATTTTGAAATTACCTAGAAGACAATGAACTAAGCCTAGAGGAGAGTGAATAGGTTTTTTATGAATTAATTGACAAATTAAAATATTAATTGCGGAATAATCAATTTAAATTCAATTCTATCACAATATAATTCACGCAATAATAAATATAAGTGCATAAAATAAATCAAAGACTACACCAATATTTTTACGTAGAAAAACCTTGGAAAGACTCCAAGTAAAAAACTACGGATACGCTCATGTATCGATGCACTATGAATCAATAAGTACAAGACTCTATGAAGTTTTAGACTTACAAATCACTTATGATATGTCTTTCTCCACTCGACGTCTGACAGTCTTGAATCACCGGCGTTCCATGAAGCTCTCGCTCCGATTTCCATACTCTGACGACTCCGTTTCTCAACGGATCAACGAACCACGAAGTCTACTACTTCGATCAGGTCGTGTGATGATTTTTCAGCAACTAGATCATCCAATTGTTAATAACGATATTCAGTGTAGAAGCACAATTAAAAAAAGTCAAACCAAGAAAGAACTAGAAAATATATAATCACTCAATAATTTCTCTCTATATATATCTCTATAGAAGAATATGAATATGTAGAAGAATTGCAGAGATCTCTCAAAAAGTCATCATCTTCTCTTAGGTTTAACTCATATATATTGAGAAGAGTCTTTAATTAATGGTAAGAATTCTTTTCCAATCAGGATTCGTATTTTCACAATTTAAATCTTCCAAATATAGACTAATATATCTATCATAGTCCAATATACTAATAATAGTTTATAATCATGTTCCAAAGGGGTTAGGAATCAATTACATAGCAAAATAAATATTCCCAAAAATAATTTTGTGTACCCACTTAACCCGTGGCTGTTCTACCGAGTACTCGATAATATTCCCACTGAGTACTCGATGAAACAAAATTATGAAAATACAATTTTTATACATTGCAGTTTCATCCAATTCCCTTTGCATCTTCACCACTTCAAACTTGATTAACCCAAGCTCAAACTCTCAACATGGTTTTTGATCAGAAACATATCATTACATAAACAAATATTCTTACAATCTCCCCCTTGGCATTTCTGAGACAAAATCATGTTTTACAAATATATCCTTACGATAAAAATAAAATAAAATCCATACCTATGAACACACACCGACAAACATAAACATAGACTTTTCTCTTGATCTCATGATGATCTACGAATCCTGTAATCATAACACTTAAACAAGGAATTAAATACACTTATCCCCCTTAACTGTATATCTTTCCCCCTTACTAAATATTTCTCCCCCTTTCTAAATACTTCTCCCCATTTTTATCACTGAAATGACAAGGAATTAAATAACAATAAAAATAATCAAACTATATGAAGGAGAATAAACAAGTTTTAAATATTGAGAAAATATACGGGAAGACAAAAGAATCCAAGCAAAACTTATACTAAGTCATTGAACTCTAAAGAATATATCCAGATTCTCGGGTAACAAAATTTTCTATAATGCATGAACTTAATTCTAATGCATGTATGCAAAATGCTCAAAAAAATATTTTTGTTCTTAGAAACATGTGAGCAAGGCAGTAGAGACAATTAGCTAATCATTAACACATCATAATCCCATACTTGACTTAGCTATTATACACACGGTAGTGAAGAAAATCAACACACATATCTTGTAGTTATAAGCAGTCACAAGACAAGTTTTACATAGTCTTTGCATATATGAAAATAATTCAGATGTAAGCAAACAACTAACATGAAAACAATACGTACTAATTTCTAATAATTTCCTCACTAACCATGATGATACTTAAGTCCAAAACCTAAACTAGAAGTCAAATCTTTAGCTCGAACCTTATTGCTTTTAAATATCTCATAATTTAATCTTTTGCACCTTTTCACTTTATCCTTTTTGTCTTTCTAAGCTCCAGACTTTCCAGCGAAAATTTTTAGTCCCGACCAACTAGCCTGAGCTTCTTCCTTGGGATTTATGCTTATTAGTTTTCTCCCCTTTTTACGCGAACACTCTGCTACTTTGTGGTAAGAGGTTTGGTTACTTAGATCGAAGAACTACTTTTTGCATTTTTAATTTTTTCATATATTTCATTCTTTCTTTTTTCAACATCACCCTGATAAGTTCATTTTATATACATATTTTATCCCAAAATTTATATTTGTTAGTAGGTAAAACTATTTATTTAACTAATTTAGAAGTATAATAAGGATAAGTGATAAACTCACTAAATAGAATAATTTACCTAGCATAATGTCCTCATAAATATATATTTTTATTTCATGCAGGGGTTAATTTGTAAAAGAAGTTCAAAGTTGGTGGGGGAGAATGCAATAAATGCATATATATATATATATATGTGTGTGTGTGTGTGCAAGGATATGTGTGCGCGTGTAGTGATTGATGGTGATATGAGAAAAATAAATAAATGTGGGTCTAATGTTAGGTAAGGAAAATAAAAGAGAAATTGTTGAAGCCATTTAATACAATGCATATGCCAGAACTGTGGTGGGTGAAACATTTAATGTAGTGCAAAGTTGGCAATTGAAGGAGCATTAAATGCGAATGGCAAGTGGGTATGGAAAGTCCCTACATATACAATTGCAAATCATATGAAAAAGGGGGGAGAAGAAAAGAGAAAAAATGAGGAGAGCAAGGACAACACCAATGAGGAGAATATTTTATCTCCAATTCCGGGTTCTATTATTCTTACTTTGTTATTTTCTTTTAAGCATGTGTAACTAAATCCTCAACTAAGGTTGAGGATGAAACCACCATTTATGAAATAAATTTCTTTTAGTCTTTTATTAATTTTCATGTGTATGGTTTAAATGTTTATGATTTTCGCTTCATAGTATTTAATTGTTTTAAATTACTTTCACTATAAATATCATATATTTATAGTAGTTAATAATTCTTATCACAATTAATCATGCTTGGATTTGAGAATCTTATAAGTAAAAATGTTTGATCTTATGTGATCCATTAAATTGCATACATAGGATGCTTAGAATTTTACACTTTAAAGCGAAGGAAAATCTATCTCTTGAAAATATATTTCATTAGTGCGTTATTGTTAAATCTTGAGAAAGTAATAAGATTGATTTCTAATTAATTCTCTAAAATTGAAATTGATAAAGGAATAATTAGAAATTTATAGATTAATGGTGGTGGATTCCGATACCTTAGTATTTTCTTCCTATTAATCTCGTTTTCATTATTTGTATTTTGCTATTGCATTTTAGTACAAAATCTCTTTAAAAACAAAACTTTGAGAAACTAGGTTAGTTTTAGATTAATCTGAGTTTAATTAGTTCTCATTAAAGCATTCTCTTGGGTTCGACCTCGTTCTCGCATAACCTAAACTATAATTGATTCATGCGCTTGCGAGTATTATTTTAAAACACACCAATTTTTTGGCGCCGTTGTCGGGGAATAGCAATAAGAAATTAATTAAATTTAAATTGATTTAATTCTTCTACTAGTTTAAAAAAAAAAAAAATCTGATTTAGTTAGAAGCTACTATTTGTGAACTGAAGCTACTGTCCTTTTTTTTAAAAAAAAAAGAAGTCAAATTTCATTCCCCAATAGCTTTTGTTCACTGTGAGCTTTTGATTTTTTTTTTTTGCCAAACCATACTCTAGTAGCTTGCATCTCTTGCCTTTGTAATCATTTTTTTTTTTGGTAAATTGTGTTTATATGTGGCTTTGAGACACTGAATTTAGTAGTTTTTAATTAACCCATAAACATGTGGTGACAAAAAACTTTTATACTATTCGGAATAAAGTTTTCAAACCCATTTTCTTTACTAGCATTTTGTATTTCTTTTATTTAATATACTACCACAACCCACTCTACCCAAATCCACTTTTTTTAAAAAAATAAATAAATTTTTTGAAATATACTGTAGCCATTCTACTACTGTAGCAATTTATTTATTTATTATTTTCTTTATTCTTAGCTTAAGTATAGAATTAGTATTTGTTTACTTAAGTTTAGAACTTTTAGTATTTTTATTTTTTTGGTTTACTGTTTCTGTTACTTTATTAAATAATTGATATTTCTTGAATTTTATAGGTAATATATTTTGGAGATTGCATCGGATAAGCTTAGATTGGAATTTCTTTGTGGAATCTTCATTAGTTTTACTGCAGAATCCAGGTAAGTACCCTATCTTTAGTAAATAGTATTATTATTTTCCTTTTTAAATTAGGTGAATATAGTTTTTATAGGTGAAAATTTTGCATGCTAACTTTAGGATAGAATAACTCTAGAAATTGCCTTAGGTACACACTTTCTTCAAATTTATTTTCTTATTTTTGTTATCTATTTTATTTCATTTATATATTTATTAAAAGAAAAAATAAATAAATAAAATAAAGTTCACACACTCACTCCTTTTATTTTTATTTTTGATGATTTGCTTGTATGTGCATTTTAATTTATCATTTTGTATAAATCTTTTAGCAAGGGCATTAACCCTCTAACAAGATAAGGATTGGATTTCATCACTAATTCCTTGCCTATTAGGTTAAAAATCTCCGTATATTTGTATAACCTTGGTTAAATTTAGTTTAATTTAAAATCAAGTAGACGTTGGCCAATAGGTTTTCATATAGTTCATAGGATCCTCTCGGACATTGTTAAACTTTTGGTAACTCCAGTGAGTTACTATCAAATTGATAAACGGTATGACAGTTCTTTCTAGGAGTGTGGTTGACGCGGCATTAAGCAGGCTTAGTGCCTCGCCACACTTTCCTGGGAACTACTTCGTTGTCAATTTGATGGTCCTTAACTGGTCATCCAATAGTTTTCTCTGAAATAGAGTAGGAGATGTCTAACTAGGTGAAGATTATTTTGGAATGAGTCATAATAATCTCTCAGATAGGAAATTAAAAAAATAAATAGAAATCACTACCCTTGAATTAAATTTCAGATAAAGAAAATATTTGTTTGAGTAATGTATTTGTTGAGTCATGGAGTCTTCCTAGTGCATGTTAGGTCGTTGTTCTCTAAAATCAAAGCTGACACCTTTAGATCTTGAAATTGAGAGAACTTTTAGAGAAGGGGTAAGATATTCTGGTGTTAGAAAATTATGTGAAGTCAAGATGGAGGGAAAACAGAATGAAGTGAAAGTCCTTAAGGATTACTACACTCCCGCACATATCACAAACCCGTCTTGTATTGTTTTGCCTGCTACACAACATGTCCATTTGGAGATACGGATAACAGTAATCAATTTACTGCCAACTTTTAGAGGTTTGAATTTTGAAGACCCATACTTTCATGTTAAGGAATTTTTAGAGATTTGTTCCACTTTTAATTTTTAAAATATTCCCGAAGAGTCAATTAAGATGGAGTTATTTCCGTTCTTTCTGAAAGAGAAAGCCAAGTTTTGGTTATATTCATTGGAACCAGAATCAATCAAATCTTGGGATGAACTCTGTAAAAAATTCCTCCCCAAATTCTTCCCTAGACATAGAACTAATTTCCTTCGCTGAAATATCATGGAATTCGCTCAAAAAGAAGGTGAACAATTTTACATGTGTTGGGAAACATTTAATGATTTGCTACTTAAGTGTCCCCACCGTGGTTTTGAAAAGTGACGCTTAGTTGAATTATTTTATGATGGATTATCAGCTCAAAATCGTCAACTAATTGAGTCACGAGGTGGGGTAGATTTCATATCTAAGAATGAGGTTGATGCTTGGAAATTTCTAGATGCGTTAGCCGAGAGTTCCCAACATTGGGAATACTCAGGAGGGTTAAGAGAAGAAGTTCACCAATGTCCATGGATACCAAAAAGGGAGGAGTCTATGAGGTTAGTGAGGGAACTTATTTGAGTGCAAAGATAACTAGTCTCACCCGAAAAGTGGAGGCTATAGAGATGAAAAATGGAAAAAGTTCTTCAATCCATGTTATTAATGAAGCATGTCAACTTTGTAAGAGTTCATCTCATACTGCTTAGACGTGTCCTTCTATAGCATCATTCCATGAATGTATAGCTGAACAAGCTAATACACTAAACGGCTATAAGAAACCATTTGGTAGTCCCTATTCTGACACATACAATCCCAATTGGATAAATCATCCTAATTTATCATGGATTCAAAATCAGCCTAGGAACAACTCGGGTATGCAACATATGCAACCCAAAGGGCAACCTCAAGCACAATATCTTTCCATGTCCCAAAATTCTCTTCCATATGTCCCCCAACAACCAAGGAAACCAACACTAGAAGAGATATTACAACAGTTCATGCAGCAAACTAGTCAATCGATTTCTAAATTATAAACATAGATTTACCAGTTAGCCATTGTTGTAGGAGAGAGGAAAAGGAAAATTTCCTAGTCAGCCCATTCCTAACCCAAAGGGTCAGTTCCATGTTAGTGAACAATCTAATGTTGATCCTACTGAACAAGTTCAGTCTGTCATAATCCTAAGATCATGGCAAAAAATTGATAACAAAATCCAAATGCCTATCCAAGATAAGGGAAATTCAGAGAAAGTTGATTCCGTGGTTAAACCACAAAGCAAAAACCAGAGTCCAAGCCCAGAATCTTCATTGGAACCCTCAGTTAGGAACTTTGTTCCTATTGCACATTTTCCTCAAAGACTTCAAAAGCTTAAGAAGGGACATCATTACAATGATATTAGGGAGGTTTTCAAACAAGTTAAAATCAATATTACTTTTCTTGATGCAATCCAACAGATTCCCTCTTATGCAAAGTTTTTAAAAGATTTGTGTACGGTTAAATGTGGATTGAATGTGTATAAAAAGGCCTTCCTTACAGAGCAGTAAGCTCTATTATCCAGCATTGTACGCCACCGAAATTCAAGGATCCTTGATGTCTGACGATTTCTTGCAGAATAGGTAACCAGATAATTGAGCAAGCTTTACTTGATTTAGGTGTGAGTGTAAATTTATTGCCTTACTCTGTGTATGCGCAACTTGGTCTTGGTGAATTGAAACCCACAAAGGTAGTGCTACAGTTGGCATATCGTTCAGTTAAGGTACCTCACGGTATCATTGAGGATGTATTAATTCAGGTTGACAAATTCTTCTTTCCAGTAAACTTCGTAGTCTTAGACACTCAACCTGTGGCTAATCCCAATAGACAAATTCCTGTTATCCTTGGTCGACCATTCCTAGTCATTTCAAATGCTTTAATCAATTGTAGAAATGGTGTCCTAAAACTCTCATTTGGAAACATGTTTGTTGAACTTAATGTTTTTAATGTAAGTCGACAACCACCGGACTTTAAGGATATGAGTGATGTGAATCTAATAGAGAGTCTAGTACAAGATACTTTTGAACATTCAAGCTTTGATAATCCTTTAGAGGCATGTCTAAATCACTTTGGGTGTGATTTTGATATGGATAGTGCTTGTGAATAAGTGAATGTTTTACTGGATTTTATCCCTCATATGGACATTGAGAAGTGGAAAGCTAAGGTAGAGCCCCTTTCACCAATTGAGGCTAAACATGTGTCATCAGCTGAGTCACCTCCAGAATTGGATCTGAAAGTTTTACCTTCTGAACTGAAGTATGCCTACTTAGGTCCAGATGAGAGTCTTCCGGTCATCATTACTTCTGAGTTGAATAAAGAACATGAGGAAAAACTCTTAGATTTTCTTAGGGAGCATAAGTCGGCGATTGGGTGGACTATAACAGACATTAAGAGTATATCTCCATCTGTGTGCATGCATCGTATCCATCTTGAGGAGAATGTTAAAACTTTATGAGAAATGGAAAGACGGCTTAACCCCAACATGAAAGAGGTTATTAGGGCAGAAGTCTTGAAATTGTTAGATGTGGGTATTATATATCTTATTTCTGATAGCCCTTGGGTAAGTCCTGTTCAGGTTGTACCTAAGAAATCAGGTATCACGGTAGTCACAAATGATGCCAATGAGTTAGTACTGACTTGAATGACCACTGGATGGTGAGTGTGCATTGATTATAGGAAGTTGAACTCCATCACTAGGAAAAATCATTTTCCACTTCCTTTTATCGATCATATGCTTGAGAGATTCGCCGGTCAAGAGTATTAATGTTCCCTAGATGGTTATTCTGTATATAACCAAATTCCCATTTCACCTGAGGATCAGGAGAAAACTACATTCACTTGTCTTTTTGGAACATTTGCTTATAGATGAATGCCATTTGGATTATGTATTGCACCTGGTACTTTTCAGCGGTGTATGCTTAACATATTTTCTGATATGGTATAACGTTTCCTTGAGGTGTTTATGGATGATTTCTCTGTGTTTGGCTCATCTTTTGATGAATGCCTTCACCATCTTAAACTCGTGCTTACTCGTTGTGAGGAGAAAAATCTAGTTTTAAATTGGGAGAAATGCCATTTTATGGTGAAAAAGGGAATTGTCTTGGGGCATGTTATTTCAAAGAATGGCATAGAGGTAGTTAAAGCTAAGGTTGATCTAATTTCTAATCTTCCACCACCGCGTACGGTCAAAGAGATTAGATCATTCTTAGGTCATGCAGAATTTTATTGTCGATTCATTAAAAAAATTAACAACATTTCCAAACCACTTTGCAATTTACTTGCTAAAGATGTTGTTTTTGTCTTTGATGATGAATGCCTGAAAGCCTTTGAGAAGCTCAAAACATTGCTGACCTCGACACGTATCATGAAGCCACCGAGTTGGGATATTCCTTTTGAGGTTATGTGTGATGCATCTGATTATGCAGTTAGAGCTATGTTAGGGCAACGTTTGAATAGGCTACCCCATGTGATCTATTATGCTAGTAAGACCTTGAATGAGGCACAACTGAATTAGTCTACCACTGAAAAAAAATTGTTAGCAGTTGTGTTTGCATTAGACAAGTTTAGGTCTTATCTGTTAGGGTCTAAAGTCATCATTTTCTCAGATCATGTTGCACTTAGGTATCTCTTTTCTAAGAAAGATGCTAAGCTGCACTTAATTCGATGGATCCTATTACTACAAGAGTTTGATCTAGAAATTTGAGATAAGAAGGGGTTTGAAAATGTAGTAGCTGATCATTTGTCTAGACTTATTCTTGACACATCCTCAGACTCCATGCCTATTCTTAAGTCTTTCCTTGATGAATAACTCTTTGTTGTATTTGAGTCACCTTGGTTTGCTGACATTGTGAACTATCTTATCATAGGTCAAATGCCTTCACATTGGACTAAGCAAGATAAATCCAAATTCTTATTTGAGGTCCGTCACTTCTTTTAGGATGATCCGTACTTATTCAAATATTGTCCTGATTAGATTATTCGAAGATGTGTCCCCAATTGTGACCAGACTAATGTCATCTCCTTTTGTCATGATCAGGCATGTGGAGGTCATTTTAGTTCAAAGAGGACTGCTGCAAAGATATTACAATCTGGATTTTACTCGCCCTCAATCTTTAATGATTGTCATTTTTATTGCTTAGCATGTGAGCGATGTCAAAAGTTAGGGAGTATTTCATATTGAAATATAATGTCTTTAAACCCAATTCTGATTATTGAAGTTTTTGATGTTTGGGGCATTGATTTCATGTGGCCATTTTATAATTCATTTGACAATTTGTACATCCTTGTCGTAATGGATTATGTATCTAAATGGATTGAAGTCATTGCATGTAAGACTAATGATCACAAGGTGCTGGTCAAGTTTCTGAAAGATAATGTCTTTTCATGCTTTGGTACACCTCGTGTTATCATTAATGATGGGAGGAAACAATTTTGCAATAGGGTTTTCGAAGCATTAATAAGAAAATATTGTGTAACCCACAAAATTGCACTCGCTTATCATCCTCAGACTAGCGGTCAAGTTGAGTTATCCAATAGAGATATTAAACACATTTTGGAGAAAACGGTTAACCCAAATAGGAAATACTGGTCCTTGAGACTTAATGATGCATTGTAGGCATACCGTACTGCATTTAAGAACCCCATTGGAATGTCTCCTTACCGAATGGTGTATGACAAGGCTTGTCATCTCCCAGTTGAGTTAGAGCATAAAGCCTTTTGGGCTATTAAACAACTCAACTTTAACCTTGATAAGGCAGGAATCCATAGAAAGCTTCAATTGAATGAGTTGGAGGAAACTAGGAATGATGCTTACCAGGTACAAAAATCTATAAGGAGCAAATGAAAATAAGACATGACAAAAGTATTCTTAGGAAAACTTTCACACCTGGTCAAAAAGTCTTACTTTATAACTCTCGGTTGCATTTATTTCCTGGTAAGTTGAGATCTGGATGGTCTGGTCCATTCATTATTAAAATTGTTCATCCATATGGAGCCGTTGAGATTGAAATCTATAAAATGGTGATGTGTTCAAAGTAATCGGTCAGCGTTTGAAACCACTTTTAGAGTTACTTTCTCAAGAAGGGGAAGAGGTTTTTCTGAGTTATCCTGTTTATTAGAATTGACCTATGTGGTCTTATTGTACATATCTATTTTAGGATTTTTCACTTTATTTTTTGTTTTGAATACTAACAACTCATTGTTGTTTGATTACCATGAGTCAGGTGATACCTTTTCACTCTTGTCTCTTTGTCTACAAAGTGTGAGTTTGTCTAATATTAGGGACAATGTTGAGTTTAGGTTTGGGGGTATGATCTAATTTGTTATTTTGTAATTCATTAATTAAAAAAAAAAAGAATATTGACAAAAAATTGAAATTTTTCTGAAAGAAATTCTTTATTTTCACGCATGAATGTTTTGCATTACAAGTTGATTGAGTTTGTGTTTATGATGTATGGGTAGTATGTGATGCGATATTCCCATTCATGAGAGTAATGATTAGATTGAACTAAGTGAAGTGATGTGATTTTACATGGGTGAATAGATTAGTAAAATTGAAACCGAAAAGGACGACTTTGACTTATAAGCACAAACACACATTCACTATGGGAAAAACAGTTGATCTTTGACTATCTAGTTGAAAAAATAATTTTTCCACAATAAAAGAGGAGATGGGGAGCTGATATGGAGAAAATGGAGAAAAAGTTGAAAATTTATTTTGAAAAATAAAATGCAAAAAGTAGTTCTTCGATCTGAGTAACCGGGCATTGGTATCACCAATATTATTGTTCGCGTAAAAATGGGAGAAAACTAATGAGCATAAACCTCAATAAAAAAACTAGGGCCCAGTTGGTTGGGATTAAAAATTCTCGCTGTAAAGTCCGGAACTTAGAAAGACAAAAAGGGATGAAAAGTGGAATGATGGAAGGAATAATTTTTTTTTAAAAAATGGCAAAATTTGATAAATGAAGTAGAAAAAGAAATAATGAAATACCATAGTAGAATGTTCACAAAAACACGGAGGGTTGTCTGGATTGGGAGTAGAAAGTAACGAGTCTTTAACTTTAGTGGGAACCATTCATAACACGAATCTCGAGATAGTTATTGTTCGGTAGTGAGTGGGAGCATTTGCATCCATAATATCTTATGCATTGTTTCATGACTTGGTTGATGAGTATGTGAATGCATGAATGCGTGATTATAAAGAATGGAGATGTTTGTGGGTATCATCACTGGAAACCCTCACGAGACTATAACTCGTCCACTAGGGGTAACCTAGGGGTTTAAAGGTTTATTGCATATGCTAAATGCAATCGAGAAAACTAGCGAAAATGGTGTAGTTAGAATTCTATTTCTTTTTGTTTTACTCGAGGACTAACAAAATATAGGTTTGGGGGTATTTGATAAGTTCATTTTACATATATATTTTATCCCAA
The DNA here is from genome assembly GCA_963922005.1 of Cornus suecica. Lineage (NCBI taxonomy): Eukaryota > Viridiplantae > Streptophyta > Magnoliopsida > Cornales > Cornaceae > Cornus > Cornus suecica. Next base: position 41,296,560 of record OY998245.1, on the reverse strand, counting down.
AATTTATATTTGTTAGTAGGTAAAACTATTTATTTTAAGTAATTTAGAAGTGTAATAAGGATAAGTGATAAGTTCACTAAATAAAATAATTTACCTAGCATAATGTCCTCATAAATATATATTTTTATTTCATGCAAGGGTTAATTTGCAAAAGAAGTTCAAAGTTGGTGGGGGAGAATGCAATAAATGCATATATATATATATATATATATATATATGCAAGGATATGTGTGCGTGTGTAGTGATTGATGGTGATATGAGAGAAAAAAATGTATGTGGATCCAATGTTAGGTAAGGAAAATAGAAGAGAAATTGCTGAAGCCATTTAATACAATGCACATGCTAGAGATGTGGTGGGTGAAACATTTAATGTAGTGCAAAGCTGGCAATTGAAGGAGCATTAAATGCGAATGGCAAGTGGGTATGGAAAGTCCCTACATATACAATTGCAAATCATATGAAAAAGGGGGGAGGAGAAAAGAGAAAAAAGGAGGAGAGCAAGGACAACACCAACGAGGAGAATACTTTATCTCCAATTTCGGGTTCTATTGTTCTTACTTTGTTATTTTCTTTTAAGCATGTGTAACTAAATCCTCAACTAAGGTTGAGGATGAAACCACCATTTATGAAATAAATTTCTTTTAGTCTTTTATTAATTTTCATGTGTATGGTTTAAATGTTTATGATTTTCGCTTCATAGTATTTAATTGTTTTAAATTCCTTTCACTATAAATATCATATATTTATAGTAGTTAATAATTCTTATCACAATTAATCATGCTTGGATTTGAGAATTTTATAAGTAAAAATCTTTGATCTTATGTGATCCATTAAATTGTGTAAATAAGATGCTTAGAATTTTACACTTTAAAGCGAAGGAAAATCTATCTCTTGAAAATCTATTTCATTAGTGCGTTATTGTTAAATCTTGAGAAAGTAATAAGATTGATTTCTAATTAATATTCTAAAATTAGAATTGATAAAGAAATAATTAGATTTTTATGGATTAGTGGTGGTTGATTCCGATACCTTAGTATTTTCTCCCTATTAATCTCGTTTTCATTATTTGTATTTCGCTATTCCATGATTATAAAATCCCTTTAACAAACAAAACTTTAAGAAACTATGTTAGTTTTAGATTAATTTGAGTTTAATTAGTTCTATTTAATGCATTTTCTTGGGTTCGACCTCATTCTCGCATAACCTAAACTACAATTTATTCGTGCGCTTGCGAGTAATATTTTAAAATACACCGCACCCCAACATTCAAAATCATGCAAAAGGTATTCAAAAGTATCAATTAATCTAGCATAGCTTATGAACTTACATATCACTTCGGGTTATATGAAAAAGACTAAAAGTTTCAGCAAGTATTACAGTCATCTCCGAAGTGAAACAAACACCCAAAGTTAATGAATTCTAAAAAAATAATACTTAAACATGTCAAGTAAATAATTCATATCATCAGGTCAGACTAACAACTCCAATTCCCATAAGCATAATAAGAAAAGTAAATATGAGAATAAAATGAAATATGACAACCAATTGTACTCTTAGTCAAGCTCAACATATTAAGAATTTTCATTTTATAATTTTTATGGTATTTGTTGTCATAAAGATGCATGCATGAATAATCATAATAGTAGCAAAACATGATGCATGCATAATAATAAACAAAACAAATGCATGATAATTTATCAATTCTAGGATAAAGAATAATGCAAGATATTCCTAGAATGATATATATGAAGAAATCTATTCTATTGAGAACATGCCACTAGATTTCCTAAGACTCGCATGTTTTTGAAAATCTAATAGTTTTGTAGAGATGTCTGTCAACTGAGAATCTGTGGATATAAACTCAAGGTCTTTCTCAGAATAAAGTTCAAGAAAAATGCAATAACGATTATCAGATGTACGTATCCCTTCCATAACATAATTTCCAAAATAATCAATAATAAAACATTTCTCGGAAGTGAAATTGATATTATGGTTATTATCGCATAGTTGGCTAATGCTAAGCAAATTAGCCTTTAGACCTTTAACATAATAAACATCTTCTAATCTAGGTAGACCAGAAGCAACAATGGTGTCATTTCCTAAAACTTTAGATTTTTTTTCCTTTACGAAAAGTAGGATTTTTAAAATTTTAATGCTCTTGAAATAACCAAACAATGACCTATTTCTAGTCATATGCCTATATCATCCACTATCAAAACACCATGATCTAGAATTGCATGCTCTAAGGGCAATACTGGCAGCAAAACAATGTAGCTCACCTTTTTTAACCCAAACCTATCTAATTTTCTATGTTCTACTTGCTAGATTAGACAAATTCTTTACCTCTTCACATAACACCCGAATTTGATCATAAACATTGGGCCTTGTTTGAGTTCTCTGTTTCATTTTTTATTTCAAATTATTTCCTTTTAACTTTGAACAATAGGGTCAAATGTGACCTTTCACTCCACAGTGATGACATATAGGAACGAATATTTGAAAAACATTATTAGAACTTTTATAATACTTAGAGGTAAAGGAAGATTTCCTCTCAACAGGTTTTCTGACATAAGATTGAACGTTAGGATCAAAATTACCTTGAGAATAACTTGGTGCTACTTAAGAAGCTTTAACAAAGGTAGTTTTGGAAATGATATTTGAATTATTCGTTGTTCCTACGAATTCCAATCATTTAGTGTTTCCCACAGATTTACCTACACTCAACATATGATCAAGCTTAAGGGTTCCACTAGACCATTTAAAAATAGTTGAGTTAGCATCCTTTAATTCCTTTTCCAAAACCTTAATTCTCGTATATTTATCAATTATATCAGATCTTAGAGTGACTAATTCCTTATTGAGATCATCTACAATATTCAAAGACTGCTTCCTTTCTTTTTCAGACTTAATCAATTCTTCGGACCATTGAGCTCTTTGTGTCTGAAGTTGATTTAGGAAAAAAGTAGTATTGGTTAAATCTTCTCTTAAGGATCGTCTTTCCTTGTCAACACTTTTAAGTTTAATTATACATTTTGAGAATTCTTAGCTAAGATGTGTGGAATTTTCATAGAGTTTATTATAAGCATTTTCATACGAATCCCCACGATCTTCATTATCCTTAGAATCTTCATCCCCATGTATTGTCCATCTTCTAGCAACTTCTTCAAACTCCTTACTTTGCGCTACAAGTGCAATAAAATCCTTATACCTATTATCCAAATTAGACTCAGCAGAATCACTTGTTGTATCAACATCTGATCTATCATCCCATATAACAACTAGACTTTTCATTCTTTTTAACTTATTAGCGCACTTCGTAGCTATGTGACCATAACATTGACACTCAAAACATTTAGGTTTCTTCTTCTTAGGGTCAAATTTTTCATTATGATTTTGCACTGTATTTTTATTTTTATAATCATATGATTTATCTCCAAATTTTTGTCTTTTAATCATTTCTTGACCACAAGAAGATTTTAAAGACTTATAAAACTATTTCATAATCATGTCAAACTGTCTTGAACCACTATCAACTTCCTCATCAGACTTAATAGGATCCTCTTTAGTAGTTTTAAAAGCTATACTATTCGCTTTTAAATTACTAGACTTCTTAGGGAGATTTTTTAACATCTTCATCTCATAAGATTTAAGGTTTCCAGCAATTCTTCAAGTTTAATCTCTTTAAAACTCATTACTTCTGAGATGAAATTAACTTTAGACCGAAACCATTCAGGTAGAGACCTAAGAATCTTTTTCACTATGGTACTCTCAGGAATAGGCTCTCCTAGATTATGACAGTCTGTTAATATATCAGTTAATCTAGCCCCAAGTCAACATATACTTCATCCTCATCCATCTTCAGTTGTTCAAATTGTGAATATAAAATTTGAAGTTTTGATTGTTTAACTTTCGAAGTTCCCTAATAAGTAACTTGGAGAATATCCCAAGCTTCTTTTACAATTTTGCACATGGAAATTCTCATAAACTCACTCGTGGTCACAACAGTGAATAAAGCATTTAAAGCTTTGGAGTTCCAATTTGCACTATTAATCTTAGCAGGAGTCCACTCGTTAGACGATTTTAATTTAGATTTATTCATAGTCTCATTCGTCATAGTGGGAGGTGAATATCCTATCTCTACGGCATGCCAAGCTTTCTCATCTAAAGCTTTTAAGAATGCTCTCATCCAAGCTTTCCAATACGCATAATTAGATCCATCAAATAAAGGAGATCTGGTAATGAAACCTCATTCCCGAGGTACGTCCATCGTCTAAGTTCAAGATCTAACCTTAGGTCGTTAACCTAAATAAGGGCAAACCTTGCTCTGATACCAATTGAAATTAGCTAGAAGACGGTGAACTAAGCTTAGATGGGGTGAATAGGCTTTTTATGAATTAATTGAAAAATTAAAATATTAATTACGAAATAGTCAATTTAAATTCAATTCTATCACAATATAATCCACGCAATAATAAATATAAATGTAGAAAATAAATCAGAGACGACACCAATATTTTTACATGGAAAAACCCTGGAAAGACTCTAAGTAAAAAACCACGGATATGCTTAGGTATCGATGCACTATGAATCAAGAAGTATAAGACTCTATGAAGTTTTAGACTTACAAATCACTCATGATCTACCTTTCTCCACTCGACGTCTGACAGTCTTGAATCACTTGCGTTCCACGAAGCTCTCGCTCCGATCTCCGTACTCTGATGGCTCTGTTTCTCAACGGATCAACTAACCATGAAGCCTCCTACTTCGATCAAGGTGGTGTGATGATTTTTCAGCAACTAGATTATCCAATTGTGCATAACGATCTTTGGTGTAAAAACACAATTGGAAAAACTCAAACTAAGAGAGAACGAGAAAATATATAATCACTCAATAATTTTTTCTATATATATATCTCTGTAGAAAAATATGAATCTGTAGAAAAATTGCAGAGATCTCTCAAAAAACCACCCTCTTCTCTTAAGTTTAACTCATATATATAGAGAAGAGTCTTTAATTAATGCTAAGTGATAAGTTCTCAAACCTTAATAGATTTAGGATACTAGGCTCGGGTAATAAATAATAGTAATAATAATATTGTGTGCAAATAAGCCCTTAAAGTTGACCTAGTTTTTCCTATCGCAAGTGCACGAATCAATTATAGTATAATATAGATGAGATATGGTATATCGTATCCCCAGAGACTATCGAATTCACAATTTCTTTATAATTATTGTAACTAAATTATGAAAGATAATTTGTTTATTTTGTTTTCTATAACTAATTTGACAAGAAATAAAATAACATAAAAGTAAAAATAGATTTTGATTTTGGTGTTTGAAAATAATGGAGATAAAGATTTAAGGTATTTCTAACTCCAGCATTAACCACATAATGTATCATCATAATCAATTAATTGTAAATGGCGGTCTATCATATGTGAATCAGATATAGGGTCGCAAACATTGACAAACCCTAATCCCAAAAAAAGAACAATTAATCCATCATTGAACAAGCATAACTAGTACATGCATCTACTCTAAACTACTTATACTAACATAAATTAAAACCATGTCACTCATTATCTTTTCTAGATATGGTTTTGTCTAAATTAAGATTGCATGGTAATTACTACCATTGTGTAGAAAATTATGAATTAATTATCCGAGTTCTAACCCATATTGAATAAACATGATTGTGCAACATAAAACATTCATTCAAGGTAAGACAAGTCATAAAATAAATGAAGAATCTTATATAAAATCAAATGTAATCACTCATCTACACAATCATCAATTACTTGTCCTTCAGTTTTCCCTTATACAATTAAAATAAGAAATAATCTACATTACTTGACTAGGGTTTTATTAAAAACCCTAGATACCGGTTTAGTTGTTCATGGTAGTGACAGTCTGCATTGTTGATGTAGACACACCCTCCATGGTTGATATTCTTGCACAAATCTCCCATAACCACATATTAAGACTCCAATATAACACACATAACTCAAAGGGAGACTCATCTTTTTTTATGGAAAAAGAGGTGTCCTTATTTGGTAATCTGATTACTTCACGGTTAAGTCAGGAATGTGTATCGTGATATTCCTTGAAGAATGGTGTTAAATCTCATAAAATATGGTCAATATAGTGTCCAATATAGCCTAGAGATCATCTCATATTAATTTTGGCCAAAATGAGTCCCATTGTTGTAAATACAAGTTGCTGATGTGTACTGGCCGTTTTTGGTCTCACCGAGTACTCGGTGGCTATGCAATGGTGCGAGAACGCACATATGTCTCTGGAATATTTCTCACTTTTGTTCTACCGAGTACTCGGTAGTTCTTCACTTTTTATTTTCAGTTTTCATCTTCTTTGCTCTATTTCTTTTGTTGGCTTCATTCCTCTTCACTCCTTTTGCATCCTTAACTTATTTTTGGTCCTTCATAAGTCTTTTATCCATAGTTTCGGCTCTAGAACAATCTTGAGTCACAAATCCAGTTATTTTCCCGAATTAAACTCGTTTTACATAACATGGCTTGAAACGTCTTAAAACACGAAAATCGTATAAAAACACCAATATAATGATAAACATAACAATGTATAATTAGGAGCCTTAAATATATGATATTTGGCTCCTATCAGTAAGAATAATTTTCCAATCAGGATTCATATTTCCACCATTTAAATATTCTAAATATAGACTAATGTATCAATCGTAGTCCCAATTAATTACTTATTTCTAGAGTAACAAATAATTCAAGGTGGAATGAATAATTATGCGTCTAGCACAAAGATGCCAACTCCTTTATGGAAAAGAGTAATTGTATATCTCACCGTATCAATTCCTAAATGAACCCGATAAGTACATGAAAGCAGATCAACTACAAAGACTTACACGTAAAAATGAGAAAATATACATATAATTTTTTTTAAAATAAATAATTCCTTTCAGCTAGAATAAATTGAGGAGATACGAAACTAATGACAAAATAGATACTACTACTCATATTTTGAATAATTTTAATACTAAAAAAAAAACTTCCAATTTTTTTCCTCACTTTTAGAGCATATGGTGACATATAGGATCATACGTAATGTTAGAATGGTTCAAGTGGGCAAATATAGTACAGTTTCTAATTATTGAAAATATAATATTTCCCGAAACATAGCAAAAGGGGGTGTAGCTCATATGGTAGAGCGCTCGCTTCGCATGCGAGAGGCACGGGGTTCGATTCCCCGCACCTCCATTTTTTTTCGTTTTTTCCCATTGGCGGGTTCTTCAGTGGGTGGGGCCCAACCCGAAATTCTTGTACCGGGTCGATTCTCAATTCTCCAAAAGTCATTCCCACACAATTAAATGCTAAATAAATATTTTTCTGTTAGTTATAATCCTTTTATATAATTTTTGCAATCATTTTCAAGGCTGTCAGAGGATTTTAGAATATTAAGATTCTAATAATTTGTATTAATTTTTTTTAAAAAGTAATAATAATTAAATATTTAATTTAAAAATTTAATTTATATTAAAATTTTTAAAATTTTCTAATACATTATTCCTTCAAATGTTTTCTTATAAATCTATATCATATATTGGGATATTTGACTAAATCATAAAGTTTTTGGGCATGTCATATGGAGGGCGAAACCGTCAAATCATTTTAAAAATGTAGTAGAATCGTAAGATTTTACTAGGTAGAATCAAAATTCTAACAACTTTGATAATTTTAGAACTTTAAGGAATATTTTGTAAAACAATTTATATCAAACTACTTGAATTGATTTTGGAATAAAATTAAAATCAGTGAAAATGATTTTAAAAGTTCAAGAAAGTAAATAAAAAAATAAATTTTAGTGTGAAAGGAGCACTTCGTATGGATTCTGAGATTAGGCGGAAACAAATTTCGGATACCAAATTTGTTTGAAATTTATTGATACGTAGGGAAGGAACACTTCGTAGGAATTTTGAAATTAGTGGGGAAGAAATTAGTGGGGAAAAAGTTTCAGATACCAAATTCAAAAAAAAGAAAATAAAAATGGTTTAGACAAGAAATTCTCCAAAAATTTTTTATGTAATATAAACAGATATAAATAGTTTTTTTAATCCTATCTATCTCTATATATATACATACACCAATATAACTACCTCCTACCTCCTTTACAATTGAGATAAATTGCGTTATCTTTAAACAACACAAGTAGAAACACTCTCCAAAACCCTAATTTACCATTCAGAGCTCCCATTTCATTATCCGAATCTCCTCTCTCTCTCTCTCTCTCTCTCTCGAAACTGTGTTGAGATAAGCACCATATCTCATATATATACATGTACATATACAGACATTTATAGTTACATATATAGACAAACACAACCCATCATCATCTTTGTCTATCTCAATCTCCTTCCTTTTGTTATTATTTGCTTTTGGAGCATCGATTACAATCTCTCGTAAGCAATTCTCTCTCTCAATTTTTGCATCATAATTGGTAATTAGGGTTTTGTTTTCAGCTCCAAAAATGCTTTGCTGAATTAATTTCGTTCTTGTACTGTAACTTGAGCTCTGTATATTCATAGATTTTACAATATTTTTGCTTGATTTTGAAATTTGGGTTTTGTTGAATTTGGGTATTCCTGAATTTGGACATTATTTATAATTTTATGCTAAGTGGATCATTATCATTATCATCTCGCTGTTTAATAGCTTCTGAGATACCCCCTTTTGTTTCCTAAATAATTTAGTTTATTTAATTTTGTAATGCAAATAACTGATTTGAATTTTGGTTACGCGTGAATTTTGATTGCTTTATAATGATTTATGCTTCAATGAGTTACTGTCCTATAATGCATTGCCTTTGCTGAATCATATTTTCTCACTGTTTCTGATTCAATTTGCATTTTTGGTAGATGATTGTGCTCAGACGGTTGAGATAATGGCGTTGGTAACCCAACATATTCAGGTGAATGGAGCACAAACTTGTGTATTCTTGCTGTCTATATATATACAGGAATGTAAAGAGCATGGATATAATTACCCCTACAATCTTTGTCTGAAACAATTTTCACTTTGTCAAATGCATGCTGTTTTTATGTATATGGATATTATAGTTTCTGGGTGGGAATTGATTTGATAATGGCTTATTATACGGAAGCATGCTTATTTAAGAAAATTTCAGAGGTACAGTGGTGACAACCATAGTGCTCTAAGGAATATATGACTTCGGGAGAAATGGTACCAAGAGCTACTTTTAGAATGGAATATATTTACACATCTGCATGGATGCAGCGTTGACTGAATTTTCATGAAGCATATTGTTAATAGTTCTTAGATTGCCTGGATATTATTAATCCTTATTTAAGTTGTGTCGGTTTAATTAAGCTGCTTTTATGTGTGTATATATATATATATATATATATATATATATATTTCAAAATTAGTCTTTACCTCATTATTGTGTTTTCAGACATAATGGTAGCGGTAGAACCAAGTCTCAGATGGTGGATAAGGTTGTTAGAAGAATTAACGTAGTATATCTGTGATTAACCTTTGGTTCGTAACTTCTTCTATGCATTTGAGTCCAAAATGAAAAAGTATATTAACAGTTTTTAGCATCCACTGGAAACAGGTGCATATTTATTTTCTTTTTCTCGTTTCTGTACTTAGTGCATGAATGCTAAGCTTATCATATAATGCAAGGATGATGTTATTTCCGGCCCCATTCTTATGAGATAGGGCTAGGATGGCAATTATATAATGCATATGCATATTTGCCCATATAAATTGGTCAAACTAAGTACTGTCCTTCTCGAACTCACAATTACTATTCAGACTGAATGTTTTCTTTTACATGTCTGAACTTTGTACCATACATTCTATCATCACTTTCAGGGTTCTCAAGTGACATTTCCTTCAAGGCTTTTACCATGGAACAGAGGAATGAAGTTGAAACAATTTGTAACAACACTTCACATGGTTGCAAGGACAGACAGGTTTCACTCATCAAAGTGCAAGTTTTGTTTAAGGTGAGAGGTTGCACTTTTTATGTTTGTTATATCATCAGTTCTCTGTGGGCACATTTTATCTCCTAATTGCCTGTGACATAATACTATTTTTGAGATTTCGGGATTTGAATGTTCATGTTCAAAACGGTGAATTTCCTAGAGTGGTGTTAGGGACAACATGTGTGAGTTTATTAATGGGGTTTTGTTAGGCTTTTGACGAATTCTCTGATTCAGTTGACCAAGTTGTTTTTGTTTATTTGTCTCTCTAGATCTCTAGTTATTAGGAGTATTATTTTTCTATGATTTGGACACTTACTAATTTCAATTCAAAATGTACCTGAGTTTATTCATCTAGCTTTTTTCATTTATATTGTGATAACCTAATTCCTATATCTCAATCCTGTTCCTAATTTTTTTTTTCCTTCTTTCTCATTTCAAGCTATTGTTTGCGTCCAATACATTTTATTTAATTTAATTATAGTAGACATGATAGTGAGGGATAGATGGACAGAATTGTATCTTTCACAAGAATTTATTTAGTACTAGCCTCATCTTAAAATTTTGCGAATGAGCCATATTCTAGCAGTTTCATGCTATAGAACCAACTCAAGATGAGTTCTGGAAATGTATAGATACTTTTATTTGAATCCAATTCTATCTCTTATCCCAAATTTGTAAAAAATCGGTTGCTTTGGATATGGTCTAATTTCCCTTTGACAAATTATGTACAACCAAACATGTCTTTAGTTTTTCTTCATATCAAACCTACTTCTTTTATGAGTGATCCATGATGCTAATGTTATTAAGCCTAGAACCTACTCAAGATGAATACTGGAATTATGTGGCATCCTTATCTGTTACTTTGAAGCCTTTTGCATCAGTAGGTATCATTATTGATTATACTGTACTAATTCTTTTATTTATCACAGAAGTAATTATTAATTGTTATGGGGTTCATAACGTAATAATTACTTCCGTTCTATTTTTCCATGTTTCTATAAGATAATTTTCTCTACAAAAGGAAACAATTCCCATAGTGCTTGTTTTAAATATGCTTCCTACAAACTTCCATTAATCTCTTATGTATGTGTGTGTGTGTGTGCGTGTGTACGCATACCTTTTAGTTAATAAGTACTTCTTGCTAGCTACCAATATTGGAGAAATGCTATTTTTTGGTTCTTTATGGATTAAAAGTTCAAGAGAAAAAATTATCGTCTTGTCTGTTTTTGGACATGTTACATCTTATTTGCTACTATATTTTGGTCCTATTTTTCAATTATACTCGCTTCTGCGGTTCTACCCTGCACCAACTACGTGTGTCCAGGCATATAACTTATTCTTTTCATGAATGGTGTTTGTTATGTTAAGAACTCTTTGAAGGTCTGCATTTTGATCTTTATTCAGTACAATAAAAGCATATTTTTGGATAGAACACCTTAGAATCTGAAAATAATAAAAAGATAACTGTGGGGGCAGTGAACCCAAGTTCCAAGAACAGTAGGTGGGGAAGGAGATGGTTACAAGGAAGTGGTGGGTATACGAATTACCATTTTGGTCTGAGATGGGTAAATGCAAGAGCATGTTTTCCTTTTATCTACCTTTTAAATTTTGGTAAAATGCTTCGGAAGGTTGGGAACTTGATGGACAATTTCTATGGTGGGTGATGCTTACATAGTATGCACTTAAATTCAATCAATACGTGCCACAAATAATGCAATTGGGGATTGTTCGAAAGATTTTGTCATTAAGGCTTGTAATTATCATTATTGTTGAGAAGTTGCCTGAGATGGGCCTACTTAATTGGTTATGTAATATTAATGATCCGATGAAATTTATATTCTTGTCTTTTTCTTCTGTCTTTCCTTGTTAGTTTTTTTTTTTCTTTTCTCCTTACCTTTCTTGTGGTTGGAGTAGGCAAGCATGAATCAGAAGGGGTGCATGTTTTTTTGTTTTTTTTTTCCCATTATATATATATATACACATATTCTGAGTGAAATGAAGCAGAAGTGAGGGTCTTGTAAACTGGCCGGTACACGACGAGTCTTGGGAGTACTAATACCGGTACCCCCTTATATACTGGGGTGTGAAGATTTGACACCAAACCGACTGTTTCGTAATTCGTGGCTGTGACTTGTGATTGTTACCAAAATATCAGCTGGTTTGACACTAGATTGGTTGGTTTTGGCACCAAACTAGTCTCGGTTAAAAAAATTGAACATTCATTTTGCAAGAGGCCAGGTTGATTATCTTTAGCAAAATTTAAAAATGAGTGGTCTATAATGCTACAACTCATCTTTAAAGCAACACAGACATTTAACCCAGCCAAGGAAGGACTTATCTTGTAGTTACCATCTGTCACCTTCTTTTTATAAACCTTCTATCTGGGACAAGATTCAAAAGCAATAACTATCCCTTTTAAAGTGCTGTCCATGTTTCACACCTCTGAACCACTTTCAATATAGGAGAAGGTCTTGAATGTGTAATATTTTTGTCTGGTACTATGTTTCCCTTGTATATGTTTATTTATCATTTAGTTGTCATAGATAGAAATTTACTTATGTAAAAAGAATTTGGACTTGTCTTTTACGAGAATATTATCATAGGAGCGATTAAAGCCTTAAATCACTCATTGACTTGAAGTTGATTGGAGTGATTTTAGGAATCCTCCATTGATATTTTTGCTTTTTTTATCGTACTATTTCACCTATAAATAGAGGTGATGCTTTTAAAGAAAATTAAGAGAGAATGGAAGGAAAGAAATGTAGTCATTTGGGCTTTGTGTATCGTGTCGAACCGCGTATATTTTCTGTTCTTCTTTCTTCAATTGTCTCTATCTTCAAATTTTCAACAAGTATAATATAAATTTAACCTTAAAGTGCAATGTTGTCATCTAGTTGATGTGATAAAAACAATAATGTCAAATCTAATTGCATGTTATGCCATTCACGTGGATCGAAGTCTTTTACAAGAATTTCATATACTAGAATTACTAACCCTAGATGTTACTTGTGGTACATGATCCTATAAAACTTAGTAAAAATTGCTAAAGTCTATCTTCATGGAATGCTGTTGTAAAAAGTTACATTATGGTTGGAGTCCTACTCACGGCGACCTGGTCGAATTGGGTGAAGCTGTAATGCATTTTGATCCCTGTGTGCAAGGGAGAATTTCACATAACTGATTTCACTACGTAGCGCTAACACAGGCCTAATATCATTACACTGCGAATGCGTCCGCCACCACGACCATTACCACAACTACGAACCTTGATCATGCCCCAAGCAATAGGTAAAGAAAAACTGTCACATTGACCTTCTGAGTGTAGTAACAAGATAATAGCCTTTTAAAAAAGGATTTCACAGCAAAATGTTCTTTACATTTAAGTCTTCACAAACTGAATCCCAAAATGTATTTACATGCTTCCTAGATGCAAAGGTGCAATAAAACTAGCACGATCCTAGAAATTTCCTATACGATAAAAGCTTCAAAATTCTAAAATATATTCTCTTCATATCCAATGTGTCTCTCTCTTCCAGATTTGTTCATAAGAATGAGCTTGACAGAGTGGAGCACGCAATAAAAAGTCATAGCCCCAAATTTCTTATAAAGAAAATCTAAACGGATATTATAATCGTTTGTTATACGGAGTCTTAACATTAAATATTGCCAAATTTGTCAATTAAATGATGTACTGAGATAAACCATCATGTATGTCAATAAACCAAAACAGATAAGAATCTATATTTATCATTTACTAACCATTAAAAGTTATGATGCCATGTATCGCAATGCTGTACAATGCACAGGTGTTGAACATTCCTCTCGCTCAACATTCTATTAGACTTAGAATTCTGCTATTCGAATCCAATCAGATTCAACTGGTCTCGTTTCAATAAGGATTTTATTTTTCCCAACAAATCTTAATACATGCCCAAATTTGTTTGTTGTGTTATAGAAAGGATCATAAGGGCGTTCTTCCACATATGAAGCAAATCATTTAGCATCAGACACTTCGGAAATGCTTCAACTAACACAGAATCATTGAGAATTTAAGCAGGTGAGACATGCCTAAACAACATGGAAACAAGAGTCCAGAGTATTTTTTACCATGCAAGCATTAAAACCTTTTAAGAGAACTTGCTTCTTCCCATTCCTTGAGGTTCGTTCATCGATAACTAGTTCCTATAATGAACCCTCAAATGATTGTCAACAGGCGATCTATCCGGCATTTATATGCCATGTGTAGATACTCATCCTAATCTTTCCTTCTCCACCGGAAAGGAGCATGAATACATTAATTTTGGCGTTTGTTGTAGTCGGTGTACTTAATCTTTTCATACTTCTATTCTGCTAAATGATGGAAAACACGTTTGTAATTATGATTATTGCCGATCAAAGCGTGTTCTATTTCACTGGGTTGGTGTATTAAATGACTGGAATTTGGTACTTGTGCATAAACTATCACGTGCGCAGATACCCTGTCATTATTGGTGAATGCGGAGATACTGAAAAATTAGTAAATGGTTTGGAGTGAGAATGTGGATGCAGTTGCTGTAAGTTTTGTTGGGATTTTCTTTCCAATAAATATGTCTTACACAGTGTTGTTAAAGGTGCCCCTAGGCGTGCGCCTAGGCTCCAGGCTCCTTAAGTGTGGGCAAGAGCGCCTTTGACAACAATTGCGCCTTTATTAGGAATCAACTTATGTAACAGAGTTGATCCACTAAGGTATTGAGCAGCGGTGTAGGATCAGATCCCAACAAAATATGAATGCTTTAGTAAGAATTTTATTTTTTTATTGTATTTTTCGTTGTGTTGGCTCACTTCACTTAGGCATGTACCTCGCCTAGCCTCACGCCTAGAGCCTCACGCCTAGGTTCTAGAGGACCTCTAGCGCCTTAGTGTGCCTTGAGCCTTTAATAACTATGGTCTTACAAAGTCGATGGTCATTTCTTATTTCTATAGAAGAATATAACATGCCAAGGGTCTTTGAACTTGGTTTCCCTAGAAGTACTTGTCACAGAATTCCAGCTACCAACCTTATTGGAGAGTCGAGCAAAGCCTATTCTGTGGTAAAATGACTGCAGCACTCACTCCAGTCGTCCCTGCACAATAACTGAAACACGCTTGCAGTGCCCACGATTGTTGGCAACTGGCAAGCTAAACCCATGGGCCAGAAGTGCTAAGACTACAAGTAATACAACTAGGTTTATGCTTAAACTAAATTTAGTGGAATGAAGCCAAATCACAAATTTGAAGTCCTATCTTTTGCCAACACGGTAGTCACCCATTGACAATGAGATCCTAGATATTTTTGAACACTTTAGCTAATTTATAGCATCGATATCTTGGAAGCATCACAAATTTCGGTCTGCAGTTCAAGTTTGTCACATGGTCAGATTAAAAGCTGGACAATTCGGTTTGAAATTTTTTGCTAATCCATGCTAGAGTAACCTTTTGGTAATTGTTTTCTTGGTCTAATAGGTGCCAAATACAACACAAAACGAAGGTAAAATTCTTCAAAACTAGAATCCTCACTTACCTGTCAATTGTTTTGAAATAGGTATGAAATTACTGAAGTGGTTGTCCATGAGTTCATCAGTCCTTTTATCCCCCCTTCTCTCCCCTCTTTCTTTTTGGTTTCTGCACTAATTCTTTTATATTTTATTTTGTATTAAGTCATTCTCTCTCTCTATAGACACACTATTATGTCGTAGAAGTGAGGCTTCACACACGGTTATGGAAATTAAAATTGTCCAATTATCGTCTCCTACTATTTAACATTACAATGAATATTGCCACAAATATTCCTAAATTTCA
Organism: Cornus suecica; assembly: GCA_963922005.1. NCBI lineage: Eukaryota > Viridiplantae > Streptophyta > Magnoliopsida > Cornales > Cornaceae > Cornus > Cornus suecica. The sequence continues at coordinate 41,280,750 of OY998245.1, read as the reverse complement.
AAATGTGGGATGCACTCCCCTTTTGAGTGCCTTTTATATACTTCTTACTTATCAAATATATATATTTTTGATTTTATTTAACGATTTTATTTTATTTTATTTTCCCTTTTGTTTTCTCTTTACCAAGTTCCTCTCCATAATCGGTCTCATTGTACCACTGTCACTTGCTTTGAATTTGCTTAGTCAACCACCTTACCTTACCATCGATTCTGCCATGATTTCACCCCTTTTCATTTTTCTCTTAAATTGTTTTAACCTTCATTCCATATTGGTTCAACAATTTCATGAACTTTTACCACTATTCGGATGAAATCTATTCGTTCTTCCAAAAATGGTAGCTCATGTAATCTACTTGCCTATTTCCTTTCCACTCAATAAAGGAAAATAGAGTGTTGGGCTTGGACTAGGATCCTCTTAAGTTTAAAGTTGATATCTAGGATCCTCTCAAGTTAAAGTTTACATTACATGAATTGAATCCTGCAAAGTTCTATTTATTTATTTGTTTTTTCCGATTAATTTATGGCTTAATAGGCAACATCAGCTGTCAAAAATAATTAAAAGTTATCCAAGATCACGTGGTTTTCTTTGTAGGGACTGGCATTATCTTACCACCTCTGTCACCAACCACCACCTCAATTATCACTATTTATCATTTACCATTTCTGTGACCTTCCATCTCTTTCTTTCTACTTTTTGTTTGTTTTTTGCCCTTTTTCCCTCTAAACCTACACTACTACACTATCATCATCTATTGGATCAGTATTGGCTTGTTACCCACTAGAATCACCCCAAAAAACCCTAGTTCTGTTAACCTATCTCCTTGGGCTCACCACCCAATTTCTTTTACCTATTCCAAACCGTCTCATAGGAATAAATAGTCAAATTCATCTTCTTGTGCTTCCTTTTTACCAATTCTCACCTAGGGGATCCAATCTAAAAGTCTCATCTCACTAACTCTTATAATGTTTTTTTTAAGTAGTCACCAAATTATATTGGGTTGCATACTTTCTGCATAACCTCGTCAAACTAATCAAATTAAGCACTAACAATAGGTGGTTTATTTCTAAATTTTGTGTATGTATGCAGTATATATTTGTGAACATAGTTATATTAGAAGGATTGGTAGCACTATATTGGTTTATATATTGATGGAAGTAGCAATAGTTGTGTTGGAGCATTCATTGCTGTTGATGGTTATTGTGGCATGAACAGCGGTGAAAAGATGTTGAAGTATCAGTGTTGTTTAGAACAAAGCATGAGGCGGCGATGGAGGTAATTTGCTGATCATATGCACTGTATCGTCTTAAGAACATTGTTTTGAAATATAATTTTAAGTGATTGATGTGGAACCCTCTAAGTCATGAATTCAAAGAATAGGTTCCGAGTCAAATCTATGTAGAGATGATACAGAAGAATCACAGTAGGAACAAGAGAAATCTGTGGAATTGGAGAGTTTTGTACGAGATCAATAAAGACGACCCCGTAGCTGGTCAAGGACAACCTGCGTGCGTTGATTAACTCTCTAAGTCATGAATTTAAAGAAAAGATTATGAGTTGAATCTATATAGGGGTGCTACTAAAGAATCATTTGTGATCCAGAAGGGAATGAAATGGAATCTGGACCAAAATTAACAAATCCATTTTTATAAGAAATTTAGTGTCTAATAGCACACCCGTTGCAAAATCCTTATATTGATCAACTCCTATACCATAGAAATTGGCATCCAAGTTCAATTGCAGCAGTCAACCACTTGATTCTTTAGAGAAGAATAAGAAAATGGATGGGGGTCTGCATTTTATTCTATAATTACCTATCTATTTGCTGTTGAACCACTTGAGTTGTGTTTGTGCAGCTGGAATAGAGGAATTCCACTGCATCTTGCATAACATCTAAAATAGGGTTGTTTTGTTTTCTTGTCTTTGTGATTCTTGTAAACGAAGTATGCGATCTTTTGTAGGTTTTGAGAAATAACACCAGTTATAAAATTTATTAGAAGTTCAAAGTATTGTATGTATTCATCTGATAAAAATCAAAATGGTAACTGGTGCAAAGGTTAATTTGTGCATTTGAATGCTAATTGGTTTGCAATAGATCTATTTGTATTTTTGTCTTCAGGTATCGTGTTAAATTTATTCATATTTCAATGTTCTGTTTAAACAATAATAATATGTGGTCTTCCTTAATGTTTTTGTATATCTTGATCGAATATTTGATTTGTTTTTTAGTCTTGGAGCTCCTCCTGTTAGAGGACCGAAGGGAAAATCTCTGAGAATTTCCGCCTTCAAAGGCACTGCCCAAAAGGATGAATCAGGAGGCAGAACAGGTGGATCAAAGTCAGCTAAGAAGCCTGTCAAAGTTTCTTATGTAGAGCGAGAAGATGAAGAGACTTTTAAAGAACAGAATGATCCACTTTCTCATGCTTCTGAAGCTGATGAGGGGAGAATAGCTGGATCTTTGGCTATCCAAAAATTATTTAAGAATTGGTTGACATTGTTGCGCACACAAACACCAAATGAAGTTGCAAATGAGATTTTAGAGGGACCAGCCCGAAGGGAAATATCCGGAACTGAGAATGGATTGCAAAAGAAAGAAAGAGGTGAGGTTCTAAAGGCAGTTTGGTGCAGTTTTCTGGGTCTGGATGCAACAGTAAAGATACCTTTATTGATATTGTGAGTATAATTTTTTTCTCACCACACTAAAAAATTTAGTTTTGAAGTTTGAGGTATCCTTCTTTACTTCATTGTTTTTGTATGGAAATGTTGGAAATAGGGAAAGGACCCGTCGATCAAACACCTCACTGTTCTACTTTTTTTCCTTCACCGCCCCCCCTCCTCTCCCTCTGAAGGTCTTCCTGTTCTTAACTCTGTTTCTTTGGCCAAGCTTTCCTGACCCAAAATGGTTTTTGTCTTTTGTTGTCTCCGATAGTTCTTTGTTCTTTATACATTTACAGTGCTTTGTTTGTTTTGGGGTAAAATGTGTTTTGAAGAAATATATTCCGATATTCGGTGTTTGGTTTTCCAAGAGTGGTAAAATAAGATTCCTGGAAATCATTAATGCCAGTTTTAACAAAATCTCAACGAAATCAGTAAGTTATCATATCACATATCTCTTACATCACCAAAGTTATAGGAGGGAGATAAGCGGTCATGATTGAGAGGAGAGAGAAAATTGTTGTTAATCAACAGACGGGAGGAGGGGGGAGAGGCTGCTCATTGTTCATCAAGTTCAACTTTTTAGGATTTTCCGAGTTTGGACTGGTGTATATTTTTCTATTCAGAAATATACATATATAATATATATATATATATACATACACCTGTTAATATATAAATGGTATATACATGCCAGATTAAGAGTGCAGTGTGTGGTCTGGAGAAATTTGCTCTGTTCCTTATCAGTTTAATTTGTTTTCCCTATGGGCAGATATATATTTACATTTCTATATTTAATCCAAAATAAAAATAAAATGAGCATAACATATCTCTTTTTCCAACCTATTGATCATTCATGTTGCGGAGCTCTACATTAGTTTATATGTACAGAAATTGGTTTTGGTTCAACTTTGACAGCATGTAGCTACTATATCTTTATGGTCTGTGAAATTGATTGAGTAGGAAATTTGAGATCGCCATTACTCTTCAGGTGGAAATAGTTTGAAAAAATATCACTTGATAGACTGATTATTATCATAACTACTGATTATTGTAGTTCAGGCATTTTCTGATTCCATGATTTCATTATCTACATTGTTTAGATAGAAGTTGATAATGTGAGATTTTCCCCCTCCACTGGTTATGCTGTCATCTTAAATTAATTTGATGATGTGCACGGTTTTATAGGATTTAAGTTTTTCTTTCTTCCACCACCTACAATCACCTCTGTTCTTCTAACCGATGTGTTGTATTTGCAGCATTCCTTTTTACATGGCTGTAAACGTGTTATATGGAGCTGAAGTTTCGAAGGAGTTGACCCCTTTGTGGATTTTAGGGCCACTAATTGTGGCGCTCTACATCCAGATTTTCCGAGGCTTGTGCTCGCTTTATGTTTTCAGCTTCAAGCAGACGGTTAAAGTGATCAAGAACATACCGAGCTACTCGCTAGTGGCTTTCAGTTATATTGCTCGTGGGAAGCTCAAAGATGACTTGCGAGCTCTTTTTTGGCAACCCCTGGTGGACATTAAGAACTTGGACTACAAAGAACTATCAAAAAGGAAGTTGAAAGATCTGCAAGCGTGGGCTATGGAGAAGTACATCGATTATGTGGAATCAATATGGCCTTTCTATTGTAGAACAATCAGGTTTCTGAAGCGCGCCAACCTAATCTAGATTTGGGGTTTTTATTTGAGAGATGTTATGTAATGAGCGGATGTCATTCAAATTCCGGTATTTTGTTTTTTTTGGTGAAAAATGTTTCAATGAACAGAAATTTAAATTGCTTGTAACCCATTTTAGACTAGGGTTCTTGAGACATTTGAGCAAGTTTGGGATCACAAATAGATGAGCTGGTCAAAATGTGTAGTATATTTGTGCATTGTGATCTAATTGTCAAATTAGTTCGAGATATTTCCTTCTGCAATCTATAGCTATTGTATAGGTTTTGTATGGTGGTTTGGCATTTCAGTCATTGTATGTGTTTTCCCTCATTTTTACCCCTTTGCTATGGGCAGGCTGGATCAGTATAAATTAAGGATGAAAGACCTGTCTGGGTTGGATTTTGTGCCCATTCAGATCTGTTTACAATTTTTTTTTATCTTTTAATTTTTGTTATTTTTTATTTTTTCACTTCTTATTTTTTTAAAAAAATTGTTAGGGATTTATTATTTTTGTTCTTGTTTTCTTTGTTGTGTTGTGCTTCTTGTCTGGAGAATGGATTTCTCTCAAATTAAATATGATTTGCGGAGTGTCCTGTTTATTAAATCAAATTATGAGTCTCGACTCTCGGATGTTCCATAAGGAGGTGATAATATAAGTAATTTTTTTTTTTTTTTGTATTAATGTTTATTATTCTAAAAACACATTCAAATGTTTTTTTGTATATTTTCCTGATTATTTAGTTATCTAAAAAAAGAACCAGACTTTTTGTTTATGAAAAATCTAAAGAAATTGTGAAATGATTATTAGTTCTCTTTTTTAGGAAAATAACATGATTTGGTTAAATATATAAGGAGCAAATCCAATTCTCACATGGGTGAAAAGTTGATGCAATGTCTAATTGTGTTGTAAATGCAGAAAAATACATAATAATAATTGGGTTTAAAAATTAGATCATTTATTCAATATTTTATCACATATTTATACACAACTTGGTCCATGGGTCAAATCCCTTTCCCAAGTTTATCAATCCCTTAAATCGTGAGATTTAATAATTTTTTTTCCTTATGGACTCTATAATCCATAAATAGGACAACTCCCTAACTTGTGGATCACTTATTTTCTAGAATTTTCCATAGGCCCATTATTTCTTTAGCCCATTCGTTTCCGGGCCATCCGTCTTCGGCCCATCTGTCTTCGGATCATATATTTATTTGGGTTATTCCCACCGACACCCCCTCAAAGAGACCTTAATCCCACACGGACCCCCTCGATATTGAGTATTCCCACACGGACCCCCTCTGACAGACGGTCATTAGATTTATTGACGTTTTATTGTGAAATTACTAATTTGCCCTTCGATATATATTTAAAAAAGAGGTAAATTTCTGTAGCACCCCCTAAAGTTTCACTTATTACATTAGGGTAATATATAAAGTATGAAATTACCCATATGCCCAATATATATATATATATATATATATATATATATTACGAAAATATATAAAATATATATTTTTTAGAAAAAATATATATATAATTTGAAAAAATATATAAATTATAAAATTCAAAAATAATATATAAAATTTGAAAGAAATATTTAAAATTCAAAAAAATTATATAAAATCGGAAAATGCAAAAAAAATATAAAATTAAAAAAAATAATAAAGTTTTGAAAAATTATATTAAAATATGAAAATATATAAAATTTAGAAAAATATATATATAAAGGGGAAAAATATATAGATTCAAAAAAATATTTAAATTTAAAAAAACATACCTAAATTATAAAGTTCAAGAATAATATATAAAATTTGAAAGAAATATTTAAAATTAAAAAAAATTGTATTAAAATTTCAAAATATATATAAAATTCGAAAAAATATATTTTAAAATTTAAAAAATATTATAAATTCGAAAATAAATATAATATTAAAAATATATATAAATTTCGAAATTATTCTTTTTTCAAAAAAACATATTAAATTTCAAAAATAAATATAAAAATCGCAAAAAAACATAAAATTTTAAAAATATATATTAAATTTCGAAAAATATTATAAAATTTGAAAATAAATATAAAATTCAAAATATATATATATTAAATTTTTTAAAAAAAATACTAAATTAGAAAATAAATATAAAATTAAAAAAACATTTAAAATTTATTTAATTCATTCACTCTCTCTCTCTTTCTCTCTCTCTCTCTCTCACACACACACACACACCTCCCTGCATACTTCTGCACACATATATATATATACACACACACACATATATATATATGTATACGGGTAATATATAGTAGCATATATATATATATGTATATATGGGTATGTAATATATACAATCCCCATATTCAATCTATCTCCCAATTTCCCACTTCCAATCTATCTATATATATAAATTAGGGTTAGGGTTTTGAGATGCCCAAATTGAAGAAGAAGAAGGATATGCAAGTCATTTTATATCATTTTGAGGGCAAAATAGACAATTCACAGGGTGGTTAACGGCGTGGAGACGGAGGGGGTCTTTGTGGGACAAAATTCAATTTTGAGGGGATCCGAGTGTGAATAGTGAATATCGAGGGGGTTTGTGTGGAATTAGGGTATCTTTGAGGGGGTGTCAGTGGTATTTACCCTATTTATTTTGACTATTACATAGGGCCCTGAGATTATGGGCTTATGATTTTCTTTTTAAAGCCCATGACCGGAAATTTGAATACCACTATACACATAGATATATATATATATATATGCACTTTTTTGGGAAATGATGGTTAGTGGGTTGTCAATCATTATTGAGCATTTATTGGCATTTGAAATGAGTGACCATTACTTCCTCAATCTCAGCACCATGACGGCTCCTCGTGGGTCGTGTGACCTTCGGGCTTCGTGCGGTCCTTTGGCATGCTTCATTCATTCTATAAAAACCCACTTCATGCTACCTCATTTCTTCTTTCACTTTTATTTGCAATTCTTTGCCCCTGCTCTTCTCCTTTTTATTTTCATCTTTGCAGCTTGTCTCTCTCTCATCCCTGTTATCTTCTCCGTTTGGTCAGTACAGATCTTTCAGCATAACAGAAATCCATTTCTACCCCGAAGCTTTCCTTGATTTTTACCATTAGCTGAGTAAGTCGATTGGTCTTTTCCTTTCCTTTATTTCTTTAATTTTCACCTCTACCCCCCTTCTGTCTCTTCTACCTTTCTTGACACTATGTTTGACAGTGATGACACCTGGTCAGTAGAGGAGGTCGTTCTATCCTCTACTACGGGCATTGATCCCACCAGTAGTGACAGTCCCTCGTCTACCTGTCAAGGGGTCCCAAAATCAGTTTCCCAAAGCACCGATCTTCCGGGTTCATCAACGAATCCGGGAACACCCATTTCAAGGGGTCCCAATGAATCTGTGGACCCTAAGCCCTCTGAACCATTCGTAGTGGCCCCACTTAAGAAAACTCGTCCTGAAGTAGATGTCAAACATCTTCGGGCAGAGACCCAGGTGCCTGGGGATGTAGACGTGGACCCTTACCCAGGTTACCTAGATTTTACCAAGAGTCTGGGACTCCAGCCCGGTAGCATTATGCTATCGGCAGTTCACCTTAGGATTTTAAGGTTTCCTCTTCACCCTTTCTTCCAATATGTGTTCTTTATGTTAGGCCTGCAACAGTCTTAGGATCTTGTCCATTTATATAATAGGGATCTGGGACTTAACTTGGGTCTAGCCGACTTGCTGCTTTGTTACTTTTTCCAAAACGCCAGGGAAAGTAAAGGCAGATACAACCTCTTCCTTTTCCATGGTCGGGCTATATGCACTGGCACAAAGAAGTCCGATAAGGGTTGGAAAGAGAGAATGGTAGTTGTGAGTGGTAATTGGTCTTACCCATTCTCTCGCATATTCCCGATCCCAAACACTTTCGGTGCCATTCGTTTACCCATCTACTGTCCCCTACATAAGGCATCTTGCCTTTGTGAGTATTGTGACTTACATCGGGGGGATTATGCCTATAAGTTTCTAGGTTATGAGGATAGGGATATCCCTCTATCCTTTATAAAAGAACGAATAACCATCTTGAAAACAAAAATCTGGGGCAATGTCCGATCTGCTACTGACCTGCTTACTTCGACAAACCTGGAGTCAATTTCTAACTTGGGCGCTGTTGTTGACATGATGGACTTGCCCGACAAACCCCTTTCTGCTAGACGCCCTCAAGTTCCCAAAGGGGTCACCCTGGTTGATGTTGTACCACTCTCAACAGCACCTTCGGCGCCTCCAGTACCTTCGCCAACTCAGAATCCGGTAGCCCTTCCTCAGTCTCCTCCTGTAAATCCTCTAGTCACCAAGACCCGATCCAGTACAGGCGGTGGGGCGGCTAATAAGAGGCCCATAACGCAAGCAACTGATGCCTCTACAAGCGAAACCCCCCAGGCTCAGGAGGCCTCCCGTACTTTAATTCCTTGGGAACCGAAGTTCCTTCTACCAGATGGGACTCTGGTCTGCGCTGATCATCTCACCATTACCCCATCCAGAAGCTTTTTGGGCTATGGCAAAAGGGATTTGGATTCCGGCCGATAGGGCCGCTCAATAAAAAATCTCCAGGACCGATCTTGCGAAGAAGACTTCTATAATGGTCATGGAGGTATATACTTGTTCTTCCTTTTGCACTGGGTTTACTTATTGTTACCACTTCATGTACTAATCATTTCCTTTCTATGCAACTTCTTTATGGGGTCCAGGCCTACAACAATGTTGTGGAGTCTGACGTCAAGGATATGGCCAATATGAAGGCCCAGATAAGGCAAAACAACGACCATCGGGTCGCTTTGGTCAAAGAAGCTGATGACCTTTGTCAGACCGTCTCAGAGCAGAAAAACCTTTTGGAGACCGGTGAGGGGGAGAAGCGGGCTCTGGCCGCTGAAAAGATAGCTTTGGCTGCTGAGCTTGAAAAAGTGAAAGTAGCCAACCAGAAGATGGCAACTGAAAAAGCAGAGTTAGAGAACCTTCTGGCTCTTGAATGGGCTAAGGTGGAGGTGTGCCGCTTGGGGGGCCTGGATATGTACAACTGATACTGCACCATCTATGATATCCGAACGGTCAGGGCCTGGCGAGAGAGGCACAAAATGGAGCACATTCCTCTAGAAGCTCGGGAGTTTAAGACCGCTAAGGAATTTGATGCCCACATGGGAGTGTCCCTTCCCTACAAAAACCCTCCCGCCTCCGAAAAGGAGAAGCGGTTCGCTGCCATTCTGAAGGGAGAAGAATATCAACCTCCCGATCAGTAGAATAGGTTTTTAAGTTTATCTGTACTTACCCTTTCCAAAAGGGTATTTTTGTAATTTCCTTCCTTATCAATGAAAAAGAACTTTTCCCACCTTAGTGTTTGTTTTGTTCTTTTTTTCATGCAATATTCAATCTTCGGGCATATGGCTCCTGATACTTTTTCCTCTAGCTAGTTCATATTATGATTGAAATTCAAAACTTAGGAAATTTTACTTTAATATTGGAGCCTTCGGGCATATGGCCCCTCAAGCTTATCTTTGTCCTCTGGTTAATTCAAATCAGGTTTGAACTTTAACACTTAGGAAAATTTTAATTTCAAATTTGAGCCTTCGGGCATATGGCCCCTGAGGCTTGCCTTTGTCCTTTAGTTAGTTCAAATCAGTTTGAACTTTAACACTTAGGAAATTTTTTTAATTAAACATGGAGCCTTCGGGCATCTGTCCCCTGAGGCTTGTTTTTATCCTCTGGTTAGTTCAAATCAGGTTTGAACTCAAACACTTAGAATTTTTTTAATTAAACATGGAGACTTCGGGCATTTGGCCCCTCAAGCTTGTTTTTATTCTCTGGTTAGTTCAAATCAGGTTTAAACTCAAACACTTAGGACAATTTTAATTAAACATGGAATCTTTTATAAAGTACTAATCTGAAAATGGAATGTATCTTTATTCATAGAATCGTGAAGCAGATGTGCCGAACATCGGGCACAAATGTTTTATTATAATTAGAAAAATGTGTCGTATGTAAGACACAATTTTATTTTACTGTTTAACAAGAAAAGAAACTATCTAAGGATAATACCTCTTCAACCAATAAGCATTCTGAGAGTTGGGTTCGATGCGGCCTGTCTCGTTCTTCCAGACCCGATAAGCACCGCGTCCGATAACCTCAATAATCGTATAGGGTCCTTCCCATGTTTCTCTTAATTTTCCCACAATACCAATCTTTCTTCTCAGCACCATATCGCCTACCTGAAATTCTCTTATTTTGACCTTCTGGTTGAACCGAGAGCTGACTTGTTGTTGATAGGTCGCTATCCTTATCCCAGCAACTTCTCTTCTTTCCTCCAACATGTCCAAATCATGGGCGAGATGCTGGTTGTTTAAACCTTCCTCCCAAGGCCGACCTCTTAGGATATGTACCCTTAATTAGGTCGGGATAACAGCTTCGGCACCATAGGTCATGGAAAAAGGGGTCTCCCCTGTTGGCTGTCTTGGGGTAGTCCGATAGGACCATAAGACTTCAGGTAATTTCTCCAGCCAGGCTCTCTTTGCTTCATCAAGCTTTTTCCCGAGTGTATAAAAAATTGTTCTGTTTGTCCTTTCAGCTTGCCCATTTTCCTGTGGATAGCCAACGGAAGAAGTATTCTGATTGATTCTATACTTTGCCAGGAACACTCGTACTTTCATGTTATCCAAATTGGTACCATTATCCATCATTATAGTTCGGGGTAGGCCGAACCTACAAATGATATGGCTCCAGATGAACTTGATGACATGGCTACTCTTGATAGTAGGGTAGGCCTCGGCTTCTACCCATTTGGTAAAGTAATCCGTGGCCAAGAGAACATGAGTGGTGGACCATATAGCCCGTGGAAGAGGACCCACAATATCCATACCCCATCGGGCAAAGGGGTGAGGGATAATTGTTGGGTTCAGTAATTCCGGAGGTGGATGAATGACATCTCCATGAAATTGGAACTTTTTATAATGCCGAGTGAAAACCTCAACATCCCTTGATAGATAAGGCCAGAAATATCCCTGGGTGAGAACTTTATGGGTTAAAGACCTCCCTCCGGAATGATTGCCACATGATCCTGCATGAATTTCTTCCATGACCGCAGAAGCTTTGGAGGGTGTGAGACATCTTAGATACGGTCCGGAGAAAGACTTGCGGTAGAGCTGACCGTTGTAAAGAGCATATCTGGCGGCTTTCATCCTTATCTTCCGGGCCTCTAGCTTGGATTCAGGTTACGTGCCGGTCTTCAAATAGTCTGCTATCATAGCTTCCACTTGTCTCCTAAGGCTCCTGCACTCGTTGGCATGATGTCCTTATTCGCCATGGAAAACGCAGTTCCTTGACATGTCCCTTTGATCCATCAGTTGCTTGATGGGTGGGGGCGATCGGAAGATTCATTTACCCTTAGTCTCCTGATACAGTTTTGCTAGTGTAACTTTTAATGGGGTAATTTTATCCTCAAACCTTTGGCGTTTTTCTGGGATTAGGGAGGGAGCAGGAGGAGCACCCGACCGCTTCCGATCGGAGACCCGATCCTTAACCTTTGGTTCGGATACCCTTGCCTCTACACTTGCAAAGGCTGTCCTTCTTTGTTGTATGGCCAATTCCTCTTCTATCCGGAGGTGCCCTTGTGTCCTGGAATTGAGTTCCCCGATGTCTGCCGGTGGCCTTTTGACCAAGGACTGATGGAACTTGGTTCTTGGGATCAAGGCCATTCTGAAAGCCTCAACGGCTGAGTGCTAATCGTAGTTGTCAATTGAAGACATCTCTATATTAAATCGTGAGACAAAACTTTTCAGGGATTCGCCTTTTCTTGGATCATGGTGAACAGACTGGATATAGTTTTCTTCTGCCTTTTGTTACCGAAGTACTGGGCAATGAATAACTCGCAGAGTCAGAGCCAACTTCCAATGGATCGGGGCGGTTGCTTTGTGAACCAGAGTAGGGCTGCTTCGGTCAAGCTGGTGGGGAAGACTTTGCATAATAAGGCCTCGTTTTCGTTGTAAACATTCATCTTGGTATGAATGTGGTAGATTTGCTCCGTTGGATCTTTTGTGCCGTTAAACAAGGTGAACTTCGGTAATCTGAACCTCTCCGGGTAGGGCACACTGGTGATCGACACGGTGAACGGTGTCTGCACGACGTCGATGGATGCCTCGGAAGCCAGATCGATAGGGGTATGTACCTTCAGATCCTTAAGCACTTCCCTATGGAATCTAGATATGATTTCCTTCAGTTTCCTCATAGTCAGAACCTCCTCGGGGTTGCGTCCCCCGAGAACCTGTAGCGATGACTCCGCGTGCTCTTCCCGATCGTTGTTGGATTTAACGGAGATGTTGTCCTTGTTTGTCTGGCGGCCTATAGATCGTTCATGCTGGCTGGACTGCTCGTCGTTCTGGACTTCTTGAGGGTTCTGAAGCTGAGCTAGTTTTGCCACCAGTTCAACGTTCTGCCTCTCCAATGCGGCAGTCCTCTCCTCCAAGGCTCGCCTAATTGGATCTTCAGGCTGTTGGCCTCCGTTGGGAGGTAGATCAGTCTGGTGTGAACGTGTGATCACCGCCATTGATGGTATGAATCTTAGCTTTTGTAGAGAGTGAGAAACTTATTGAAAAAGATTTCAATAATAAGGTTTCCCACAGACAGTGCCAATTATGTAGATGCAGAAATATACACAATAATAATTAGGTTTAAAAATTAGATCATTTATTCAATATTTCATCACATATTTATACACAACTTGGTCCATGGGTCAAATACCTTTCCCAAGTTTATCAATCCCTTAAATTGTGGGATTTAATAAATCTTTTTCCTTATGGACTCTATAATCCATAAATAGGACAACTCCCTAATTTGTGGATCACTTATTTTCTAGAATTTTTCATAAGCCCATTATTTCTTTAGCCCATTCGTTTCCGGCCCATCCGACTTCGACCCATCTGTCTTCGGCCCATCAGTCCAATAACCCATCCTTGTTGGATCATATATTTAGTTTGACTATTAAGGTGTACAACGTACTATTGAAAGACATCTTTATAAAATATATATTATTTAAAGTAAGTAATTTCAATATAATTCTGAAGAAAATTTTAACAAGTGTAAAGTACCAAAATATCAATCCGCGTTGGTGGAAAAAAAATTCATCCACACCAATTATAATAACTAGATTAATTATTAATTTTGTTCTAATTTCTTGCTCATCGATGAACAATAAATCTATTATTGAGGATGAAGTAATGTGAAGTTTTAAGTTGTTTTTTTATTAATTAATTAATTTTATAACAACCAAAGAATAAAAACATGTTTTTTATTTATTATATTATGTTTATGTGATGGAGGAAATAAATAAATGAAAATTTCCAAACAACTTAAAAACAGACGATATAAATAACGGAGACCGCTCTCTACCTTCACAGTTGACACACAGACACATACACAAAGACACACTATTCTCTCACCGCCCAACACACATACCTCAAAATCTCCGAATCCTCAATTTTTCCTCGCAACTACTCAACTTTCTCTCAAAATTTTCAATTGGGTATCTCTAGTTTTCCTCCACACTTGATGGGTTCTTCTTAAAATCAATCAACATGCACTTCTTGACTCTCTAACAGATTGGGCTTGTTGTTTTCATTGGTTGCATCAATGGCTGTCAAAATTGGTTCTTCCTATTATTGTGTTTCCACCTCTCTCTCTTACCCTTTTCAGCCCAGAAGAAGTTCACAGGTATGTTCCCTTTGATTCACTAGAGTAGCCAATTCAATTGATTTTGACTTTAATGTTTTACTGGGGAATTTATGTCTCATTGTGTATCTATATATGTATATATATATATGTATTTGGTAGGGTTTATAGTACCCAACTAACTTTGAAAGCATGTTCATTGGAGGTGGTTGGTGAATCTGATTATAGGTGTATCTAATTTTGTGTCTGTTTATTACTTGCAATGATTATGTATCTGTAGTTGAATATAAAAACTATAGAAAGCTGTTTACTTGGGTGAGACATGGCTCAAAAGAGGATGCTCCTACTTGGTTTGGTTAGTATAGGGAATATTCATAGATATGTAGCTAGTGTATACTGTGTATTCTTTGTTGGTAGTAAAATAAAAGAAGCAATGCAATCAATAAGAAAAACAATCACACAAGATAACACATGCTGCACAGGCACTAGGGTTTTGTAAATCCTAGTTTTTATATGGAATCACTTTTAGGTTAATAAAAATCCAAGAAGGATATTCCGAGTTTCTTAATGTTGGTCAATTGAAGTTACAGTAAGCTGTGGTCAAAGTTTGCACTGGACTCTGCAATCTATATTTCCTTAGGTATAATCATTTCTACTTTGGCCAACACTGCTCCACATGACTGAAGTTAATAGAGCTCCGATCAGTGTTTCTTAATGTTCGTCAATTGAAGTGACCGTAAGCATCGACCAATCAAAACTTGCTCCAGACTTGGTACCATTTCAAACTGGGAATCTAAATGCTTTCACTGATTAGTGGAAATTGTGTTTTCTTAAAGACTATTTTCTTTCCACATCACAGATGGTATTCCTATTGTCCCTACAGTGCTTTCAAACTCGCCCATTTCATTCCATTTTGCTGCAGTATGGTGGATTCCTCTCTAGTTTTATCTTATGTAATCTATTTACATATTTTTACTTCAGATAAGGGTTCATATAAGTAGCTTTGTTGACAGAAGGGATGGCATGTTGATGACTTTAGGCACCTATAGTACTACAGATAATAGTGTCATGATGAACTTTAGAGTAGTAAATCAATCGATAACCTTCGTGATCTAATTTGCGAATGTGAGTACATATGTTCAAATTAAAAATCAAACTCAAAATTCTTATTGGAAGACTTTAACAATAATTCTTTTGGAGAATAATGCTATAGAAGATGATTTTTTATTTATTTATTTTTTTCATTATTCACTCTCATTGAAAAGTAACAAATTGCTTACAAGTGTAGCCTATTGTTTTGTATCACCTCTCGTCTTATTGATGGGGTTTAAGGTGTTGGCCCTGGTACACTCTCTATGTTATCATTGAAGGTTGTTGAAATTAGTGTAATATTGACTTACTAACTTTCTGGTTAGCAGCCCTATATATATATATATATATATATAAATATTAGGGCAACACATAGATGGGTACACAAAATCATATGGGCCTGACCCATATTGGGTCAAGCCCAAAGACACCCACACACTATAACTAACACTCCCCCTCAAGCTGGAGCATATATATTAATCATGCCCAGCTTGTTACATATATAAGAACCCGATTGCCCATAAGAGATTTAGTAAACACATCTGCTAGTTGATCACTGGTCTTCACATGCTTCAAAGAGATCTGTCCACCTTGTAGCTTATCCCGCACAAAATGACAATCCACTTCAATATGCTTTGTTCTTTCATGAAAAACAGGATTAGAGGCAATATGTAAAGCTGCTTGATTATCACACCACAACTGGGACGGTTCTGAGGACTTGTAACCAAGCTCATTGAGAAGTTGTTACAAATATATCACCTCACTAGTTAAGTGAGCTAATGCACGATACTTTGATTCAGCACTAGAGCGAGCCACTACATTCTGTTTCTTGCTCTTCCAGGAAATCAAATTACCACCAACGAACACACAGTAACCTGTAGTAGATTTCCTGTCACACGGGGATCTTGCCCAATCAACATCCAGTGGGAAAACACGTTTCTCTTAATAAGGAAGTTGTGTGATTAAATAGTAAATAGGAAACTGTATAAATCATATTTATGGTGTAAATAGTTATACTTTATTTAGGGGATTTTGGCCGCTATGACAATCCTTGATTTATAGGGATTTGAGGTAGGGTAGTTTCCTATTTAGTCAGTTTTTTACTTGTATATATTCAAATCATTGTACAACAGAAGTAGAATCGAATGAGAATATTTCTTCTCCATAATACCTAATTTCTTGACATGGTATTAGAGCTTTAAGCTCTTTGGGAATTCGTTTTTTTTTTCCGCTTGCTTGGCCTTCATTGCCGAGCAATTTTGATTTTCTTTACAGCCTTAATTGCTGTTTTAATTCAATTTCATCTATTCATTCCCTTCAGCCTTTTCCTTCGATTATCTTCGACAATTCTGATATGACTCTCTTCAGCAGTCCTTGACCTTTCAGATCTCTATTTGATCCTTCCATTACACCTAATCTCCAACAGCCATGTCAGAAATCACCTTTGAGACACAGGTTATTGACACAAACTCTGCTCCATCTTTGGGGGATTTACAGAATTTGTAGGTTGGATATAGATTGAATGGAAAAAACTACCTGAAATGGTCGCAGGTGGTCCGAACTTTCTTGAAAGGGAAAGGCAAGTTGAGTCACTTGCTTGGTACATGTCCCAAATCAGGGGATCCCAAATTTGATGCTTGGGATGAAGAGGATTCTATGGTGATGTCCTGGCTGTGGAACTCAATATTACCTGAAATCAGCGACACATGTATGTTCTTAACCTCGGCAAAGGAGATATGGTAGGCTGTTCGACAGACTTACTCCAAGGTTCGTGATGCTGCTTAGATTTATGAAATCAAGATTAAGATTTCTGCTACCAAATAGGGAGAACATATTGTCACGGAGTATGCCAATCTCTTAAAGAATCTGTGGCAAGAAATGGATCTTTATCAATGCATCGAACTGAAGTGTAGTGATGACGCAACCATGGTGAAAAGACTCGTAGAGAAAGACAGGATTTATGATTTTCTTGCAGGTCTGAATATGGAGTTTGATCCGGTTAGAGTATAAGTACTTGGGAAAGAGGATTAACCCTCATTAAACGAGACTATTGCTATAATCCGAGCAGAAGAAGGACGAAGAGGAGTTATGGTTGAACCAAAGGCAGTTGAAAGCCTCGGCTATGGTCTCAAAAGGTGCAGGGGTTAAAAGTCCCGACCCTAATCAACAGACTATGTGTACGTATGGTGTAAAACAACAAGCAGGGATGCCATATGGTGTACGTATTGCAAGCAGCCTCGCCATAAAAGTGAACGTTGCTGGAAGCTTCATGGAAAGCCACAATTGTCTAACAAAAGTTGGAACATGAAGACTGGACAACAAAGAGGGCAATGACAGGTTCATATGACTTGCACACAACCACAAGAGCAAGGTGAATTAAATAAAAGTGAAATAGAGAAGCTGAGGAGTTTGTTGGGGACGTTGGAGAAGCCTACTGATGCAGGTGCTTGTTCTTTGGCACTCTCGGGTAAGTATCCTCTCTCTTGTGTCTAAAGTGTCTCAAGCATAACTTTTTCAGGTTCTTGGATCATTGATTTAGGGGCCACAGACCATATGATCCATTCATCACACAAATTCACTTCTTACACTCCATGTCCTAGCAATAAGAAAATAGCCACAGCTGATGGTACATTAGTAACAGTTGTTGGCTGAGGAAGTGTTCTTATAAATCAAACTTTGAAACTTGACAATGTTTTTCATGTTCCAAAACTATCCACAACCACTTGTCCATACATAGGCTCACAAAAGATTTGAATTGTAGTGTGACTTTCTATCCCTCATATTGTGTATTTTAGGACCAGGGTGCGGGGAAGATGATTGGACTTTACTATCTTGAAGAATCAAGTGGGCAAAATAGAACTAAGAATAATTTAGCTTTGTCATTACTTTCTGAGTTTTCTCATTCAAATAAAGACAAGATTTGGCTATATCATCTTCGTCTAGGACATCCTTCATTTGACATTCTTAAAATTATGTTCCCATTGTTATTTAAAGAAGTTAATGGGAAATATTTTCATCGTGATATTTGTGAACTAGCAAAGCACAAGCGTGCTTCTTTCCTGATAAGCAATAAAATAACATTTGTTCCTTTTTTACTCATTCATAGTGATATCTGGGGGCCTTCTACTGTTCCTAATATATGTGGAGCTCGTTGGATTGTTTCGTTCATCGATGATTGTACCCGCGTGTCATGGATTTTTCTTCTAAAACATAAGTCGGATGTGAGTTCAGTTTTTCCTACTTTTCACAATATGATAAAAAATCAATTTGGGGTTGGGATTAAAAAATTCAGATCTGACAATGCTAAGGATTTCTTCAATCAAATTCTGTCACCATTTTTCCGGAAAGAATGAATAATCCATGAGTCATCTTGTGTTAATACCCCTCAACAAAATGGGGTGGCAGAAAAAAAAAATGGCCATCTGTTAGACACTACCTGAGCCTTCCTATTTCAGAAACACATTCCTAAAAATTATTTGGGAGAAGCTCTTCTAACTGCTGCACATCTCACAAATAATTTTGTTCCAATTTTTTTGGTTGTGTCTTTTGTCCATATCCATTCTCATAACAGGGGAAAGTTAGATTTGCGAGCACTTAAAGTGTGTTTTTGTAGGTTATTCGTCCACTCAAAAAGGGGTACAAGTGTTATCACCCTCCAAAATTTTATGTGTCAGTAGATGTCTCATTTGTCGAACGGGAAAGCTATTTTACATGCCCTTATCTTCAGAGGGAGACAACATTTATGGAAGATAAGGACGGGGACTTATTTTTGCTGGAACTTGATTCTCATTCTTCTTCTTCTTCAAATACTCTTATTCCCCAAAATCCTACTACTCAAAAGTCCTCCCATCACCTCTACTCCTATTCAAAGTTCTCCAAACTCTGTTTTTTTTTTTTTTATGGAACCCGAGCCACCTTATACTCCTGAATCACAAACTTTGACAAAGGATAATCAGGTTCAAGGTTTTACTAGCCCACTAAAGGTTTATTCAAGGAAGAAGGCACCTATCATTCAACCTATGCAAGTCCAAGATTCTGAACCAGCTCCTGGTAATGAGGTAACTTCTCTATATGAATCTCCTCAAGAACTTATTTCTGACTCTCATGATGACAGTGACTATAATATTCCCATTGTTATTCGGAAAGGCACAAAAACATACACTCAATACCCGTTATATCCATTGTCTCACTTTGTGTCATATGAGAAACTATCACATAGCCACAAAACCTTACTCACACACCTCAACACCATAACTATTCCCAAAACCGTGCTTGAGGCCTTATGTCATAAGGAATGGAGAGATGCTATGAAAGTTGAAATGGAAGCTTTTGAGAAAAATAGAACTTGGGAATTGGTGGAACCTCCCAAAGGAAAGAATCCAGAGGGATGTAAATTGGTTTTCACTGTCAAATATAAGGCAGATGGGTCTATTGAAAGATATAAGGCAGATGGGTCTATTGAAAGATATAAGGCTAGGTTGGTCGCCAAGGGGTATACTCAAATTTATGGAATTGATTATCTAGAAACCTTTGCCCTAGTTGCAAAAATGAATACTGTGAGAGTACTGTTATCTTTAGCTGTTAATCTTGGGTGGAGTTTGCAACAATTTGATGTCAAGAATGCCTTCTTACATGGCGACCTTGATGAAAAAATCTACATGGAAATTCCTCCTAGCTTTGGTTCAAATCTAGAGGGAAAGAAGGTGTGCAGACTGAAGAAGGCTCTATATGGTCTAAAACAGTCTCCTAGAGCTTGGTTTTGGGCGATTTGCTAAAGTTATGTTAACAATGGGATACAAACAAAGCCAAGGAGACCATACTTTGTTTGTTAAGAACTCGGTTTCAGGGGGAGTGACTAACTTGTTAGTATATGTGGATGATATTGTGGTAACAGGGAATGATATGGAGGGTAGAGAGGACTTAAGGAGGTGTTTGATTAAAGAGTTTGAAATAAAGGAACTTGGTAGACTGAAATACTTTCTTGGCATTAAAGTTGTTCACTCACGGCATGGACTCTTTATATCACAACAAAAATATGTGATGGATTTGCTGAAAGAGATAGGAAAGCTGTGGTGCAAGCCTGCTGAGACTTCTATAGAATTCAACCACATACTTGGAGAAGCTCCCGAGGATGCTACAGTGGATAAAGGTACTTATCAAAGGCTGGTAGGAAGACTAATCTATTTGTCTCATATCAGGCCCGACATTGCCTATGCAGTTAGTGTTGTAGGTCAGTTTATGCATAACCCCAAGGAGGTGCATCTTCAAGCTATTTACAGGATCTTGCAGTAACTCAAGGGAGCTCCAGGGAAAGAAATTCTGTTCAAGAAAGGAGAAAAACTGACTCTTGAAGCTTACACATATGCTGACTATGCAGGGTCTCCTATTGACCGAAGATCAACATCAGCTTATTGCACATTTCTTTATGGCAACCTTGTGACTTGGAGAAGTTAGAAGCAGAGTGTTGTGGCAAGATCTAGTGTAGAAGCAGAATTTTGAGCAATGGCTCTAGGGATTTGTGAACTACTGTGGCTCAAGATCATCCTGGAAGATTTAAAGATAAAGTGGGAGACACCAATGAGACTTTATTGCGACAACAAGTCAGCTATCAACATAACACACAATCCTGTACGACATGACCGCACCAAACATGTTGAAATTAGACAGTGGTTTGATTTGTACTCCGTTTGTTTCTACTGAAGGACAACTTGCAGATGTGCTGACCAAATGACAGACTAGTGTGATATTTCAAACGATGATTAGTAAGCTTAGAATGGACAAAATCCATTCACCAGCTTGAGGGGGAGTGTGAGAAAACACGTTTCTCTTAATAAGGAAGCTGTGTGATTAAATAGTAAATAAGAAACTGTATAAATCATATTTATGGTGTAAATAATTATGCTTTATTTAGGGAATTTTGGCAGCTATAACAATCCTTGATTTATAGGGATTTGAGGTAGGGTAGTTTCCTATTTAGTAAGTTTTTTACTTGTATATATTCAGATCATTGTACAACAGAAGTAGAATCGAATGAGAATATTTTTTCTCCATAATACCTAATTTCTTGACACATCCGAAAACCCTTCAATCCGCATATAGCCATGGTCATTGTACAATAATCCTCGACCTGGAGTACCTTTAATATATCGTAGAATATGAATCACTGCATCCCAATGCGGAACACGAGGCGCTGCCATAAACTGACTGACCACACTTACAGGAAAGGCAATATCAGGGTAGGTAGCAAGATAATTAAGCTTCCCAACCAAACGTCTATAACGCTCAGGATCGGAGAACACATCTCCATCTTTTCCAGATAATTTAACTTCAGGAGCCATAGGAGTATCACATGGTTTAACACTCATCATCCCGTGTCGCGTAACAGATCTAGAACATATTTTCTTTGAGAGAGAAATATTCCCCGTTTGCTACGGGTCACCTCAACTCCCAAGAAATAATGAAGACAACCAAGATCCTTTGTCAGAAACCGAGTTTGCAGAAATGCTTTTAGTGAAGAAGTCTTGCACCATCGCTGCCAGTGATCACAATGTCATCAACATAAACAACAAGTAAAATGCTACCTGCATCCGACTGGCGATAAAAGACCGAGTGATATTTGGTTGCCCACTTAAGACCAAACTCTAAAATAACATCACTAAAGCGCCCAAACCATGCGCGCGGGGATTGTTTCAAACCATATAGAGACTTCTTCAAGCGGCAAACAAGACCAGACTCCCCCTGAGCAACAAAACCAGGTGGTTGCTCCAAATAAACTTCCTCTTGGAGATCACCATGCAGGAACTCATTCTTAACATCTAACTGATGGAGCGGCCCCGTGCTCGACACATATTAGTTGGACATGGGTATGTGATATGTGTTTGACATTTTTTATAGGACACTTACCTAAATACACTTGCCTAAATTTGGATCCAAATGATTCCATGTTGTTATATTATTATACTTCGAAAGAGTGAAAATCTAATCTAAACACTATATTTAATTAAAACATCATTGTACACTTAAAAATAAAATAAAAATATTAAATAAAATGAATATTTAGCTCTGTCCTTCTATTAGATATTAGACACGTCTGACACCAGGGTACATACCCGTGTCCGACACACGTACCAGAGTCCATGTAACATAGTTGCGACCTAAGTGTGTCTTTGGAAAGTTCTTTCCATGTACTTTCTAAACATCTATGTGGTCTTTAAAAAATGCTTTCAAACTGGGAATGGCAATCATCAGGGTTGAAGTTAGGCATTCAACGGCTCTTTTAGTCATCTTATAAGTTGGTCAAAATGTGAAAATAGGTGTTGTCTCTATATAGACTCAAGTCCTACCAACTTACTAAGAGTCAGAGTACTTGATTAAGCTGAAAGGCACTTCTACTTGACGGTGTAAAACCTGAGTTGTTTTATCCTAATCATTAAGAACTTGGAGGTAGGCTTTAGTCTTACAATTGGTACAACATGGGTGGTTTACGATGTTGAGACTACATTTGGAGTTTTGTAAATCATGAACTGATGCATTGATTAAACCACTGATCCGTATCATGGGTTGTTATTATCTTGAATTAGTCTTTCTTTGTTGCATCACTTCTTCTGTTCTTTATTTGGAGGAGGGTTCTTCCTCTAGTCTATATGGCATTCTATATCCACACTTTTACCCAAGCTTTTGTTTCTCAACATATCTTGTTGAAGAGAAAAACTTTAAGGCAGTTGTTATGGCTCTGTTGTATTAATTTCTTAGAAAAACACTCGAATGGTTCCAAAGTATGCTGTTGAGAAGAGTGATGAAAGGGAGAGAATTTGCAATCATCTACACTGTAGAAAATTCTGATCTCTCTGCACCCAACGTCTTTTGGCAATCCCCAGTATAATAAAGAAGGTAATAGCCAAAGGATTCATTTTGGCTAGGGCGCTCAAATCTGGTTTAAGTTTTCATGGTTTGCCGTAATGCTGAGACTACGGTGAAAGCAACCTACCCTTAGGCAGTTGCAAGACCAGGGAATGCAGAACCTTACTCCAATCCTTCCTGACTGGCTAAAGGAGAGAACGGCTTTCATGTATCTGTCTTCAGTGATGCACAAACAAAGAGATGAATTATAAGTGATTGAATACCTCCTATTTATGGTTTCACATGAGAAACCTATACGAATATAACCTATAGTGTGTAATTGAACTTTTATCTAGGAGGCCTTTGGCTAATTTAGTTTTTTACACTAGGAAGTTTTTATAATCCTGAGAATTTGTTTCTTTACTGTTATTGCCTTTTATCTTCTTAATGATCTTTACACATGGCCTCTGTTACCCTCCTTTAATCACGAATGATGACATTAGACCTGTGGATTAGAGGACTTTTTTTTTTTTTTCCTCTTTCCTTTTTCTTTTTCCTTAATTTTTTTGTCAGAGACTTTTAGAGCATTGTTATACTTCAACACAGGCGCAAGTAGGCACACATAGACACACCAAGACATTTCATTAGAATAACTTGATATTTCTAGTGGTCTACTGATGACGGACATTAATATATCAGTGTGATGACGGACATTGATATTTCTAGTGGTCTTATGATATGAACCTCTGGTAGGTTTCTCTTTATGTCTTTAACACAATAGTCTGTTTATAAATATATTTGTGTGTTCACTTTTGTGCTGTATATATATTAGACGAATACACGGTCCATATCATGTTAAGGTTCTACTATTCTTTTATATATTTATTTTATTTTGTTTCGGGATTCACTTTTAATTGGATTTTCTTTTTATAACACTTATCTCGGATTGGATCCTGCAACCTGATATTAAATCAATTCTTTAATCTATAGATAAGCTTGTCAAGAGGATTCTTTGACAGTCAGAAATTCAATGCAGAGCAGCTGAGATATGCTAAAGGTAGTTTTCGTAGCTAATAAAAAACTTCCATGTCTAAAATCTTGTATGCATGGTGCAACTGTGTGGTTACCATTCTGATTACCACTATTTCAGAATGGTATAGATGTTTCTTCTTCCGAACTTATGTGTGGTTACCATTCTGATTACCACTATTTCATTTTTCTCTCTTAAGTCATTCTGTTTCTCTTTCTCAAATAGCAAAGTCATTCCAGTTGATCAATACGACAATGAAGGTACAGAACAGGTTTCCAGATAGGCGCTCAATTCTGTTTGCTACATCTGAAGATCAGTTACCTTACAGTGAGATCAAATTAGATGCTTCAGAGCTGGAGCAGCCCTATCCTGGCTCTGAAGATCTCTCTCCCACAAACAATTTATATGTCCATATTGAAGGATCTGGAGGAAAATCTGGTTTAATCTCATTTTATAATCGCCCTTATAGAACTGAAGCTGAAAAACCTACATCGAGAGTCGGAAGGAGCCAAAACAGTGTGCTATGGTTTGTGGGTCCAGCCATCCTTGTAGCCTCTTTCATTTTTCCCTCCCTATATTTGCGCAAGATGATCTCTGCTGTATTTGAGGACTCTTTATTAACAGGTGCGTTCATTTTCTATTGCTGGTGTGGTGCTGTTGTTTTTATGCAACTCCTGTTTTTTCCCCCTCTTCTCATTGCTTTTCTTCCATTATTCCTGGTAGGCAATAAATGTAAAATAAAATAAGATCACCAATTAAAGTAAATGATAGATAGTCAGCTCATGTGAAAAGAGGGTTGGTTCGACTTTCTAGGTTTCTTGCTTTCTATTACTTGTTTGAAAATCTGCATGGAACTCTGGATCTTGCTTCGAATCATTGTGGAAGAGCATCAAAGGCAGTCACATCTTTATAATTATAGAAAACTGTTAATAGATCATTGAAATCTGAGGAGGAGCCTAATTGTTTGTTGGGATTCAGTGGATCATTCCTCGGTGAGTGAGAGACTTTATGGACGTTTGGAGAGGATGCTATGTGCATAACCATGACTTTTGGAGGGGGTGCCCTTGTGCCTTTGGTGGTGCATTTGGAAGGGGCAGAATATATGGGCCTTTGACAGAAAGGAATCTCCTATCTGGAACTTAAAATGTCTTTATTTGCTCGATTTTATATTAGGTTATAGGTAAATATTTCCTTTGTGTTACAAGTAGATATTTTGTGGACGCTCAGTGCCTTTTATGTAATTAGTTATTTGGGATGCCTTCCCCTTCTAAGTGCTCTCTAATACAAATCGAACTTGTCAAAAACAGAAACGAAATGAGAGAAGAAAACTTGATACAAATTGTCTATGCAAAAATTAATTTGAACAAGTGGCATTGATGAGGTATAATGATGTTTGGGTATATTGTGATGAAGATAGTTTATGGTGTTAAGGACTTAGGTAGCTATGTTGGACCAAGGGGAGGTCTATCAAAGCTGAAGATGGTCCACCATATTTTAGACCAATAGAATATCATCACTTTTTTTCTTGATAAGTAAGAAGTATCTTAAAAAAGGCGCTCAAGAGGGGAGCGAGTCCCTTACAAAAGCAACCAAAGCCCCCTAAGGGCGAAGGGAACACAAATAATCAATAGCATAACTGAATCACCTTCCATCTTGTATGTTCCCAAACTTAAAGACCTTAAATGGAGTTTCGCTTCATAGAGACAATGATAAAGGAAAAGGCTTAGAGATGTTCCTGTGAGGGAATGAACCTGGAATGACAGGGCTAAGAATATTTTTTACTGAACAGTGAGCTTTCAAGATATGATTTGCTTGTGTGGATTATTCGATGGGGCTTTCAATGTCAGCAAATTGACTTGGAGCTATAATCAAATTGATCAAAATTGTACCTGGGCCAGTGTAAATAGAATCCTTTCGAATGGGGACTGCCCGCTTCTATATAGAAGACCACGATGCTGTCCTCCTCTCGACATCCTCACTAATCGGTTTACTCGCCCACCACCACCAAGAGCATCGATAAGAAGGTTCTTACCTGATCCCAGAATATGTTTATCTATGTTTGATTGATCCCGTTCAGCAGCAGGAGAACTGCTCTAATCTTAGGTAAAACCAGGATTGGAGTCATAAGAAAAACATAGAAATTGGACAGAAAACACCGATTGGTAAAGCATGATGTAAAGGCTCACAAATTAAAATAAGAAATGTGTCCTCAAAAAGAGTAAATTCATGTAACATTGACTATTTAGCTGACACAACGATGTGGAACTGAAAAGTGTGGAGCCTGTAACTCCTTAAAACAAAAATTCTCGTCAAATGTACAGGTTCTACTTTTAAGGGACCTCCTGAATGCGCTTCGATTGAAACGGAACCAGAAAAAATTCCACATGGTGCAAGTTTATTTAACCAATGGTTACAATAACCAAAGAAAAAACTTAACAGAATACTAAAAAATACTTGAAAGAAAAAATAAAAACAAAATGTTATCATTGGCTCTGTAGATTATAAGGGTGATTGTGCGCATATCCTGTTGGCTCTGTAGACAATTCTTGTTTTGCTGTTTCTTGTTCCACTGGATTGATCCTGCTAAGATTGTTTTTTCTTATTTAGCTCACTTTGAACTCTTTCTTTCTCTCACTTTTATTCATAAGCATTTTCTTTTTATCTGCAGATTTCCTCATTTTGTTCTTCACGGAGGCCCTTTTTTACTGTGGGGTTGCGGTGTTTCTTCTGCTTGTAGACATTTTATGGAGGCCCATTGAGCTAGTTTCTGCTGGAAACATAAATCCAGTGCCTCAGTTGGGGCAACGTATCACTTCTGTTGCTGTCTTGGTTCTTAGTCTTATCATTCCTATGGTGACAATGGGGTTGGTTTGGCCGTGGACTGGCCCTGCTGCTTCGGCTACTCTTGCTCCATACCTTGTTGGTATTGTTGTGCAGTTTGCGTTTGAGCAATACGCAAGATATAGAAAGTCACCTTCAGGGCCTGTCATTCCCATTATCTTTCAAGTAAGGACAATAATGATTTTCTTCTTTGTTCGAGCATCTGTTTTTGGCTGGAGAATGGAGAAAATTTATTGTCAATATTATTTTATTCATAATAATACTATAGCACCTATATGTCATAGAATTGTGTCATGGTGTTTCATGTTTTATCGTAGATATAGTATTTTTTAGATTTTGCATTAACGGGTATGAATTTTACTCCAAATATTCCACTTGTATGAATTTTACTCCTACTCCAATATAATGAGCAGTAAGAAATTTGGCGTTTCGTCTGTGATTCTTTACAGGTTTATAGATTGCACCAATTGAATAGAGCAGCACAACTGGTGACGGCCCTCTCCTTCACAGTAAGAGGAGCTGAGATGACACCGCACAATGTAGCAATAAATAGCTCACTGGGTACACTCTTGAACGTCCTTCAGTTTCTTGGAGTGATTTCCATCTGGTCGCTCTCTAGTTTCCTTATGAGGTTGTTCCCTTCAGCCACCGTGACTGAGCAGTGAGGCTTGATTACCACAAAAGAGGTCGGTCAACTTATTATCTTACTCTTTATAGAAGGATATGTTTGATGGTGCTCTTATTCAGATAGCTTAAGGAACTTGACAGTCCTTTGTTGTGTCTAGTTGCTTGTGCTGATTCATTTTCGTCGCTGACTTGTGTTGCTCTGTCCCTAAAATGAATTGGGTTTGAAGCAATGACACATTTTAAGCATACTAGCCATAGCTCAACAACAAAACTCCTTCACATTTACTTTCTTATTAGAAAAGATAGTGAAATGGCAGAGGTGAATTAGATTCATTTTTGAAAATTGTTATTTATTTATTTATTTGTATTGTTACTTTAGTTGCAGAATATCTCGTTTGGTTAGTTTTAAACATGAATTATAATATAACAGAGAAAGCTATTAACCTACTTCTTATTTCTAGAAGTAGATGTTTGTTTATGTCATTATAATTGAGATATTTTTGTGACACGTAATTACATTCAACGTTGGACGGTGAGTGGTGACCTTAGTAAATTTTAACTTAGTTATGTCATTATAATTGAAACGTTGACCGTTGAGTGGTGACCCTAGTAAATTCTAACTTAGTAGGGTTAGAATTAACAATATAACTTGGAAGGGCTATTTGGATTATTGAACCGTTAAATATTTTCGAACTCGTAAACGAAAGTGATATAATGCTCCTCCATTTATGTTCTTTTTGGATGTTGATATCAGTGTTAAACACATAATATATAATGGTATTATATCATGGAAGATATTATATGGAAAGAGGATTAGAGGATTTTTCAATTTAAGGGATTTTTTAAAAATGTTTTTTAGTTTT
Source organism: Cornus suecica (assembly GCA_963922005.1). NCBI lineage: Eukaryota > Viridiplantae > Streptophyta > Magnoliopsida > Cornales > Cornaceae > Cornus > Cornus suecica. Next base: position 41,252,451 of record OY998245.1, on the reverse strand, counting down.
TTAGTTTTATTTGGGGCTTTTTAGAAATGCCTGTAGTTTTTTATTCTTATGAGAATTATTCTAGTTAAAAGAACCAAATAATTTGTACCAAAGTTGAATGAGGCCAAATTTGTTAAACCATGCCGCTTGTGGGGATGTTTTTTTATGGACTCTTGTGCAAAGAGGACAAGAATCAATACTCGCAAATATTATTAGTGTTATTGTCAATATTATTTTCATTATTGTTATTATGATTGATAAATTCAAATGAATGAGTGATTATTCTATGGTCCGCGAATTATGAAAAATAAAAATAAAAAAACCTACGATGAAAGAATATGAGATTACAAATTTCAACTCCTCCAATTCAGCGCATACTGTGTTTTGCGATTTTAATATCCTCTCATAATCTCTCCAAAGCCTAAGAACTTTTGTATATTGTTTTCTTTTTGCATGCTTTAATCCACCTGCTCTAAAGTTGAGTTTCTCCAAATTGTTCCTATTAACCCCTCTTGCTATATTCTATATATATATCATCAAACACCTTGCATAACCCTAATGAAGCAAGTACACAATCATGTTGACCAAATACAAAGAGACTCAACTATACCTTCTTGGGCATTTGTGAGGGGGTCTAGGCATAAAAGGGTCCTCTGAAAAGAGTTGGGCTACCAAAAACTGCAAATTTTAATCAAAAGCTAACAAACCAAAGTCAACTTCTTTCAAACTATATCAAGGTCAAATCATTGACTATTTAAAGGAAGGTTTAACATAGTAAAGTCAACAATCATTTCTTTTTTCAGTACTGAAAGAATATCAGATTGTTATCTACTGTTTGTTGCTGTTCCATTGCTGGTTATGCTTGCTTTAACACATAAGAGAGACTAACTGATTATGGAAACTACAATTGTTAGCATTATTATTCAGCATTACTACATAAATGAATTTGGGAGGGAATTAAGAAAATAAGTAAAGCAAGTCGGGTTGACTTATTTAAGAATAAGTCACGGTGTGGTGCCTTAAAAAAAACATGAAACGTCAGTTTGGTTTGTATTTTTTAAACCGAAAAAAAATTCTTAGGATAATAAAAAAATATTATTTTAGAGCAAACATGTTTACAACAGAACCAAACAGTTTCTTATCGTCTTTTATTTTCAGTTTCCGAAAAATAGAAAATTGTTTTTCTAAAATGCAAACCAAGTACGTCCTTAATTTTTTGGTCGATTTTTAGTACAAGCAATTCGTTATAGTCACAACTACAAACATAATCTAAACTTTACCTGATTGTTATGGAAATCGAATTATACTGTCCCAGTATTAGTTGGGGTAAAGATTCTGACACTCCAGTTATGAGAAGACAAAAGTAAGATATTAGAATAAAAGTTAGAATTTTATGGTTTGATTTAGCACAAATAAAAAGTATTTTTTCTATTGACAGGAGAAGATCTTTTGGCTTCTGTTTTCCCATAACAAGACATCTTTGTTTATCTTCATAATTATTGCAATACTTTAAATACCAATGATGTACCTTCTCCTTTGGATTCATGTTCCAAATTCAAGAATTATTGTCTCTTAACAATTTTTTAGTCTCAATTATGCTCTGATTTCACACTAAATTCAAGAGTTGGTGGTATGTGTAGTGACACTCTCTTATTGTTTTACTTCAAGTAGAAGATTAGACAGAAAAAAGATGAGATTAGGTAGAAGACACAGATAATTCTCAAGAGAATAAACCCCAAGTGTCTCAAGGAGGTTGGTGGCTGTCAGTTTTAAAAAATGATGAAATGTTACCTTTATCAAATGTTGCTTTCTTTATCTGCATTAGCTTGAAAGCTGAAACATTTTGTAAAATTGATTTTTCTGCATATTTTAATGAGCAATTATCATAAAATCCCCTTCTACCACTAATTTTGATAAATTTCCTCCTCTCTGTCATTTGATCGTCAGATCCGTTAATTGAAATAATAAAATTACTAAATCAATCTTCATTTGATTACTGAAATTACTAAAATAATGCATGTTGAATTCATAATTTTATGTAATAAATATGTATACATAAAGTTACACTAAAATAATTTTGCTTATGAATTTGCATGTTTATATAAAATTATGAATTACACACACATATATATAAACATTATTTTAGTGTATATGCACATATATGAAATTATGAATTCAAAAAGGGTTACTTTAGTAACTTCAATAATTAAATGAACATCAATAAAATAATTTCACTATTCTAATTAACGGATTTGTAGGTCTGACGGAGAGGGAGCAATTTAATCAAAATTGATTGTAGAATAGGTAACATGATATTGCCTGATTTTCTTTTTAACTTTCTTTTTAATCAAAAAATAATAGTAGAATGGGATTTTATGATAGTTATCATAGTTGCAACTTGCATATATATATATATATATATATATATATATATATATATATAGAGGGTGGAGGCATTTGTCACACATTGCATGTGGAGAGAGAGAGAGAGAGAGGAAAAGGCTGAAGAAGCACTTGGGGTAAATATGGTCCAGCAAAGTGAGCACTTTGTTTGTTTGTCTGGGGATCTTTTTGGAGAAACGACCTTATTTGATTTCATTCTCATATTCATTGTCTATCAACCTACGCAAAGCTGAAATATATAAACCAACCACTGAAAGCTAAGTAGTGCATGTTTCTACTATGACAATGGGGTCGGTACTAAACGAGTTGGTTTATATTTATTTCAGTATTGTTTAATTTTTTAAAATATTATATTTTTCACGGGCTTATCGTGGATTGTCTTTTCATAAATTGTACCTGTCCTATTAACAATTTATTATACCCATGTCTACCTCGCCCCGCCCCATTAACACTTAATTCTTAGTGTCATATTCATCATTGATAAAAGATTTTTGCACACAAAAATATCAAAAATAATAAGTAACATTATAAATTTACATAATTTTTCTTTTCAAATCATCCATCAATCGAATTCTCTCTTTATATTTCTTTTATTTGTATATACTAAGCGACTCATTTCTTCTTGGTCTTAGATGTCGAACCCCATAAAGAAATAAGTGAGTAATAATTAATAAATTATTTATGATTCATAAAAAACTTATATATAATAAGTAAAACTAAAATAAAATTAATATTAGTGGGGTGGGGCGGGTCATAGCGGATATTTAATAAAATCCGTACCTGTCCCATAACCTGTGACAGGTTCAATTTCTTTTACCGAATTTGCTCATACGAAACAAAAATTATTCCCAAACCCTTAAACAAAAGGAGGAAACGGGACGATACAAATTGTCATTCCTATTTCTTTCATACAATGATAATACATATATTTAATAAACCAGACTAAAAATAATAATAGTATCAACAGGAATAATAAAATATAGTGGTGATATTTTGTCCTAATGTGCTTGGTTTCTTTCTTAGCAGGAATCCTTTAATATGGAATGAATCGTCCTCTTCTACTCTCTCTCTCTCACAATAATCGTACAGTTGGAATTAATGTTTCTTGATTATATATATATATATACACACACACCAAACCTCACATGGTTATGGGTGTATTTCAAGTTTTAACATGATAGATGAAGCAGGTCTCTCCTCAACGAAATTAATCAAATGTAGCTGTTTAGCTCTTCTGTTTTCTTCTTGTATTTAATTTGGTATTAGGTGGGTTTTGGTTGAGAGAGGAGATTTGATGTGTACTACCCTATCAATCAACAATATTCAATACAGAATTACTCTAAAATAAATAAATAAATTTTTTTTTTGAAACGCTAGACTATCCAAACAAAATAATGAAAGGAATGATTTATACAAAGCATAGTTTGTTGTCTAGTCGGTTTCTGACATTAAGATGTCATTATCGTTATATAATGTCGATATTGATATGATATTTATTTTAAGATCAATATTATCATTGTTTGTTATTATGTGAACGCGATCGCAATAGAAGAAATTAATAGTGCAATTGCGAACCATACTTTCAACCTAAGTCTTCATTTAATTTTCATCAAGGTATTAAGGCAATCTAGAACTCTCAAACTGTCCCATGTTCTCTTAAATCTAGGACCAAATCAAAGCTTCAAATTATATTTGTTGAAAAAATTATTATCATTTTAATCCTGGTTATTCAACTTATGTTCAACCTCTTATGTGAGATTATGGAACCTCAAATACGCATTGGCCTTTAATATACAAGTTTTCTTGTATTTAATAGAGGGTAATCAAAAGAACTTGATTAACGACACCAATAAATAGTGCCTAACAGAGACTTTTTCATTGCTGAATGAAAGAAAATTTTATCATCTTAATGTTTTTATTTATATAATTATCACATCAGTTGATAACATTAAATTCCGGAACTCTTTTAAAAAAAATTAAGTTCCGGAACTAGTGCTTGCCCATGGAATCACTGCTTTTGCCGCTTGAAAGTTGTCTAAAGGTCTCCCAAGGAACCTTAATGATCAAGCTATGGAATGGTACTTCACTATTCCTAATATTTAATTTAATCATTTGCCCCCACATCTGTTAGTGTACAAGAATCACTGAACGCACTTTGACTAAATTCTACTATTTATTTATTTATTTTGTATATTTCATACATTAAAGACTATCAAAATAAGGTGGATAAAGGAATCAAAAGGCAAAGAAGAGGTAGGAGTTGCGCAAATGATCATCCTTGATGGTCCTGTGGTGCAAATTGTGTAGTCTCAATAGATAATGGTTTTGTACCTATGTAGTTGACAATTGTTGAAGTTAATTTCACCACAACTCTTCAAAGTCAAATCCTATCGAATTTATTGGAAATTTTTGGAATAGATTCTATGGATCTTCACAGGCACACACTAGGTGAGTGGAGGCAAAATTATTATTATTTTAAATTAAGTGGGGGCCTTGGGGGGTTTTTTGAAAAATTTGAGTGGGGGCATAATAATAATTATTCCAAAGTTAAGGAAAAAAATAAAAAAATAAAAAATTCACTGTCCCCACTGGTCCGCCTGGATCTTCATATCCAATTGGATAGTATTATAAAAAAAAAATGGTCACCACTTTACTTTAAGTGAGGATCCGCCGCTGAGGTGGTTGGATCTGAACCACAAATCCATGATAATTGTAAAGTCCATGTAGAATTTTAATAATCAGACTCACATCCTCACACAATCTGGACCATTGAGTGAGATAAGGCCCGCACTTGGACTCTCACTTCAGGCTTGCACCGGAGAAGATTCGGGTTCTAGTATTATGTCGCAAAGACTAGGCCTTGTTCCTTTTTGCAGCTATACCCATCACACCATCTTATCTCTAGACACTTCCCCATCCCAAAAGCTACTTAGACATGCTGCAAAATTCTATGATTGTCCTCAGAAAGAAAACAAGGAAAAATACCAAACCTTTTTGCAATAACTCTAACAAGTTGAAAAGAATCGAACGAATTTGTTTACTTAGAAAAGACTTGGGACTTAATGACTCGAGAAGAATTAAGTCTTATGTTCATTTCATACTGAGCGTAAATAATTCATCGGGTCACGATTGCGGACATAGTCCGAACTTTACTCGAATCGCATAGAGGAGTCGCTTTGCACGAGTCCCATGAATTAGTTGGGACAAGAGGTCCGAACACTCGGTTATAGAAAAAAAGGTAAAAAGAGAGTGCAATTTATATTTGTATTAAATATAAATATTAAATTGAGTTTTACCCAATTTGTGTGGAGGGGTTGTTTTGCACAGAACCTTTACATTAGTCGGGATAAAAGTTCCGAACACCCCGGTTATCTAGAAAAGAATGGGTGAAAAGAGAGTGCAATTTTTTATATTTGTATCAAAATTAAATTTGTGGTTTACGGTTAATTATTCTGCGTGAATAATTTAGACTATTGACTTTCTATGCAAACTGATTAGGCATGCCTACTTAATCAAACTATTTAAACTCCAAGCTTCCCATTCAATCCCAGCAGTGCCAAAACTGATTCAAATTTCCTCCTTGAATTCCCATTCAATAAATTTTGCTTATTCTTTTTTATTTCCATTTGTTCATGATACAAAGCTTACCAAGTAATGACACAATCTTTTGATTTGTGGTTGTAATTCTTTTCTTGAAATTAATCTTTATCATAAGATCAGAAATGGGTGGCACTCATATGTTGCATTTGATCATGCTACTTTTCTCAGCACTTGTCCCTCTTCTCTCTATTGCTCTTGGAGATAGTAATTCCACAGACTCCTACTGGCTCTTGAGAGTAAAATCTCAGCTTGTTGATCCAGTAGGAGTTCTAAACAACTGGTCTCCAAGCACTAGTATTTGTTCTTGGAATGGACTTGCGTGTTCAGATGATAAAGCTCACGTTCATAGTCTCAACCTCTCTGGATCAGGACTGTCAGGCTCAATCTCTCCCGAGTTCTCGCGCCTCATTTCGCTGCAATCCCTTGATTTGTCCAAGAATTTCCTCACTGGTTTGATTCCTCCCGAGCTTAGTCAGCTCCAAAATCTACAAGAATTGCTGCTTCACTCGAATTTTCTCTCCGGTAACGTTCCTCCAGAAATCGGGCTTTTGAAGAAGTTGCAAGTTCTTAGAATCGGTAATAACATGTTAACAGGCCAAATTGCAGCAGCCATTGGTGACTTGACTGAGTTGAGAGTGTTGGGGCTTGCTTATTGCCAATTCAATGGAACCATTCCATCTGGATTCGGCAACTTGAAGCGTCTAACGTCTCTCGATTTGCAAAAGAACAGCCTCGGTGGCCTCATACCGCAAGAGCTCAGCGCCTGCATAGAGCTCGAAAACTTTGCAGCCTCGAACAACATGCTTGAAGGCGGAATCCCGGCTTCATTGGGTGAGCTCCAAGCAATGCAAGTCTTGAATTTGGCTAATAACACCCTCTCTGGATCGATTCCTGTTGAATTGAGCCATCTCAAGAACTTGAAGTACTTGAACTTGCTTGGAAATCGATTGAGTGGCGAAGTCCCTCTAGAGCTTAACCGGTTGGTTCAGCTCGAAGCGATTGACCTATCGAGCAACAATCTCTCAGGAACCATAAACCTCAATACTACCCAATTGAAGAATCTTCAAGTCCTTGTTCTGTCTGACAATGCCTTCACCGGCAGCATTGCAAGCGGCTTCTGTGGCGCCAATTCCACTATCCGACAGCTTCTTCTGTCCGGGAATCAGCTCTCGGGTACATTCCCATTGCAGCTACTCAACTGTTTGTCGCTCCAACAACTGGACCTTTCCGATAACGAATTTGAAGGAGCGCTTCCGTTAGGCGTGGGCCAGTTAGAGAATTTAACTGATCTCTTACTCAACAACAACACCTTCAATGGAACTATACCTCCTGAGATTGGATACGTGAGAAATTTGGAGACTTTTTTTCTCTTTGACAACATGGTCACAGGAGGCATTCCAGTCCAAATCGGGAAGCTGAAGAGGTTAAGTGTTCTGTATCTCTATGACAATCAAATGTCTGGTACTATACCGAGAGAGCTAACTGACTGCTCAAGCTTGACTGAAATTGATTTCTTCGGAAACCATTTTAGCGGTCCCATTCCCGCCACAATTGGGAAGCTTAAGAATCTGTCTTTCCTTCAGCTGAGGCAGAATGAGCTTTCTGGTCCAATCCCACCAAGCTTAGGCTACTGCAGAAAGCTTAGGAAACTGGTTTTGGCTGATAACAAGCTCTCGGGATCGTTGCCACCCACGTTTCGATTCCTTTCCGAGCTCTTCCTCATCACTCTTTACAACAATTCATTCCAAGGTCCTCTTCCTGAATCTCTCTTTTCATTGAAAAATCTTAGAATCATCAATTTCTCTCACAATAGGTTTAGTGGAAGCATCGATCCTCTCTGTGGCTCGCATTCTCTGTCTGTGTTGGACTTGACAAACAATAGCTTTTCAGGTCCCATTCCCCAAACACTAACCATGTCCAAAAACCTAACACGCTTACGCCTTGCACACAATCGTCTCTCCGGCTACATTTCTTCCGAATTTAGCCAGTTCACGGAGCTCGGATTTCTTGATCTGTCGTTCAACGATTTCACAGGAGAGCTACCACCCGAGCTCTCAAACTGTCGAAAAATCAGTCATTTCTTAATCAATGAAAACCAGTTTTCGGGCTCCATTCCTACATGGCTAGGGAGCTTACAAGAACTTGGAGAGATCGATTTTTCGTCCAATACTTTCAATGGCACGATACCTAAAGACATTGGGAAGTGCTCAAATTTGCTTAAGCTCTCTCTCCACAACAACAATCTGTCAGGTAACATCCCTATGGAGATTGGGAACTTGACATCTTTAAATGTCCTCACCCTCCAAAGAAACAATCTATCTGGCACCATTCCTTCCACAATTCAAGAATGTAGGAAGCTCTTTGAGCTGAGACTATCCGAAAACCTTTTAACAGGTCCAATCCCATCCGAGCTCGGATCACTCACCGACCTACAAGTCATCCTAGACCTCAGTAACAACCTCCTCTCAGGTGAAATTCCAATCTCAATAGGAAGTCTAGTGAAGCTAGAGAGACTAAACCTCTCTTCCAATCGACTCTTCGGTGAAGTCCCATCTTCATTAGGAAGATTGACTAGCCTCCACAATCTCAACCTCTCAAGTAACCACCTTCATGGCCAACTTCCCTCAACTTTTTCAAGGTTCCCACTCACCTCCTTCTTGGCTAATGATGAGCTATGCGGCGCGCCATTAGGATCGTGCTTAAATTCCGCGGAGAAGCAGAGGAAGGGGATGTCAGATACTGCAGTTGCAGGGGTTGTAGTGGCTATTGTGTTCACTTCAACAGTTATATGCTTAGTGCTGATATATATCATGATGAGAATATGGTGTAAGTGGAGAAATGTAGCCATTTCAAGCTCAGATAATGGGAAATTTGAACGTAGGAAAGAAGAGGAGACATGGGTGTATGGGAATGAGTACTGGAGAGTGAACTCCATGGCATTGGCTCCTTCCCAGGATAAGCATAGTTCTACTACAACATGCATTTTTCACCTCAAAATGGATGCAGAAACCATGGAGAATGTATTGGTCTAAGGTTTTTTCCTTTTCCTTTTCCTCTTTCTTTATCTTTTTTATTTTGGTTTTCTGTACATTATTCATTTTCTTTGTACTTTAAGTTTTTTGTTTTATTTTTCCTTTTTAGAAGTGAGTTTTTAACAAGGCTTCATACTTCTAATTGATAGATTCTGTCAATATAAAGTTATGCAAAACATGGATTTTGGTTGGGAATTGTTGAATTGTCTGTGATTTGATTAGGATAAAGATATTAACTTATAAAAAAAATGTAAGAACACATTGTTTTTTATATAAATATAGATTTTTTTTTTGGTTACAGATGAATGCTACTGTACTAAGGGTTACTCCAATAGTCCTACATGTTGGAATAAAACTAAGAGAGAGGTAAATAAAGAGAGAGTATATAATTGGATTGATCAGTGTGTGTTCTCTTGTTGTATTTATTACAATAGGACTACCACCTATACATATAGATGGGGAGAAGGAGTAGAGAACAACACAAGATAAAATATGCAACTAGGGTAAGACGACTACAAACCGTAAATCTAATATATCAAAGGTGGACCTATCTAAATGGGCCAAAATCTATAACAATTTAAAATAAATATAACCCAACAACCCCCCGCAAACTCAAGATCACATATTGAGTTTGGAGAGAAAATCCTGAAGGTGGGTGAAGCCATTATATCTGGTGAAAAGTGCAGACGTGGCTGTAGAAAGAGTTAATGATGAGATTATCAAAAGATTCATTGACGTGGTAACCAACCGGTTGGCTAATTGGTTTGCCCAATGGTTTTTCGATGCCTTTCACATTCCTGGCAAATCCAATATCCTTCCAGATTTCCTATCTCGCCTGAAAAAAGAGACCAACCCCATTTGTTTCCCCATGATCTCTTGTTTGGATCCCTTACCTTTTCCTTTCCATCTCCAGATCCTTCTTCTTGAAAAGACCCTCATTTCCCGAAACTGTGATATGATTCATTCTCTTCAACTACTTTATATACATCGATATGGGCTAGAATCTGGCCCAATCAAAACCATGCTTTTCCACCCTGTTTATCCCTTCCTTACCCATTTCGAAATAAACCATTCATTTTACTTTCATTTCTCTCCTGAGCTTTATCTTCTATTATGGTACCTGGTGGACACTTATCATATCGGAATCATTCTTGACAAATCTCAGTTACTCCGATATCTTGCTCAATGCCTCTTTAACAACCTTCCCTCCACCCAAATGAAATTTTGTTCCTGGCTCACTATATTTGGAGATATCTCCTACTGGCAAAACCAACTTCGTCGTACTCCATTTCAATTGTTCCCTAGAGTTCAAATTAAACACCGAGTGTTAGGTTCTGAACTTCCTAACAAAGATCTTCTCATTGGTTTCGACATCCTCTAGAAGCTTTCTCATATTTATTGGCTCCAAAAAGGCCTGAAGTACAAAAACTTATTTCTCCCTTAGACCACCCAGCACAACCTGTTCCACCTTACCACTGAGACCGTTCCTACTGAGATCACCTCTATCCAGGCCACCATTACCAAATCTTCTTGTGCTGAATCCCATTCTGATTTCCCTTATTATGTCTGAATAATTGATGAACCCAGATCTCCCTTATTATGTCTATGTCTAGATCTTCTAGTTTTGGCTCAAGCTCTCGTTCTTTTCGATCAAATTCCTCCCGATCTCTTCTTCCTTCTTCTTCTTCTAAAGTTGAATATCTCTATGAGTATGAATATTTGGATGAATCCAGTAAAGTACCTGTAACTGGTGCTTGAGGCTTTTCATTTCAGCATCTTTGGCATCAAAGGCTGAAGTGAACGCTTGGTTAGTGTAGGCCATCTGAAGAAGTTCAGTGTGGAGACTTTGGATCTTTTGCTGCAGATCATGGATCAAAAGCTCAAGGGAAGTGAGCTTGCGATTGACAGTGTTCTCAATAGATTGTTGAGATAAGGCAATTCTTTGCAGAATCTTTTAACCCGTCCCTTGCTACATGTTCTCCCCCTCATCTTCCAACTAGCTGCTTCCCCGTCCTCTGCTCCTGATCCAGTTGTTATTTCTGACTCTGACAGTCAAGACCATTATCCAGTTAGGTTGGTTGGCTGCTTCTGATTGCGACCTTGTTGTTAAGTCAAATTTAAGACATAACAACATGATGGCGATGCTGTGACTATACCAAAACAAACACCATAATTGATCTTCAGATTGACTTGTATGTTGAACAGTATATTTGATATCACGATGAAAAGGCAATACGGAAGATCGTGATCATGATCGTCATAGATGGATTGAATTCCGTGGATGGGTATCTAGAGAGCAGAGTGATGGAACGTACATGACTAAATTATTGCGATTGAGAAATCTCATAAAACAAAGAAGGCTGAATGGATTTTGGTGGTGAAATATAAATATCACTGAGAATATTATATATCTATATATATGAATATTTTGATTGAAGATCACCGCCGGGAATGGGAGATAGAGTACCATCCCTGATAGAGACGGAGATAAACAGAAAGAACTACCAAGAATCGGTAGACTCTGAAACCATTTTAGAATCAAAATATAAGAGAGAGATAAAAAAAAAAAAAGATTATATAAAATAATATAGATTCAAGATTGGAGTGGTGAATAAGCTAAGATAAAATATGTAACTAGGATGTGGGGGCTAGAAACTCTAATTCTAATTTAAACATAGGTAAGCTTGTCTAGATGGGCCCAACCCCAATATATTTTAGCACCCTTCCTCAAAGTCAAGGTGGGTGATATGAACCCATCTTGAATTTGAAGATAAAATCTTGTAACTCAACAAAATAAAAAGATAGTTCTGACGACGATGCTCTGGCTAGGGCGTTGAGTATTTGATGGCAACGACTGATCGACGCATGTCGAGTCAAAGTTAGAGAGGAAACCAAAAGCGCATAGGCGCGTGAGAGGCTGAGTATGAACATGGTGCGTTACAAGGTGAGCCAAAAACTGGAAAATAGCTAAAACCTGGCAAAAAAGAGCCAAAAAGGGCTATAGTGAGCCAATATGGCGATGGCGAGCCAAAAATCTGGCGATGCATTCGTCCGGACCTCAGCTTTAGAAAAAGGGTTTCTGACACTGAATAAAAGATAAAAATCTCTCTAATCTCTCATTTGGATTTCATAAACCATCAGGATTTTATTCTTGAGCGAAAGAAGAACACAAAGGGAGGACCTTTGGCTCTGATACAAGTTGGAATAAAAATAAGAGAGAGATAAATAAAGAGAAAGTATAAAATTGTATTGACTAATGTATGTTCTCTTGTTGTGTTTATTACAATAGAACTACCACTATATATATAATGGGAAAAGGAGTGGAGAACAAGTCAAAAGAGTGGAGAACAAGACAAGATAAAATAAACAATTAAGGTAAGACGTGTCCGGCCCCGAATTTTAAAAGCCAAAACCCGATGTGTGATCCGTGGGATTAAGAATTTGAAAAAAATATGATTCAAACTCGTCAGAACCTCAATGTTCTTCATATTTTAATAGTCATAAAATAACATCTGAAATGTGGAAATTCCCTTTTTAAAATCAAATTATCGAACAATTAAACCCGGTGCACAACTCGTATGCATCCGATCTGAGAGTGTCCCATACTGTCTCTCCCCCTTCGACCAGCATGGACTTAACTCTCCCTACCCAAACAAGGGTCTTCCACGTGGGTTTCGGGTCTTGCACCCAAGGGTAACTCGTACCCTGCTTGTGTTAGATATGGTGACTCATTTCCTTGCAGGAAAAGTTAAACTTAGCCACTAAGCTATCTCTATCTGACTAGGATCTTGTTATATTTGGTGACTCATTTGTTAAGGGGGAATATAACTTAGCCATCAAGCAATCGCAGTTATGGTAGGAGATCAATTCTTAATTGGATTGATTGACTTGTCCTCCACTCTAGCCTCTCCTATAAATATAGGTGTAGCCTATTGTATTCGGTGTACCAAGCAGAGAGCCAGAATAGGCCGGCGCCAGAGAGCCAGATTAGGCTGGCTCTAGAGGGCTGGTACCGGTGTGAGTGAAACACCTAGTGCGAATAAAGCACATGCGGTGCGCAGAGGGTACACATAAATAGAGAGAGAGAGTTATGAATAATATACGTTTATATTATTCCGGTGTTACAGGCGTGAGTATACACAGTGTGTGTGCGTGTGTGATTTGCGAATCACCTCCTTGTAATCCTCTTAGTGATTTTTAGTGAAACGGTGCTCTCCGTGGACGTAGACTTATTTAGCTGAACCACGTATATATTCTTGTGTCGATTGTTTGGTGTGTTTGTGTGCGTTTTCTGATTTGCAGGTGTGCACGGCTTCGTACATAGGGTGTGCGAACCCTAACAACTTGCTCAATTTTCAGAGTAACTCGTACCCCACTTTCTCAATTTTCCGAAACTTAACCCCTTTCGTGTTCCAAATTTGCCACCACTATTTATGGCCAACTTCTATCCCAAATCTCTACAGACCTAGTTAAGTTCTGTTTCCATTTAATTTCATACAAACTCGGAATAAATTAATACTTACCCATATCCAAGTATATTAATACTAGCAAAATAATTTTCCATGAATTTAATTGAAAGTACTAATAAAACAACCAACCTTTCCTACCTTTAATCGTTGTATTGTAAGCAAAGCCCGCCCTCAGTTTTCCTTTTATCTGATTTTCCAACAGAATTCCCCTCCTCTTTTTCTATTTTTATTTTGTTCTTTTTCCTCTCCTTTCCTTGCCGAAGTGTATAGCTTAATATGTTGACGCCTACTCATACGTAAAACGCCTTGTATTTTTTGTGAGCCGGTTCGAACAAGGTTGTCCCTCCCAATTCTCCATGCTAATGAGAGGTCACAAGTTCATATGTACGTGTTATGGGTGGGAGACTCACATGCTGACTCATCACCCATATCTATACTATTCTAAAAATGTAAGTCCTTTGAATTATTTCTCTCTATTTTAATATAATATTTTAAATAAAAATATATTTGTTTTATTATTTATTAAATCTATTTCATTGAAGAATTGTGACCTGAATTATTTCTTTCCACTTTAATATAATATTTTAATATCACATATGATTTTCAAAATGATTTCCAACCATGCAAATTATCGGAATTCTTTCTCCCATTTTTTTACTCTTAGTTTCTTCAAATGTATTTCACCACCAGAACGTCGAGACACCATAAGTATGAGAGATGGAAATATATATATATATATATATATATATATATATATATATATATATATATGCTAGCCTAATAACACGTATCCTGCACTATTGTGAGGGGCTAATCTATCTAAAGACATAGAGTAAATCTATAATCTATATCTATATCTAATATCTAATCTATCTAATAATATTGTGAGGGGCTAGGATTATTTCTATATACATATATTTTTAAATTTTTTTTATTTACTATTCATTTATTGAAGTGTAACTCTCATAGTATTTCAAAAGAAAGAGGTAAAAGAAATAAGATTATTGCTAATGACATCAAATTTCTAAGAATGTAACATTTGAAAACATTAAAATTTTAAATAATGAAAGAGTGCCTAATTATTATTTAATATATATATAGTTTTATATTATTTTCATTTTAGATAATTAAAATATTATGTTTAAAGTGCACCAATAGTTCTAACTACTATAATTACATTTAAATATTTTTATAGGATAAGCGAAAAAAACTATCTATCTAATGAAATATTAATTAATTAATCTATATATATATTTTGTAATGTTTATAAAACTATCTATCTATCTATATTATTTGGTATAATTAATATATATGTATATCTATTTTTAACTGAAAAAAAGAGTATTCGGTATAATACTTTGTTATTATAATGGGTTGCCAATTTGCATGGAGTGAAACACACGCAGGAGACCATATATGAATATAAGAAGACTACGGGTCATATATGAGAGAAATATATGCAGATGGAGATGAGAAGACTATGAGTCATATATGTAAATATTAACTCTTATTTATTACATGGGATATCATGCGCACTCCCATGAATTTAATGGTGCACCAACAATTACGAATGATGAGAGAAGTGTACTACAATATATATCTAAATTTTTTGTTATATAAAATAAAAAAATAAAAATTCTCTCTCTATTTTATTAAGGAGTAATTAATTAATATGGATATCTATACAAATATTCTATAATTCTTATTAAACTATCTACCTATCCTATCTTATTAATTATTAATTGTTTGATCTATATATGGTTCTTACTTACAAACATTTAAGGCATTTTGATTGTTTATATATATTTTTGTTATGTTCTAAATTGAAAATGATGTAATGTATAAAGGTATGCTACAATTTTCATTAGTTATATATGTTTATACAATTTTTAAAATAACAAAATATCCATAAAGAGGGTACTAAAAGAAAATAATATTTGTTATAATATATTTGAAAATGAATAAAATTTTATTGAATTTATTAAACCCCTATACAGTTTCTTGATTACTATATATTTATTACAACTTTTCAAATTCTAAAAAAATCATAAATAGTGTATTGAAAGTAATCATTATTTGTTAAACACATTCAAAATCCTATGAAATAGAATTGAATCTATTCAATTGCCATATTTTTAGTACTGTTGAACTCTTTCTTTAAATTTCTAAACCTATACTTGTAGGGCTGTTAAAATTCTATAGGATTTTTTCTTTTTATATGTAATCATCAGTGGTATTTGGTTTCCCTTTTACTAAATTTTTTTATTTTATATTTTTTCAGATTTGATTTGTTATTCAATTGTTTATTTGAAGGTATGCATAATTCAGTTTTATCTTTCTTCTTTTTCTCTTCATTCTCAATTTGATCCATTTTTTGATGACTAAAATTGTTATTTCTTCCATGTCTTATGTTCACCTCCTTGTTGCCGTGCACCATCCCACCAAATACAATTTCAACTCATCCATCCTCTCTCTACATCTCTCTCCAAATATGTAATTAATGATAATCTATGTCATCATCACCCAAAACCAAAAGCATAAACCTTTCTTTTTCTTTTTTCTTTTTATTTATTTATACATTTTCTTGCTTGAAATTTAATGCATGTAGAAACTAAAGATTCGTATTGAAAAGCCTAAAATTAGTTTTAGATAGATGTAGGCTTAAAATTTTATTGCATGAACTTCATATAGGATGTATGTAAATATTTTTGTATAAATTGTTTTGATAATAATCACAATATATTATATTAGACTTTAGTATTATAATTTTATCAATCATTTTGATTTTGTTTTTATAGAAATAATGATTGTTGAATTTTTTTTTATTAACCGTTTAAAATGAATTGTATTTGTTAAGGTAGTAACACCATTATCAAATCCTCCTCTTTCAATATATTTTTTCTTATAAAAACACTATAAAGCAAAACCCTTATGGCACGTTTGGTACGGTTGAATGGAATGGAATGAAAGTGAGAATGAAATGAGAATGAGAATGGAATGGAATAACCATTCTCATTCTATTGTTTGGTTGTAAATATGAAGCACATTGGGAATGGAATGAACTTAAATTTTTTTCTCAAAAATACCTTTCTTAGTATTAAATATAAAATTAAATAAAAAAAATACTATTTTTTAATTTTTTTTACAAAAAAAATGGTAAAACGTAAATAGAATAGTAATGATGGACAATAAAAATGGCGAAATGGCGGTGGCGGCAGTGGTGGCAATATGGTGGTGGTGGCGGCTTATTTTTTTAAAATGTGATAGGGTTATTTAAGTAATTTTATATTTTAAAAGCATTCCTAAAGAAATGTAATGACCATTCCATAGCTTTAGTAATGTAATGAAAATCCATTCCCAATAATGAAATTTCATTCCTTGGGAATTGTCATTCTCATTCATTATGTTGTACCAAACCAATGAATGGAATGAATGGGCATTCATTAGTGCATGTTTGGTACGTTGGAATGGAATGAAATGGAATGCCCATTCATTCCATTCCTTGGTTTGGTACAACATAATGAATGAGAATGATGATTCCCAAGGAATGAAATTTCATTATTGGGAATGAATTTTCATTCCATTACTAAAGCTATGGAATGATCATTCCATTCTTTTAGGAATGCTTTCAAAACATAAAATTACTTAAATAACCCTCTCACATTTTAAAAAAATAAGGCACCTCCGCCGCCATTTCGCCACCTTTATTGTCCATCATTACTATTCCCGTTACGTTTTACCATTTTTTTTGTAAAAAAATTAAAAATTAGTATTATTTTATTTAATTTTATATTTAATACTAAGAATGGTATTTTTGAGAAAAAAATTTCAAGTTCATTCCATTCCCAATGTGCTTCATATTTAGAACAAAACAATTGAATGAAAATGATTATTCCATTTCATTCTCATTCTCATGTTCATTCAATTTCATTCAACCGTACCAAACGTGCCATTAGTTCTAGAGTTTTATTAATTTTTGTAGGGCCAAAAAAAATAATATTTTTGAAAAAGAAGTATTTCAAAAATTTGTATGATGTGTTGATGAAATAAATATTTATTCACTTTCTTAATTTATAGGGTAATTTGCAGCCACACCCCCTAAACTTTGGGTTTATTACAGCCAGATGCAAGGTTTTGTTTTTTCGGTCCCATAGTCCCCTGAACTTTTCATTTCGTTGCAATGACACCCCCTAGGCTGGTGAAATGACTATAATGCCCCTTTAATTGTTTCACTTATTATATTAGGGTAATATATAAAGTGTGAAATTACCCATATGCCCAAACACTTTACCCCTCTGAAATTACTAATTACACTTCCACCCCTTATTACAAAATATATATATTACGAAAATTACAATTTAATTTCTTTTCTTTATAATATAATTTGTATATATAATTACGAAAATTAAAATTACGAAAATATATATATATATATATAATTTATAAAAAATATATAAAATTTGAAAAAACATATAAAATTAAAAATAATATATAAAATTTGAAACAATATATAAAATTAAAAAAAAACATATAAAATTCGAAACAAATATATAAAATTCGTAAACAATATATAAAATTCGAAAAACATATAAAATTCTAAAAAATATAAAATTTTTGAAACAAATATATAAAATTTGTAAACAATATATAAAATTCAAAAAAGATATAAAATTCTAAAAAATATATAAAATTCAAATATATATATATATATATATAAAGTGTGACTGAAGTTTAAGTGGACAAGCCTCGGAGTCATTAGCCAAGATAATGGATCATCTCCAGCTCTTTGCAGAGCTATTTCAATGGCCACAATGCGACACATATCCCACGATGGTGACCAAAATCGGAATTGAATCGATACTTTATTAAAATATTTTAATCAAAATTAAATATATTAATATTTGGATCAAAATTAACGGTTCGGTTCCGGTTCTCATTTTTAAAGAACCGAAAATAAATTTTTATTTGGATCAAAATTAATGGTTCGGTTCCGATACTTTCGGTTCTTTAAAAATGAGAACCGGAACCGAATCGTTAATTTTGATTTAAATATTAATATATTCACGATGCGGTTCGCTTTTGATTCCGACCGAAACCGGAATCGAACCAATACTTTCGGTTCTTTAAAAATGAGAATCGGAACCGAACCGTTAATTTTGATCCAAATATTAATATATTTAATTTTGATTAAAATATTTTAATAAAGTATCGGTTCGATTCCGATTTCGGTTATCATCGTGGGGCATGTGTCGCCAACGTGGCCATTAAAATAGCTCTGTAGAGAGCTGAAGATGATCCGTTATCTTGGCTAATGACTCCGAGACTTGTCTACTTAAACTTCAGTCACACTTTATATATATATATTTGAATTTTATATATTTTTTAGAATTTTATATGTTTTTCGAATTTTATATACTTTTTACGAATTTTATATATTGTTTCAAATTTTATATATTTTTTTGAATTTTATATGTTTTTTCAAATTTTATATATTTTTTACAAATTATATATATATTTTCGTAATTATATATACAAATTATATTATAAAGAAAAAAAATTAAATTGTAATTTTCGTAATATATATATATATTTTGTAATAAGGGGTGGAAGTGTAATTAGTAATTTCAGAGGGGTGAAGTGTTTGGGCATATGTGTAATTTCACACTTTATATATTACCCTAATGTAATAAGTGAAATAATTAAAGGGACATTATAGTCATTTCACCGGCCCAGGGGGTGTCATTGCAACGAAATGAAAAGTTTAGGGGGCTATATGATCGAAAAAGAAAAATCTTGCATCTGACTGCAATAAATCCAAAGTTCAGAGGGTGTGACTGCAAATTACCCTAATTTATATATATATATTTGTTTTAAAGGTCACGGCATCGACATGTGCTATTATGCTAGTATATATATATACATGTGCATATCTATTCGTGTCCTACTAAATGTGATCATGACCACTATAAATTCCTAGGTGCACATACATGTAACATTTAAAAGTGGTCTCGTGAACATTCCACCTTAAATAAATCAAGGACATGAATAACTATAGCAATGCCACCTCACGGTTATGAATAAGAGTTCAGTCCATTCTTTCTCTTACTGGAACCGGCCATTCAGCCGGGCAGCATTGATGGGGTTCACCTCCGTGTATAATTGTTCGTTCTGTATTCATGAATAGTAATTGTATAAATGCACAGTAAAAGTCAATGTTGTCCACACGCAAAACCTTGGCTGAGTTTATAAATTTAAATTTCATGAAAATTCAAAAATCCCTCCCCCAATTTGAAATTAGGTCAACAGTGAATTATCTTTCCAACCAAAATCAAAATATAGACTTAGTCCATTCTCTAAATGCAAGATTCATTGGAATTCATACAATATTGCAAAAAAAAGAATATCGACCTAGCTCTTGATGAGATTCATCAATATGCATAATGGAGATGAGATTCGTACCAAGGTTAATGTTTCGTCAATATATAGAATGAGTTTTTTTGCAGATTGGGTTGTTCATGAACTCTTCACCCCTAATTATTTGTGTTCTTGGTTTCAAATTGGTGTTATCTATTTTTGATTCAGAGTGTATAAACATGAAGTTGTGGTTTTTAGATTCGTTCGAGGTACTCTTGTCCATTTGATTTAGATGGTTTAGGTTTTTCCTCCTAATGATTTAGGTTTTTCAGATTTGCTTGTTTTATCAGTGTGAGTTTTTGTTTTTGCTATCTATGGTTGTTGAGAATATGAATATTATTGATGTTGAATATGAATATTATCGATGTCTTAACATTGCACGTATAATTTACAGAAGTTGTTCATTTTCTTTTACATATTTACACAATCTAATTCTTGAAAAGAAATCTTGAAAATGATGTTATTTGGGTATTGATTTGGATTTGTTAAATATTGTGTGTTTTGATGCTTTTTTCTTACTTTTAGGGTTATTGAGAAGAAATAACCAATCTAATTCTTGAAAAGAATTCTTTACACAATTTCAAAATGATGTTCTTTCGCTATTCATTTGGATTTGTTAAATGTTGTGTGTTTTTATGTTTTTTTTCTTACTTTAGGGTTTGTTTGGTTAGTGTAATCCCCTAAATTTTCTCGAAAAAATTTCACATATAAAATGCTCAAAAATTTACTCTCCTGTGAGAGTTATCCATTTTGAAGATGAAGTGACGCTTGGATTCATTCCATTGTAGAACATCATGAAGATGAAAAAGACTAATATATTATTATATTATAGATGGATAAAAATGATTCTTATGAAGATGAAAAAGACTAATACCTTATTATATTATAGATGAATAAAAATGATTCTTATATACAATTTTTATAAATAGAATTTATTGACATTAGGATTATGTACAACCTAACCTATGAATGTTAATTTATTTTAGGTTTTTGATCTCCTTAGTACACTCTTCGACATTAACAGACATATAGTAACATCTATGCTAAAATATGTTAGTTATATTGTATTTTGTTTTAGCAATTCCACGCCTCCATCACATTACTTAAAAAAATTTTAGACATAATATTTTTTTGTGTTTAGATGTTTCCTTTATAAAGTTTATTTAGATGTTTGTTTCATCTACAAATTTATATACAACTTTTATCCATTTGGTTTTTGAGCAAATTATTTTTATCACTCATACATGCTTATCATATATTATTTGATTACTAAATATATGTTTGAAAATTAGTGACTAAATAAATTAATTGATCATTTATATAAAGCTTTTATCCTCTTGGTTTTTGACCAAATTATTTATATCACTCATCCATGCTTATTATATATATCTGATTACTAATGTATGTGCGAAAATTAGTGACTAAATTAATTAATTGATCATTCAATAAAATTTTTGAAAAAATATAGTGCGTAATTTAAAGGGTCATTTTCGTAAGTATAATCACTTTGTTTCATTTTCATGCTATTGAAGAAAAAAAATACTTTCCTACCGATTTCTTGACTTTTTTTTCTATCCAATCATCTAATCTAACCAAATTCATGGAGGAAAGTTAGTTTTCCTTTCCTTTTCTTTTCATTTTCCAGTTTTACTTTCCATCATATTTTCGTCTACTAAATGGACCCTTAACATTAAAAATTGGCCTTCTATTTCCTTACTTTAGCGTTAAAAAATGGTCTTGTATATAGTAAATTAAGAATCTAAGACCTGCATTTTGTTGGTTGGGGTATTTAGATTTATTCCTGGTACAATTGAGTCCCCTTTGTCTTCGGCATTGTTGTTGATGGTTTTATGTTAATGATTTTTTCGTATGTACTTTAGCGTAAATAATTGTGATTTTAGAATCTGAATAATTATTGTTTTAGAATCTGAATCAAAATGGATTCTTGTGTCCTCTTGTTGGTTGGAATATTTAGATTTGTTCCCGATACAGTTGAGTCCCCTTTGTCTTTGACATTGTTGTTGATGGTTTTATGTTAATGCTTTTTTCGTATGTACTTTATCGTAAATAATTGTGGTTATTCTGAACCAAAATGGACTCTTGTGTCCTCTTTTTCAATATATCTTGACAACCTTACATGTAAAAATTTATTGCAGTTTTAGTTTTAACTAATACGATTATATTTGATTGTTCCAGCTCCTAATTTAGTCGAGTATTGTTGTGGGAGATAAGAGTTGGATAGTGGATGAAGAAATCAACAGTGGGGTAAATGTCGTTCAAGTCAATGAGGCTGATCTGGTGGATAGTAAACCATGCAGCAGAATATGCTTCGATTCCGAGCAGTATGCATATGACTTCTACAATGCTTACGGAGGTAATATAGGATTTAGTATCCGTCGCGAGTGAGGCAATCCTAGTAGGAAGACCAGAGATGAGGAGCCGCAATCAGAAAGGAAACTGACGTCAAAGTTATTTGTATGTTCAAATGAGGGTGTAAGTAAGGCACTGAAGAAGAAGAGTCTTAGAGCTTGTACACGCACCAACTACCTTACACGCATGAGTATAAGTTGGGATTCTAGTTTAGGGAAGTATGTGGTCTTCAAATTCATTGAAAAACACAACCATGACCTTATACCTAGCAATTTGAGCCACATGTTGCCCTCTCAGCGCAAAATCAATAGCGTGCAGCCAATTCAAGTTGAGATGGCTGCAGACTGTGGTATACCTGTATGGCAATCTTTTAAATTATCATGTAGGCAATCGGGTGGAAGAGAATCTGTGGGGTTTTTCAGGGTTGATGTCCAAAACCATTTGAGGACAAGGAGACAGAAGGAACTAGAAAACGGGGAAGTTGGTTTGCTTATGCAGTATTTGGAAAAATAACTTGTTGTTGATCCTAGTGCACTGTAATGCCTCAAATTCCACAGGACCTCCCATACTGGAGTCTAGGATTACTAGAGCGCCACCTAGCAAATCTAACAAAAATTGGGCATGTTGGCTTTGAAATTCTATTTCAAGCAATAAATCTTATTTTGATATTTACAAAACATTCAAAACCGTGTTTGGTACTAATATGACTTTGAGCTAAGTGTTTCAGCAAGTATAGGTATATGATTCGGGAAGATCGCTAAAGCAACAAGCGATAAGGAAACTCAAGCGCAAACTCGAAGAAGGACAAAATGATCAAAGAAAGAACAAAAGCTGGACTCAAGACCTGGGGTAGATAGGTCGGGGTGAGAATATTGTAACAAGGTATCTTATGTGTTGATTGGTCTTATAAGCTCAAGAAATAAATCAAACGAACTCAAACGGATAAAAAACGAACCTTGAAAACAATTCTTGGAGTCACCCAGTCAACTGGCCATGAAATGGCAGCCGACTGACTGTGACCCAGTTGACTGGCCGTTAAGGACCCAGCCGACTGGATGAACCAGTGAGCTATAAAACATTTTGACTGCATGAGGCAGTCGACTGGCCTGTCCAAGGCAATCGACTGACTGTGCCCAGTCGACTGGCAGTTAAGGACCCAGCCGACTGACTGAACCAGAGAGTTTCGAACATTTTTGATTGCCTGAGGCAGTCGACTGGCCTATCCAAGGCAGTCGACTGACTCATGAGGCAGTCGACTGACCCTAGCCGTTGGGAAAAATATTTTAAATCTAAGCATGGAGGCAGTCGACTGGGTGCTTCAGGATTTTAAGGAAAAGTATTTCTAAACAATATTTTTGCCCAAAAAGAAATGATTTTGCTTGCTGATTTTCAGGTCCTACTCTCCACATTGTCTAGGGTGAGATACACTCTCTAAACCCTAGTGTTACACTATATAAAGAAAGAGATATGGATTAAAACTTTAAGGTTCTTATGTGAGAAATTTTCAAAACATTGTTCATCTCTAATTTTCTCTCAAGCATCTTTTGAAAAATCATTTGATAGCAAGAAAGATCAAAAATCTTGTTTTTCACTCTTATCATTTTGAAGATCTAAACTCAAGCCTTGAGCCTATTCTCTTATTGAAAATATATTGTGAGAATATATATATCTTGAGTTCTTGAAATATCACCTAAAAACACTTGAGCTTATATTGATCTATCTTCCATAAAAACCTTAGGGTTTTGAGTGTTTTTGTTTCTTGAGTGATATATTGATTGCATACACAAATTTGTGATCTTGGGTGAGTGAAGCCCATTGTATCAAGGGAGGATTGTTCTCTTGATTGTGTGAAAAACTAGTTAGCTCTTTTGTAAAGGTTTTGCTATTCCACCTATTGAAGGAAGAGCCATAGTGTGAGGATCGAAAAGTCTCAAGGAAGGGGATTCTTTGAGCCGAGGAGTAGGAGTTACCGAACCTCGTAAAAATCACGGTGTCAATATCTCTATCTCTATCTCCTTACTTTATGTTCATGCATGCTTAATTTATATTGTGGTAAATAGCTTGTTGAATTTAAGTGAAATTATTCATTGCATATTTTACCTTGTAAATTAGTATTGAACCTTGTTGCATGTTCTAGTAAGAATAAAAAGAAGTTAGAAATTATTTTTAAAACCCTATTCACCCCCTCTACGGTATTTTAGCGACTTACAATTGGTATCAGAGTCTAATCTCTACTTGTTTTAGACTTAACCGTCCTAGAGAACGATCATGGCCTCAAACATAGTCACTCATGTAGAAGGACAATCAAACAATAGGTCCCCATGGTTTGATGGTTCAAACTATAGGTATTGGAAGACTAGAATGAATGATAGATTTTCTTCAAGCTATTGATTATCAAATTTGGCTAGTTATTGTTGATGGACCTTTTACTATTACCAAAGTGGTTAATGGAAAAACTATTCCCAAATTGCCCAACGAATGGGATAATGATGAGCGTAGACTTATGTCATTTAATGCCAAAGCTAAGGTTAATCTAAGCTGTGCCTTAAGTCCAAATGAATTTAACCGTGTATCTACTTGCTCCACGGCCAAAGAAATGTGGGATAAACTTGAAGTTACTTATGAAGGAACTACTGAAGTTAGAGAATCTAAAATTGATATACTTATGCATGAATATGAACTCTTTGCCATGAAGGAAGATGAAAATATCAATTCTATGATGTCTCGTTTTACTAATATTTTGAATGGACTAAAGCACCTTGGTAGAATTGTTCCTAGATCCGATGCGGCACACAAAGTTCTTAGAAGCCTTCCGGTCAAATGGGATGCAAAGGTGACGGCTATTAAAGAAGCACACGATCTTAGTACTATGAGTCTTGATGAGATTTTTGGGTCACTCCTTACATGGGAAATTACCTTAAAATCTCGTGAAGAAGACGCCAAGCCTAGAAAAGGTATAGCCTTGCAAGCTTCAACTAAAAGTGAAGCAAATGAAAGAATCGAAGAAGAGGTTGATGAAGACATCGCCTTGATCACTCAACAATTCAAGAGATTTCTTCAACGAAAGAAGGCTAAAGGTCGGAGGTTCTTAAAGAACAACGAACCAAGAGGAGAGACAAGCAAGAAGGAGTCCATTACTTGCTTCAATTGTGGTAAACCGGGACACTATAGAAATTAGTGTTTCAAGCCCAAAAAGGAGAACGAGAAAAGGCCAAACAAAATGGCCATGAACGCAACATGGGATGATTATGACTCTTGTGATTCGGATGAGGAAGAAAATGGTGAGGAGATTGCAAATCTTTGCCTCATGGCAAATGAAGATGATGTACATTTAAATTTACATGCATTAGATAATTCCATTTTGTCATATGATGAGATTTTATTTTCTCATAATGAATTACAAGATGCATTTGAAAATTTGTATGATGAGTTTGAAAAACTAGCTAAAAAACATAGTTTGCTCAAGAAGTCTAAATCTTCATGTAATTCTACTTGTCACACCATAGTTAATGTAAATGCTAAAAATGACAAAAGTATGAAGATAGAAGAGGAAAACAGTTTATTGAAAAAGACTATCGATGATCAAATAAACATCTTAGCAAAATTCATAAAAGGAAAAGAAAACTTGAGCATCATGCTAGGAAGACAAAGAAACTCTTTTGACAAATACGGCTTATGATATGATGCATTCAACAAAGATGCACTTTTATTGAAGAAAAAAAAATCATTAAAACATACTTTTTCAAAACAATCTTCATTATCACCTTCTATTGATCATAATCACGTCTCATGCTATTATTGCAAGAAAAGAGGTCACAAAGCAAATGCATGTTTTCTATGGAAGAAGAAGAAAATTGTCTCAAAAATGTTTTGGGTTCCTAAAGGAACCATTGAATCTCTACGTGCAAAAGAAAATTTGGTAACAAAATCATTTTGGGTTCCTAAAGGAACTATTGCATTTCTCTCTAACCATAATGGACCCAAAATAGATTGGGTACTAGTAAAAGTCACGTAACATTGTGTTATAGGTATGCTTGAAGTCCGCCTCAAAAGAAAGATGGTTCCTTGATAGCGGATGTTCAAGGCACATGACGGGAGACAAATCAAAATTCATGTCCCTAAAATCTTATGAAGGAGGAAGTGTTACTTTTGGAGATAACTCACAAGGCAAAATTGTTGGAATTTGATCTATTGGTATATCTCTTTCTCTTGCTATAGATAACGTACTTTTAGTTGATGGTTTAAAGCATAACTTGTTTAGTATTAGCCAACTTTGTGATAAAGGTTATGATGTTATCTTTAGGTCAAATGCATGCATAGTTGAGAAAGATGGAAAACAATTGTTCAATGCAAAGAGAAACGGAAATTTATATACTATGTTGCTATGTGAATTAAATGAACAAGATGTTAAGTGCTTTGTCACATCGAGTGAAAATAGTTGGTTATGGCATAGACGTTTAGGACATGCTAGTATGGACCTCATTCAACGTTTGTCTAAAAATGAATTAGTCAAAGGCCTCCCGAAGACTAATTTTTCAAAAGATAAAATATGTAGTGCATGTCAAATAGGTAAGCAAGTGAAATCTTCTTTCAAGAGAAAGAAAGATATCACCACTTCTCGACCCTTAGAGTTACTTCATATGGACCTCTTTGGTCCGGAAAGAACGGCTAGCTTAGCCGGGAAACTCTATGTACTTGTTATAGTAGATGACTACTCTAAATTTACTTGGGTTTACTTTCTTGCTCATAAAAATGAAACTCACTCCATTCTTGATAAGTTTTATTGAGTCATTCAAAATGAAAAGGATTTGAAAATTAAGAAAATTAGAAGTGATAGGGGTAGAGAATTTGACAATCAAGATCTAGAGAAATTATGTGATGAATTTGGTATATCTCATGATCTCTCGGCTCCAAGATCTTCTTAACAAAATGGGGTAGTTGAAAGGAAAAATAGATCTTTACAAGAAATGACTAGAACTATGTTAAATGAACACAACATTTCCCGAAGTCTTTGGGCTGAAGTAGTGAACACCGCTTGTCATGTCATAAATAGAGTTATCATCCGAATGAAATTAGGTAAGACTCCGTATGAGTTGTGGAATTGTCGGAAACCCAATATTGGTTATTTTAAAGTGTTTGGTTGTAAATGTTTCGTCTTAAATGATAAAAATAACTTGGGAAAATTTGACTCAAAATCGGACGAAACAATTTTCTTAGGGTATTCCTCAACTAGTAGAGCTTTTAAAGTCTTTAACAAAATGACTTTTAACCATGGTAAAGTCTATCCATGTTGTTTTTGATGAATCACTGCCTCCACCCTCACCTAAAGTGCACCTAGATGATGATGAAGTTGTAGGAATTGAGGATAGTTTCAATAATCTCAATATCTCTAACTTATCAAGTAGGCAAATGGATAAGAGCGAAGTTGGACATCAATCTAATGATGACTTGACTTGCTCCATTCCTAAATCTTGGAGGATTATGCACAACCATCCTCTTGACCAAGTCATAGGTAACCCTTCACAAGGTGTTAGCACAAGATCTCAACTTAGAGACTTATGCAACCACATGACTTTTGTGTCTAATATTGAACTCAAGAACTTCCACGAAGCTCAATGTGATGATTCTTGGATCATAGCCATGCAAGAGGAACTAAATCAATTTGAACGCAATCAAGTTTGACATTTGGTCCCTCAACCCACACATCAAACTATAATAGGCACTAAATGGGTTTTTCGAAATAAAAAGGATGAAAATGGAGTGATTATTCGAAATAAAGCAAGATTGGTAGCTCAAGGTTACAATCAAGAGGAGGGCATTGACTATGATGAAACCTTTGCACCCGTAGCTAGATTATAAGCAATTAGAATGCTTCTTGCATTTGCATCATCTAGAAATTTCATTCTTTATCAAATGGATGTCAAAAGTGCTTTTCTAAATGGAACTATAGATGAAGAAGTGTTTGTGAAACAACCACCCGGTTTTGAAAATGAACTTTTTCCAAATCATGTTTACAAATTATCTAAAGCCTTATACGGATTAAAGCAAGCTCCTAGAGCTTGGTATGAACGATTTAGTGACTTTTTACTTCAAAAAGGATTTTCTAAAGGCAAAGTTGACAACACTCTCTTTACAAAAAGTGTCAAGAATGATTTGTTGATTATCCAAATATATGTTGACGACATTATATTCGGTTCCACAAATACTTCTCTTTGCAAAGATTTTGCATCTAGTATGCAAAACGAATTTGAAATGAGTATGATGGGTGAGTTGAATTTCTTCTTAGGGTTGCAAATCAAGTAAAGCTTGGATGTCTTATTTGTTAGCCAATCTAAGTACACTAAAGATTTGCTAAAACGATTTGGCATGGAGGGAGCCAAACATGCCATTACTCCTATGAGTACCTCTATTAAACTCGACAAAGATGGAAATGGAAAATGTGTTGATATTACTCAATATAGAGGCATGATTGGAAGTTTACTTTATTTAACTGCTAGTAGACTGGATATAATGTTTAGTGTATGCTTATGTGCTCGTTTTCAATCTTATCCTAAATAATCTCACTTGCTAGCCGTAAAACGTATTTTTCGCTATCTTAGTGGGACGATTAACTTAGGACTATGGTATCCACGTGGCACCTCACTTGATCTCACTAGCTATTCGGATGCCGATTTTGCGGGTTGTAGAGTGGATAGGAAAAGTACAAGTGGTACATGTCATTTTCTAGGTCACTCTCTCGTTTCATGGTCAAGTAAAAAGAAAAATTCGGTTGCCCTGTCTACAGCTGAAGCCGAATACGTAGCGGCCGGTAGTTGTTGCGCCCAAACTATTTATATTAAGCAACAATTACTTGATTTTAGACTTGTTTTTAATCTCGTACCTATTAAGTGTGATAACACTAGTGCTATTTGTATCTCAAAGAATCCTACTCAACATTCTCGCACAAAGCACATAGAGATTAGGCATCATTTTCTAAGGGATCATGTAGCCAAATGTGACATTGAATTGATTTTTATTGACACTAAAAATCAACTGGCGGATATTTTTACTAAACCCCTCTCGGACGAACCGTTTTCAAAAATTCGTAGGGAATTAGGAATGGCCATGGATTTTGAAGTAATCAGTTAAATTTTCACAAAATCTCGTCCACGATCTCGGCTTTCAAAATTTAAAATATTTTTCGAAATTTTATTTTTGAGGGCCAGTCGACTGCCTCGTATACGGCCAGTCGACTGGATCAACCAGTGAGTTTTTCTGATTTTATTCATCTTTATCCAGTCGACTGCCTCCTTCGGCCAGTCGACTGGGTCATGAGCTTATCGATTGCCTCCATATGGCCAGTCGACTGCCTCTGCGCGAACCCAGTTTTTATTTCTTCTTTCTCTTCGTCTTCTCTCCACTCTCTCCACGATCTCTCCCATTTCTTCCTTCCTTCTCGCCATTTACTCACCTTTAAACCATTTCCCCACTACACCACGACCCTCACCTTCATTATCACCACTCCTTTCTTCATTTATAGTCTTATATATCCATATATATATATATATACATATCTCTACACCATTTTTTTTTCAGTTTTCTCTCTTCTCTCTCAATTTCTTCTCGATTGCTTTTCATTTTCTTTTCAAAATGCTTTCAATCTTCTTGGTTCTTCTCTCTCTCATGGCTCCCAATGTTCTACGCATCAAGAAACGCGCCCGTAGGGGTGAAAGCTCTTCGACTGCACCTCCTCCACCTCCGTCCCCTGTTCCTGAGGTCACTGATTCCGAACCTGAATCTGGTCCAATGTCTCTCTCTACCCTTCTTAGTGATGAAGATAGTGTTCGTCTTTTCGAAACTAAATTCATTCATCGCAAGTTTACTCGGAGTCGCATTGTGACTCAACCCTTATGCGAAGAGATTGGCGCTAATACGTTCAATCTTTTTCACAATATGGGTTGGGATTTCTTTGTTTCGCTTGATGTTTTGACTTTTCCACGAGCCGTCAAAGCGTTATATACAAATCTGGAAAATCCTTCTCAACCAAGTCCTCCCGCTAGCAAACTTTGCTCCACTGTTGCAGGCGTTTCAGTTGAGTTGACCGAAGCAGAAATTAATACTATTTTTCGGCTACCTACTGGCGGTATATCGTATTTCTGCCCATCTATTTGGTACTCTTCGAGTGATTTCGATCCTCTCGAAGCAGTTCGGGTCATTTCGGTGAATAAGACCACCACTGCCACTTTTGAGTTTCCTTCTTCCTCGCTTACTCCCGAGGCTCGACTTGTGCACAATATTATCACATATTCCATTTTGCCAAAGTCCGGAAGCCGGAGTCTTGTGTCGATCATGGAAGCCTTCCTAGTCTATTGTGTCATGACCGGTCGTACGGTCAACCTTGTTTTTTCTTTTCATTTCAGCTATTCTCGAGTGCCACAAGAAGAAATGAGCACTTATTTTTCCTACTCATCTATCCTATCTTCTTGGTCGGTGTGGCATTCCGCTTGATGAAAAGCCTTCGGAGCACAATCCGATTTTTCTGGACCGCACGCATCTCAAGCAGATGCATATCGGTAAGAATGTCGATGGAGTATTGGTCTCACTTAGGGTTGCTCCTTCTGCGGACCAGGCTGGTCCATCTATTCCTCATCATGATGTTCCTCGTCTCGAGGCACCTCACCCGGATGCTCCGATTTCTTCTTTTCCGTCTCTTGGTAGCGCTTTTGATATTCCAGATTTTGGGTTCGGGGGAAATCCTGAAACTCTTACCCAAATCTTGGAAATCGTAAAGTGAAATGAAGAGGCCCAAAAGTGCAATGAGGAGGTCCAGAGGAAGACGACCGAGGATATGAAGCGTCTTGAGGACAAGATCGACCGCATCGCCACTGCCATGGACGCCTTTCGTCGTGACCCTCCGCCTTTTTGATGTCGTCAAAGGGGGAGAATGTATTAGGGTGTTTGTGTTGGCCATAGGTCTATTTTGTGTAGCATAGGACGTTACCTATGTTTTATGTTTGTTATGCTTCGTTTCATTTCTATGCTTTATCATTTTGCAATGTGTAGTAGTAAAACATGTACCAAACTCGCAAATTATGAATTGAAATATGTTGTTTCTATTATCTTTCCATGCACTACGTAAATGAATATCAAATTGAAAAATTTATTTCCTAAGGGGGAGCATGCAAATAAAAAAAAATAAAAAATGAAAGATGCACACATTGAGGGGGAGTATCACTTGATACTTCACCATTTATGCACAAACACGAAATGTTTTGTCAACATAAAAAAGGGGGAGATTGTTGGCTTTGAAATTCTATTTCAAGCAATAAATCTTATTTTGATATTTACAAAACATTCAAAACCGTGTTTGGTACTAATATGACTTTGAGCTAAGTGTTTCAACAAAAGTACAGGTAAATGATTCGGGAAGATCACTAAAACAACAAGCGATAAGGAAACTCAAGCGCAAACTCGAAGAAGGACAAAAAGATCAAAGAAAGAACAAAAGCTGGACTCAAGACCTGGGGTAGATAGGTCGGGGTGAGAATATTGTAACAAGGTATCTTATGTCTTGATTGGTCTTATAAGCTCAAGAAATAAATCAAACGAACTCAAACGGATAAAAAACGGACCTTGAAAACAATTCTTGGAGTTACCCAGTCGATTGGCCATGAAATGGCAGCCGACTGACTGTGACCCAGTCGACTGGCCGTTAAGGACCCAGCCGACTGAATGAACCAATGAGCTATAAAACATTTTGACTGCATGAGGCAGTCGACTGGCAGTTAAGGACCCAGCCGACTGACTGAACCAGAGAGTTTCGAACATTTTTGATTGCCTGAGGCAGTCAACTGGCCTATCCAAGGCAGTCGACTGGCCTATCCAAGGCCCCGTTATTCTTGAGACTCCAATATGGAGAATCAGCGAATCCCGAAGTGTGACGTCATAGAAAATGACAACCGAAATCAACAATAACATCGAAATACATGGAATAGGAATGAAAATGAAGTATTCCATGTCACCTGAGTGAAAGAAACTCAATAAAGAATTCTAACGAAAATCCGGCAGAGTTCGTTTATAATTGGAACATCCGGACCACTCAAATTCAACACAATAGCACAACCTGCCCAGAATAACAAGAATAGAAACAGTGGCACGTAGCCCAACATTCTAGAAACCTAGTAGGGCCGAGGTAGTGGAAAAGAACACCAACACCTCTCCAGACCCCTCTAAAATCAATAGAGCCCCAAATGCTCAAATAAAAATATAAATAAAAACATATGGGAATGCCGAAAAGATATAAAGGCACCCCAAAACAACAAGTACTGACTGAGTCACCAAGCTCAAATAAGAATACATAAAATTAAATGGTAGTGCCGAACAAATACAATGACACCCCAAAATAATAAATACATGAACTGAAAATACAACATAAGGGAATTTGCCAACAACCTGGCTCCCAAGAGAATAAAAGAATAATAAATATGATTACGGAAGGAGGAATGAATCTACCGTCCCAAATCCCCCGTACCATCGCCGCCGTACGCGCCGTGCTGCTTCCACCTGCAAACCTGAAAATGTTGTGTGTGGGGGGTGAGCAAAAAACCACGCGCTCACCATAATATCAAAACATCACACTCATAGCCGTCTAGAAAATGCTAACCATCCCGTGTGCATGCATCTATCGTAGGTCAAACTATCGTCTACCATGGCACCCTTGCCAATCCAAGACACCCAACAATAACCTCACAACTACGAATGGTAGATATATCTTATATATACGAATGGTAGATATAAGATATATCTACCATTCGTATATACGCATGTCGAATCAACATATATATATACACATATATACATATACACAAAGTCTCGTAAACAGCTAATCCTAACACCTGGTGTATAAAGGCACCTAGTCGAATATACACTCTCGTCTAGGGATACAACCATAACTAACTATCTATTATACCGTGCACCGAGCACGCCACTCAAGATTTCTAGGAGGTAAGATCCCTCACTAAGACTACTAGAAGAGAAAAACCATAATCATGTCCACAATTAATTTATGACTCTTACACATCACATCTATCAAATCATACCTGGAGAGTCTCACTCTCACAATTTCTATCCTCAATACAGTCCAATGGTATCCTCAATACAGTCCTTTCTGTTTACAATAATTCGTGAACTAATCCATTCACCCCAAAGAAATACACAAGGAAATATATTATCACCACACTGGATTCGGTAACCAACCGAACTATCTCTAACTCACACTGCCTATCGAGGCACTAAAAAAAAGTACAGATCAACAAGGTCACCTCTAACTCATACCGCCTATCGAGGCGCAAGAAAGGGTTACTGGAGTCATTTAGTCCCAAACAGATGCCATGGCCCTCAGGTTTTTAAAGAAAAATGTTGAACCCCGAAGGATTCAACCGGTTTTTAAGAAAAAGTTAGGGCCCGGTCAAATCATATTTGGTTCCAATGCCTCCTAACCCAACCAAACACTAGGAATCGCACTATGTGCGCTTAACTTAATCTCACTTCTCAATATCACCTCAAAGTCACAATCAAACTTATTTCGAAACAAGTTCTAAGACCTTCAACTTAATATAGGAGCTTATAAACAAATCCTCAAAGGTTACCAAACCAACACCGGGATTCAAGTGTTCCTCGGAACAACTAGGAGGAAAACTTAAATAATCAAGCTCTAAAAACATATCTATATCTCAGAACTGACCTCGAGTCTCAAGAATGAGACAAACCATGTCCAGAGTTCACTAACTTTACCAGAACATATAGGAAAAGAGATTTTCAAGGCACACGGCTAAAAACCATTTACTACTCGAAACACTTTTAAAGTGGAAGGGTGAGCGACAAGCTCAAAATACACAAGCCAAGAGAAACAAGGTCAGACAACGAGTCTTACCTGACCTTTAACCTGAACAACTCTCCCCACTACCGTAGTGGTCTAATAGTCATCCAGTGATAACACTAATCACAAATCACAAAGGCCTATGTGGCCAAAGGCACAACCACAACCAAGTCTCAATATACGATTAGCCAACTCAACTCAACTCCAACTCAAGGGGAAAACAATTAATTATCAAAACCTTTTCATATATATATATCCACGTAACCACCTGGAACACATGCCAATCGTGGCTCCACTAATCCAGGTTTTTATTATCGTCGAACTTTCTTTCTTTCTTTCTTTACAATTTTAAATCTTTAAATAATCCTTATAATTTAACCACAGTTAAAATATTAATTACAACCACCGCGCCTTAGCGCCAAAGAGAATAATACAGATATTTAATTTCAACTCAAACATCACATACTCAATATCGAAAATCAATAATAACAGGCAAACACATATCCAATCAATGTCCAATATGGATGTAAATGCCATGACAATGCAACTCCAATGCAGCCCTAACCACTAATATCCAGGAATCCCAAACCGTTCACTGCTGGGGCAACAAACCCAAAACATGAAGGGTGGGAGTCGCCCAAGAAAGTGCGGATACCACGACCGCGCGGAAAACCGGCAAGTGAGGCCCAAGCCCTCACCCCCAAATGTCTAGAGAGTTGAGAGTTACTAGCTCCCTGGTGCTAGACCACCCCTGGCCAGTTGTTCCGACATTCCAAACGATCCAGACATGCACGTGATATAAATGAGGCATGCAACATGCACCGAAACAATATATATAACATGGTGCCATATAAATGTAAAATGCCTCCATATGAATTAAATATGCTCCATAACATAGCATCAAAGCCAATCAATCTCATATCAATCATGCTTCACAATATCAAATATACACTAAATAAATTCTCATTTTATCACAGAAATAATCGGGTTCTCAGTTACCCAGTCCTTATAGATTCTGTATACCAGCATGCTTTTAAATTTTAATTCCCAATAATTGTTTTCAAACTAATCAGCCTCAGGGGAAATTAGACAATTTAATTCACAATTTAATTTATTAATGATTTCCGAGAAAACCAACTAGGGAACTAAAATCACGTCTATACATCCCTCATCCTCGTGAATACCCCTATCTTATTTCAAATTTCAATAAAATATAAATAAAAGATGAAATATTTATTAAACGACCCTACGTCCCTTAATATCAAATCGGCCCCGCTCCCACTGTATTTTAATATCAGTTACATATAATTCCGGGGGCTAACTTCAAGTTCGAATTTCACACAAAATTCTACAAAATCCTACTTTAAGTCCAGGGGTACTAGACCACCTATTTTAATCCAATTTAAATAGGATTTAATTCATTATAATTTTTTTCAGGGAATTAATTTACTTAATTTCCGCAAGAATTTCCAATTTCATTCTCCTTTAATACATTTACGGGTACTCTATAAAATTCCTAGCTATTCGTCTACCACTAGGAATTTAATTTCTTGTTTTTATTATTCATAAACATACAACGGGGCTATTTAGCATTTTCTACGCACTATTAGTGAGTGCTAGATAATTATATATATATATAAAAATATATATATAAAATTCCCACCTAATTTAAACGCTTACAACCAGTCCCACTTTAACCGACAGTGAACAGTGCCGGAAATAAGCTCGCCGAACAAAGTTGCGCTAATCCATTTTCGAATACGGAAAAATATCCGCCTCGTCAACCTAATTAATATACCCGAAGCTCATTAATTATCGATAAGTAATTTTGAATAAATCTAAAGAATATCAACCGAAAATTCTTACCGAAAATCTGAAATTTCCGGCAAACCACTCAACGGTTTCGCTCCAATTTCGGATATAGCGTACACGGTACTGAGGCCGAGCTATCCTCCGAAAATCAGCCCGAACCGAGTCCAACTCATCACTGAGTCGACCCGACTCAGTCCGAACTCGCTACTGTTCATCATCACTACCAACGATCTGCTCCACCACTGGCCGTCACTACCAGCTCCGGCAACCTTCATCTCCTATCGCCATCACCGTCGAACCACCACCCATGAGACACCCTGGTCAACGCCTACAGGAACGCACCAAGCCGCGCGTCGTCAGCAGCTCCGGCGAGCTTGCTGCTGCACGCCGCTTCTGCCCTCCAGCTCGTCGTTACTCCGGCGAGCTAACCCCTACCTGGGTCGCCACGTCCGGCGACTCCAACTTCTAACCAGGTCATGCCTGGTGCACGACCTCTCGGTTTCCCTCTTAATCGGCCTCTTTCAATGTCTCCCTCTCTCTCTCTATCTCTAACAGATCAAGGATGAAGACCAAAAAGGAGTGGTTCAGTCGCTGAAGAAGAGAGGAGGCAAATACCTGTGATGAAGGAGAAAGAACGGGCAGTCTGGAGAAGTTTCTGGAAATGTAG
The DNA here is from genome assembly GCA_963922005.1 of Cornus suecica. Taxonomy (NCBI): domain Eukaryota; kingdom Viridiplantae; phylum Streptophyta; class Magnoliopsida; order Cornales; family Cornaceae; genus Cornus; species Cornus suecica. The sequence continues at coordinate 41,215,848 of OY998245.1, read as the reverse complement.
CACTAATAATACATATTTCTCAAATATGTATGACTCATATACGTATATATATATAATTCAACTCAATTGAATTTTGTAACATCTAATTACAGGTCCATGTGACCTCAAGTGTGACCAAGATATTAAATAAATGTGTGACATGTGAAAAGAGATGGTTGGTCCACCAAAGTCCACTAATTGCTTCAATTTTATTTATTTAATTATTTAATACCCATATATATATATATATATAATTGTATTTAATTTCTTTTATTAAATACCCACACACATATGTATATATATACCCAATTAATAATATATATATATACGAACAATAAATCCCTAAAATATACCGGGAACCCCCAAAATAAAGATTATAGCTGAAATAAATAATCTAGTGTATGAAACCCATGTATATATAATTATAATTAAATTCGTATAAATAAAATAAGTCCCGTAAAATATACCGGGGACACTCAAATAATTCTCCGTGAGCCCATCAAATTCACCGGACTCCGAATAAATAATATAGGCCCAAAGAAACGCTCTGGGGCACAAAATTTATCCACCGATTAAATCACTGAAAGCCCCATCGGACTCCGAATAACTAATACAATCCGGAATAATTAACTCGGTTACAAACTCGAGTATGAATATTTATATAAACCAAATTAAATCACTAATCGCCTAGCGGTTTATATCATGCGCTCTCCATAAACTCTACGGATAGTTAATCAATAATAACAACCAAATTAAATATTTCAGTACGAGACTCAACTATCGAATCATCGGAGTCGTCGCAAATCCAAACAACTAAGGCACGTAACTTATTCGAACAGTAATCAAATAAAACCACTTCAACCCAAATTAATCCACTAACACGTATCATATACATATAGGCACGAAAAACGAACAAGGTAATACAAATACACTTAAACACGTAAGTCAAGCAACTAAGGCACCTAATGCCACATTAATACACAGAGCATCAACAAACAGAGCACGTATATACAAACATAAATAAAACGAGCGAAAGGACTATCAATACTCCTAAGCACGTCAGCTAAACAAGGCACGTACTAACCCCATAACCAGGGGAAACAAAACGTCGAATCCCTAAAGCACTAACTACCGAACTCAAATCACTGAGTCGAAGCCCTAAGCGTCAAGCGTCGAAACAAATCCGTTTAGTGGATAACACTAGCTGTCAATCGTCACAACTGAATCACGTAGTCGATAACAAGAACACACGTAAGCGTTTCACTAGGTTCAAAATACTATCGTCACGTCCAGCCACGTAATAGCTACAGAATTCCACGAAGTCCACGAAGAGAAATCATATAATCGTGTTGTCGAATCCTGAACTCACGTCAACGTTTCACCAGTTCGAAACATTAAACTCGCTGTCAATTCTCGTAATCGCCAACGACAATCCACGAAGTAGTCAACAAGTCAATAGTCGCGTCATCCCGTCGTATCAAGACATAAATGCGAAAAATTTACTCGTAAAATACATAGAGTAACTATGACGTCATGAACAAGTGACGTCATCACCGAAAATAAATAGGGAATAATTCATAAATAAGGGAAAATGAAACGGGGTGTTACAAGTCGACTGACTCATGAGGCAGTCGACTAGCCTTCTTGAGGCAGTCGATTGACCCTAGCCGTTGGGAAAAATATTTTAAATCTAAGCATGGAGGCAGTCGACTGGGTGCTTCAGGATTTTAAGGAAAAGTATTTCTAAACAATATTTTTGCCCAAAAAGAAATGATTTTGCTTGCTGATTTTCAGGTCCTACTCTCCACATTGTCTAGGGTGAGATACACTCTCCAAACCCTAGTGTTACACTTTATAAAGAAAGAGATATGGATTAAAACTTTAAGGTTCTTGTGTGAGAAATTTTCAAAACATTGTTCATCTTTAATTTTCTCTTAAGCATCTTTTGAAAAATCATTTGATAGCAAGAAAGATCAAAAATCTTATTTTTCACTCTTATTATTTTGAAGATCAGATCAAAAATCTTATTTTTCACTCTTATTATTTTGAAGATCTAAACTCAAGCCTTGAGCCTATTCTCTTATTGAAAATATATTGTGAGAATATATATATCTTGAGTTCTTGAAATATCACCTAAAAACACTTGAGCTTATATTGATCTATCTTCCATAAAAACCATAGGGTTTTGAGTGTTTTTGTTTCTTGAGTAATATATTGATTGCATACACAAATTTGTGATCTTGGGTGAGTGAAGCCCATTGTATCAAGGGAGGATTGTTCTCTTGATTCTGTGAAGAGCTAGTTAGCTCTTTTGTAAAGGTTTTCCTATTCCACCTATTGAAGGAAGAACCATAGTGTGAGGATCGGAAAGTCTCAAGGAAGGGGATTCTTTGAGTCGAGGAGTAGGAGTTACCGAACCTCGTAAAAATCACGGTGTCAATATCTCTATCTCTATCTCCTTACTTTATGTTCATGCATGCTTAATTTATATTGTGGTAAATAACTTGTTGAATTTAAGTGAAATTATTCATTGCATATTTTACCTTGTAAATTAGTATTGAACCTTGTTGCATGTTCTAGTAAGAATAAAAAGAAGTTAAAAATTATTTTTAAAACCCTATTCACCCCCCTCTACGGTATTTTAGTGACTTACAGGGCAGAGTTCCGTCTGTATAAGAACCCCCCCTGGTGGATAAGCTCCACTCCATACACCCTGTAATTCAATATATATTTCCTAAGCAACAGGAAAAAAACCCATCCTAAACATATCACAAAGGACTGGGATCGATGGCATAACAGAACTGTTACCCCTCCAAGCCCCGCAACATACGCATAGTCTAAAATATACATGATAATACCCAACACAAATGAAGTACGCGCCAACCCGACAATAGATACAGACCACTATACCCGTAGGTGCCAAAAGAATAATACATTAAACCAAAAGGGCAAGGTAAACTCAAACTAGCCCTAAACATGACCTTAACAACAACATGTAATAATAGGTCCCAACATGCCAACAACATCACAACAACCACATCCGACCTTGTCCGGTCATATAACCTGAAAATAATAAACACAAGGGGAATGAGCTCACAATGCTTAGTAAGGAAACGCCTTTTGTCTCTACCCTAACTGGAAAGACTAACTGGATCTTCCCAAAACCAAAAATGGATCCTATCTTGGAACAAAGATAAATTATACATCTCATCTCGGTCTGCATAGCCGTGAGATCCACAACTCGACACCCTGAATCCTCATAAGTCCAGCTATAACAACAATAAGAGAATCGTAGATCAAGTTTATACATATACAACGTCTCAACCAACTGATATCATGAAATGATGTGGGAATGTGATGCATGTCCATGTCTACCTATATTTCCAGACACAAGTCTTAAGTGTAACTCTCTCTACTACCCTGTAGTCATCCTGTACGACCAATTGCTAACCTGCAATCATCATCCTGTACGTGACTCATCTAGGATGTCCATAACCCGGAGTCCTAGGAACAAGTGGGCATCATACCCTGGAATACCTAACGTAACACGAAAACCAAATCCCAGGCGTAGCTCTCTCTGCAGTCACATCCTGTACGACCAACTGCGTACGTGACTCATCTAGGATGTCAGTAACCCATAGTCCTAGGAACATGCAGAATATCTGTACCCTAGAATCCCTACACCAGGATGGTCGTAACCCGATGCCCGGTGTTCAATGCAATCATACTCTCTAGTCTCCCACCGATTACATGATCATGAGATGAATATGACTTATAATAATAATATCATGATATTACTAGCACCCTTGACATACAGGCATGATCTTCATAGTCAATTTAATTTAATACACGCATGACATGCTTGAGTAAAATCACATAGGGGCGTAACACATCATCTTATCATTAGTTTTCAATAATACCAACTTATTATGTATTCACCTTTCAAATAATATAATTAATTTCTTAAGTACGCAACATGCTTTAATAAATCACATAAGCACGAAACACGTCAAACTCTCAATAATACTTATTTAATTTATTTCTTTATTTTATCAATTAATTTAATTAATTAATTTATTTTTCAATTAATCATTTAATCTTGGGATTTCATCCTCTTTCAATTTAAATACATTAAAATAAATTTTCAATCAAATTTCCAAATAACACAACTATAATTTCACACGCCCCACAGTGCGTGAACTCATGAAATTTAAACAACGTTTTCCCCACCTCTAGAAGCGTGCACAAAAACAGTAATGAACCATCACCGGTTCTCAAATCACAATCCCAAAAAGAAAAGTTTTTTTTTTGCACCGTAAATCCAATTGAACCCTGCGACATGCCAAAATAATCACCATGACGCCTAGAATAACATACTAAAATTTGATTAAAATCTATGGATGTTAGGTTAACCAAATCAACACAAAATCAAAAAATTCAACTCACCTAGAAAACACGATCTATGCCAAACCATTCAACGAAATCGTCCCAAATTCGAGTATGCTGTCGAGTACCCTAAGACGCACAAAAACCTCCTTTGGATCGGAAAAAGCCCCAGCCGAAGTGGTCAAAACTCCCCTCCCTTTGCCTGGATGAATTCCCTATGTTCTCTCTCTTTCTCCACGGCGACAGCGCAGCTGCGCCACCACCCACCACCAGTCGCGCCTCTTACCTCTCCGGCGATAGCAACCCCGACCGGCTGGCACCCCCTCCTTGCAGGCGAATTCCTTCCCCAGCCTGGTGACCTTCCACCCAAGTCGCACCTCTACTACGACCTCCCTCTCTCTCAGTCTCCTCATCTCTATCTCTCCCCCTAGCCGATCTCTCTCTGTTCTGCCGCGACGAAAGAATAAGAAGAAGAAATACAATGCTCGTGTGTGTGTGTGTGTGTATCGTGGTGTGTGAGAATGTGTGTGTGTGTGTATATATATGTATTTATGTTATATATATACATAATTTTTTTTAAAGTAACTTTTAATATAATAATTTAATTTATATTTAATTTTAATGAAAATATTAATAATAAAACAAAAAAAAATCTCGATCATTACATGCACGCTATCCAGCTCGATATGGACGACATGATAACTAATATATTTTGGGCAGATTCGAAGATAATATCCAACTACGCTCCTTTTGGAGATGTTTTATCCTTTGATACGACATACAAGATTGTGCAATGTCACAGACCGTTCGGTGTGTTCGTTGGGTTAAATCAACATCGTTAGACAACGTTGTTTGGTGCTGCATTGATGTACAACGAGACGACGAATTCCTTTGTGTGGTTATTCGCTACATTCTTGCGCTTAATGTGCAATAAAGCTCCGAAGACCATTTTTATCGACCAAGACACAGCAATGGGCAGGGCATTATCGCAGGTAATGCCCGACACCGCACACATTTTATGTTCCTGGCACCTCATGCAAAATGTATACTAGTATAGAAGTTCGAAACAAGTAGATAATTGTATGGTTAAGGGGACGATTTCCCATTTAATGTTTGGGGTGGAAGATGTAAGGGAATTTGATGTGAAGTGGGATGTAATGGTCAAATTGTAGAACAATAAATGGATAACAAACATGTATGATTTGAAATTTTTTTAGGCAAAGGTATATGTAAAGGGTGTATGGACTGTCGACATGCGTAGTACTCAAGTTTGCGAGAATTTCAACTGTAGGCTGAAACAGTACCTTGCACGGCAATATGCTTTGTCCGAATTCTTCCAACATTTTGACACATTGTTGTATGACAAATGCTGTAAAGATTTGGAAGCTGAGTATGGGTTGTTGTAAAAGCTTCCAAATATAGCAAATCTATGCATGCTTCTTACTAAAGATGGAAAGGTGTACGCGAAGAAAATATATGACAGAGTCAAGGTAGAATACATGAAGGCTTGCATGAATGCTCAGATTGACAATGCGTTCCGCGATGACGAAAAGGGTTGTTATCTTTATGAAGTTAGTCAATCTGATAAACCAACAAACATCTGGTTACTAGAATTTTGCTTGACGACCACCTCAAGTGTTCTTACATGAAATTTAAATCCGAGGGTATTATGTGCAGGCATACCCTAAAAGTGATGAAAGATGTAATGAGAGTCCACGTAATCCCATAATGTTACATTTTAAAGAGGTGGACCAGAAATGCGAATGAGGGCAACTTACAAGAACTCATTCGAAATGATGTTTGTACCGATGAAAGACTGGAGAAATAGAGAAGACATAAAATCCTTTGTCGGACCATGATTGAAGTAGCCAACATTGCTAATGGATCATCCAAAGCATTTGAAAATGTTATTGGCTTGGTTTTTAAGATGAAAACAGTTACTGAACAGAGTGTTCTACGTCATCATAACCAGCTACTGGCCATTCAACCCACTTATGTTGGTGTCAATATGTCTGAAAAGCTGCCAGAGAATTCCCATGTCAAGAGTTCCACCATTGGTAAAGTGAATGGTATAGCTGTGAAAGACAAAAGCAAAGGTCAAAGATGGAGGCTAATACCTACCATTGAGAAGGTTCTAAAGAAAAAAAAAATGGCCCATAGTTGACATGGTATGTATTCAGATCTTATTGGATCAAATTATTTCATTTCTGTAACTTCCATTGCGTATGGTCACCTAAATATGTAGAATATTAGTAGACAAAAATTATTGTTATGATTTAAATATCTTTTTTTGAATGTGGATATGCGAAAAATGGTAATGATATCTAGATTTGAGTATAACATACTTAGTCATCGTTTCATTTGACTCTAATATTTTAAATTTTATAATTACATCCATTATTTAATCAAATATAATCATGTTGCATCAGATATCAAGATCCGACATCGCATCCGACACCTCAGATTTCTTATCCAACTTCAACTACCATCATCTCACTTCACAGAACTTAGCAAAGTAATTCTTATATTTTCCTTCTATGCATGTCAGACTTAGAAATTTTTTGCCTCTGTAATTATGTTATCTTTTTCCCCGTTTTAGGTGACAGAGAATCCAGATTATTCATCTGACCTTTCAACATTTTATGGCCTATGGACTTCCCCCTTGTCCATCTATTCCATCATTCGGTCCCGTGGATGAATCAATTCGTTTAACCACGGGACAAGAGGTATTTTTCAATAATGTATTAGTTTTAATCAGCATCTTATTTCTAGTGGGATCACTTACAAAGTGTACCATTTATTTTTTTTTTTTTTTTTGCGTCATTGTTTTCCCTTTCAAGTAAATGATAACCATGTTAGATCAGAAAACCGTATGGAAACCAATTTTGTGCCTAGGTTAATTGTCATATGGAATGCCTCCACCGCTGATAGTTGATCGCAGTCGTTAATGGAGGACATCTCCATGTTGAATCTGGACAGGAAGCTCTTGAGGCTCTCCCCTTTCTCTTATGTCATTGTGAAAAGGTTGGAGATTGTCTTCTTTTGCCTTTGGTTGTCGAAGTACTGTGCGATGAATCGATTGCAGAGGTTGTTCCAGCTGCTGATCGATCCTGGAGGTTGTTTTCTGAACCAGAGCAGAGGTGCCTCTATCAAACTGGTTGAGAATACCTTACATAGGAGTGCCTGGTTCTTGCTGTACACGGTCATTTTCGTCTGTACCTGGTAGATGGGGTCGAGCGGGTCCTTCGTTCCGTCATACAAGGTGAAGACTGGTAGCACAAATTTTTTAGGGAAGTTAGTCAGTCATCTCGATCTCTTCTGTGAAAGGGGATTGAGTCATGTCAGTTGTGGCGTGAATAGTCAGATCGTCGGGAGTTTTCATCTTTAGATCCTTCATCACGTCCCTCTGTTTCCTGGCGGCCATCTCGTTCAGGTCATTTAGAGTAGGGATATGTCCTGCGACGGCCTCCTTTGTTATGGGGTGTGATGATTCTTCTTCTTCCTTTGCCTCTTGCCTGAGCTTTCACGCTTATGTTGGGAGTTGGCTGGGTAGTGCCCAACATTCCTCTATTGACTCGCCCCTTAAACTAGTCGGGATCTCAGAGATGGATCTGTGTCTGAGTGACCCGATGGAGCAAATCGGCATTTTGTTGCTCGAGGATGGCGTTTCTTTGCTCTAATGCTTCCATCCGCCACATCACCTATTCGAATCGGGCGTCGTTATTTGTGGACCGAGTAGAAACCATGATTAACTAGCTTCAGAAAAAAGAATCTTGGAATGAAAATAAATAAGACAAACTTTTTCGTTCCCACAGACGGAGCCAATTGTAAGTGTCAATTTTTGCTTATAATTCTCACTACCTTTATTCATAGCCCTTGGGATTTATTTATACAAGAATTGATGGGTTCATGGCTTTACAAAGTTGGTGATCGTGCCCCTCTATTCTTGGGGTCATGATCCACTACCATTTTAACCACCCATTACTTTCAATTGGATTCAACATTCTAATGGGCCTTAGGAACATGGGATTTTAATTCAAATAGACGGGCTTGGGCCTGGACAATTTTAATATTTACAAATATAATATAATTTTTTCGTTCTCCAATTATCTTTCTTCCACTAAATTTAAACAAGCACCCGACTCCAATAGTTTTTATCTTTTTTTAATTGCATAAGGATTAAGATGAAAATTTATCTAATATAATAAATGAAAATGATACTTGCACCGAAACTTATACACCGAAGTGTTAGGCAAATCTACGTGCCTTAAAAATTATGTAACTAGGATATTTTATATCTCTATATGTTACCTATGGCACTTAAACTTCTTATTATCTCTTCAACAAATTTAATTTTTCAAATTTTTCTTTCATATACGTTACGCCTCTCTTTCATATATGTCAGGCTTAAGATGTGTTTTAATCAGGTTGGTTAATCTCAACTTATGAGGTTGGTGTCATATACGTTAGACTTAAGATGTGTTTCAATCAAGTTTGTTAATCTCTAATTCTTTTTGAGATATGTTTCAACTCATTGAGAATTCATTTGTATATGTTGATTAGTTTTCTCTAAGTGTGATAGGTAACGTATAGAGATATAAAATATCCTAGTGATATAAATTTTTAAGCCATGTAGATCTACCTAACACTTCGGTGATAAGTTTCGGTGCAAGTATCATTTTTCTATAATAAAATATATTAAAAAGTGAAAAAGTTCAACTAAAAACTATTCCCTCCATCCTCAAATAAGTGTCCACTATTACTCTTTTCTTCGTCCCAAAATAAGTGTCCCATTTGAAAAGTCAAAGCACTTTATCATACCACTTTACTAATTTACACTTCATGCATTGAAATTATAAATTATATACACAATCAACTATCACATCAATATGGTGGGACCAAGGGTAAAATTGGTATTTTATTCATTACCAATATAACATCTTAAAAAGTTGGATTTTCCGAAAGGGACTTATAAATTGAGACATAGTGAGTATTATTATTTGAAACCGATAGAGTTTTTCAGAGAAGATTTTCTGTGATTGACCCTAAATTAACTCATATTTTTTTTAAAAAAACATAATTACAAAATGCAACTTCAAGTCTTTTTATTGTTCAAAGGCGATTTTCTATAAATAATTTGAAATGAAACAACCATAATCAAAGTTTGTTGTATTGACTTATACAACTAGGGATACAACTAATGCTAATAAATTGGCTCCCAAGAGATACAATAAAGATCCCAACAACTAGGTAAAGGGATACAAGAATATAAAAGAACAACTAAACAGAGGCGTCCCAATTCCTAAACTGCTGTAGTGTCATGCATCATCCTGCATACGCCTGGAACCTACAACTGGTGGTGAATGTCGGGGAGGGGGAGTGAGCACAAATACCCAATAGGAAAAACCCTAACTATCACATTCTCTGACCGTGCAAATGGTGTTAACCAATCCGTCTGCATACATTTAACCTAGGTCAGTCCGTAGTCTCACATGGCACCTACACCAATAAGAGATCCTTCAATAAATTCCCTAATCCCCAACTAAATATGAACAAACCAATGCACATAACAAATAATAAGTCTGAATCATAAAACAGCAAGACACGCACACCTATAAATACATATTGGTATATAAAGAGGCATGAATAATATATATATATACACAACACAATCACCCAGAGTATAACTAAGCCTCAAACTCTATACTTTAACTCCAGTAGCCTACGCTACTCACATAATCATGCATCAAGCACACAACACCCAAGTCCAACATAACCAATCATGAAGTGTTCAATGCACAAAACAAAAAATCAAAATGGGATCAAGATCACTCCCAATATCCATCGGAAGGAAGCACCTATAACCAATACCAGAAGGCTCATAAACCATTCCTTGAAACTACAGTAGGGAAACACTCACGTACTTGCATACAAGCATAACCATCATCATAATATATATACCATCAATCCATTCTTAGAGAGAGATTCACTCTCAAAACTAATCACCTTACCTTGTCAATCACACATCGCCACACATAGCAGAATCACTCATAATCACCAACACTTGCACTCTGGACAAGAATGCTAATGGACAAGATAAATAATCAAATAGACACAACTCTCATCAGCAATCACTCTTAAGATCATGATAAAGCAAGATAACAAGACTCTGATGCTACAATGAAATTCATAGCCGAGTATAAACTCTCAAGTGAAAACCATCTACTAGTACATAGGAAGAACACATGGACTAATTAAACTAAGAGCGGAGAGCCGAGGATAAAAGTCGTAAAAAGGATGAATTCCAAGGAGTTTAATAGCTTTTAAGAAAAAGGTTTTAATGCTCGGCCAAAACCGTTATATTTCAATGTCCCGAACTCGTGCAAGAACCTAGATCACCTAGATAGAGGTCCAAAATGTATGACAAGGAAAATATGAGAATCGCACAATGCATGTGTAAAACCTAACTTATCTCATGCTCAAGACTTCGAATAAAAGAAGGCATGGAACGGTTACACAATATGGGTACACTTCAATTCACCCACTCTATCAATACATATCCTTATGACACCTTAAAGGAAAATGAGGAAGGGAAAAGTTGACGCGTTAGATCAATGGAATACAAATTACCGTTTCTAACCCCCACAAAATCAAAAGATAACACAAGAAGAGGGTTTAGCACCACGCCATAACCAACGACTCAAATGAGGAATAAATAATTCATAACATGCATTGGAGTGCAAAAAAAGGGGTAGAAGAAACATTCAGGAGAAGGAATGAAATGAGGGAAAATATAGGTAACAAACTAGAACAGCTCGAGTACTCGACAAAAGCTACGAGTTCTCGGCAACTAAGTTCTCAACAACTAGTTTGAATTCTCAATAACCCAGCGCCAAGGCGCAAGCCATGGCACTGACATACAGAGGATTACATACTCCATCTGGGACCATGGGTTCTTAACCCCTTAGTCGAGTTCTTAACCCATTAATCGAGTTCTCGGTAGCTCTTGCACCAGAAATTTCAAAAGGGGTCCGAAGGCCCCCTAATGACACCGGACGGCTCCGAACCAACTCGGGATAGTCCAAAACACCTAAAACCTCACAAGGAAAGGTTTAGCTCCAAAAATATCAACGAAAAATGGAGAAGGAAATGGAGTCCTAAAATAAAAGCACTCTAATGGAAACGGAGAAAGCTAATCTAGCATACGCCAACTCCAATCCGCGAACTCGATTTAACCTCCAAATCATCAAACTCCTCTCAACAACCTAAGATGGGTAAGTTGGAAATTCCAAAGACAACACGATCCTTAAGGACACTAAGAGAACTTAGTGGTCGTCGCCACGAAACTAACTAAGTTCAATTAAGACCTTGCCCGATTCATCTAAAATCTCAAATCACGGTTGATATTACATTCCTTGAATTATGAAAGGGATCTAATGGTTGTTTCCACACAATCAACTAAGTTCAATCATAATCTCGTCCAACTCAACAAAACCTCAATCACGGTTGAAGTTACATTTCTACACTAACTCTAACTAGCTCAACGGAAGTCATCTTATCAAGCTCACATATCCATATAAATATATATATATACACAAGTACACAGATTCATTATTATTGTACAATTATAAGCAAGGCAAGTGGATCACGACATACATTTCACATTGAGCATGTTCCAACTCCATTTCAAACATCACCATGATATATCAATTAAAGCAATGAAATTTACATGAGGCATGATTCAAAAATCATATTAAAGAATATCATGATATACATATACTTCCACAATACCATTAAGTCGTGCATGTTAATAGTCATGCCAATGCCAATGCAAACCCTAGACACTAAGGGTAAACGTATATTAAATATCTCTAAATCATTCACATATGAGGATACAAGCTCGTCAAGGAAGATTGAGTATTGCTAATGTCAATCACGTATGAGGATACATCCTCATCAAGGATTATCAAGTTTACGAGGCTACTGGCTCGTGTAGGAAAATAGAGTTTGGACCACGTCCGCCCCCATCATCTTTAATTTCAGAGTTACTAATTCCATGGGTCGCGAGAACACCCCCTATCCAGTTGTTGCTACTATCTGAACTCTCCACTCACACAATGATTCACAAAGAGGGACTAAACCAACACCAATGACTCATATGCTCAAATGGTGTACACGATGCACTATGTATATTCCAAATTAACCATTCAATAACATTTCAATGTCATAAACATGCTTTTCTTCAACATTAAGCATAATATTCATTAAAATTGAACAATGATTCTACCACATGCTATTCTAGGCATTTATTAACCGTAAGCATTCAAATCACATCTTTCATGTATTCAAGGTACAAAATTCACAACACACAAGTAGAGGGGAACTAATGTAATGTTTTAAGTTCAAGATTCCACATTTCACGATTCTCATTAATATGTTTCCGAATTCAATGAACATAGAAAAAGATCAATAATTATAACCACATATACGTGTATACACGAAAGTACACCTAGCGACTCCAAATCCAGCCACACTATTTGGAACTAACCCAATCGTACATCCAAGACTACAACGTCAACATCTATATACATAGATACAAATACTTATACTAGTATACACACATGTATTCACATACAAGCATACATTTAATCCTAATAAATCTCTAAATCATCATCCACAAATCATTTACACAATCATGTTAAACAACTCATCAAGTGTACATATAAGTATAGATAGGCATGTGTATATGTATACAAACCCTAATCCTCATTTAACAATTTATTACAAACACACATACACATCTAGGGTTATATAAATCCTAGAAGAAGATCGCACACTCATGCACCAAGAAATGAGAAAGGAAGGATTCTCCCCTACCTCAACAACAAGAATCTAGCAAAGCTACAAAAGGGGTTTTCCAAAAGATGAGCCAAAATCACACCATAAACTCTCCAAGCTTCCAATAGCTAAACCAATCGCTGAAGATGATCAAGGGAGGGTCCTTAACAAGGTTCAAGAGAAAAAGGAAACAAAATTCAAGATTTTATACCAAAATATTAAGAAATGAAAAACTGGGGCATGGAAAGAAAAAACCCACAAAGAGGGAGAGACACTTACCAATCCTTAGCTCAAATCGAAGACAATAATACCTTCTACAACTTTCATGTTGAAGCCAACATCAAAATCCAAGCTCAAAGGGGTGAAATAGAGCAAATAGTAAAGTGGATAGAAGAGAAGAGGGAGAGAGAAAAATCCAATTGAGAGAAAGAGAGGAAGAAAAATAATGAAATGTGTTGTCTAAACACCAATATATAATCCACAAATGGGTCAAGTTATCGGCAAAAATTATTGAGTTCTGGACAACACCAGGGCTTGAGTTCTCGACAACAACAGGGCTTGAGTTCTCGACTTCTCGGTCGTGTTCTCGGCAACACCTGTACCAGCACTAACACCAGGTGACTTCGACACAATCCGAGATCCCCAAAATACTTAAAAAGAATATAGGATCCCTCACTAACACAAGATAAACAAGTAAAAATACTAAACTACCCCTTGCATATAGAAATTCAAAAAACAAAATATCAACTTGTAAATCACATAACTGGTGATACACTAGAATGTCCAAAAATAGGATAACACGTTCGGGTAAAAAATGAGACCATCGGGCGTGTCTTGGGCCCACTGAAACACCAAACAATAAACGTCGCAACGAAACAACGTAGCCGTTAAAAAAAATCCATGAAGTTGTCCCGCTAAGTCCGAATACAAAACTTGTACTAAGAATATACAAGACGTCATGAATAATAGATGTCACAAACCGATAACAATTGAAAATTAAATAATTCCAGAAAAAGGAAGGAAATGCGGGGGGTTACAAGGAAGAACAAGTTACCATCTCGAATCTCCCATGCTTAGTGTTGGAGAGTTAAAGTAATGAAGGACTACATGATTTTGATTGAAATATTTTTGCATGTTGTCATTGGCCACAACTTTAGTGTTAAACAACATAATAGTCTTTTTTGTAGGGTTTGTTTGGTAGTACTTAGAACTCAGAACTAGCAAGAAAAAGTTTGAATATTTTTACGACTTTAGTTGAAAGATAAATTCAAATTTTTTTGAAAACATACTTCTCGCAATCTATTATTGTTTATTTCTCTAACATTCCAAAAAAAAAAACAAAAGAGTTTAGTTTCCCCATAAAATAGTAAGAAAACAATAAAATACTAAAATTTACAAAACAATATATCAAGACCGTCTCCTTTCCTTTAGGGCCCGTTTGGTAGGCGGTCCGGTCTGGTCTTATCTGGCCCGGTCTTGTCTGGTCTTATTTGGGTGGTGTTCTGAAAGTCTGTTTGGTAAAGCTGTCTGGTCTTATGGTCTTATTCAAGCTGTTTGGTCTTATGTTTGGAAAATAATACAAAAAATAAAAAAATAATATATAAAATTCAAAAAATATATTAAGTATGAAAAATATAAAAAATTTGAAAATAATATATTTTTAAAATTTTATAAATTATTTCAAATTTTTATATTATTTTTTAAATTTTATATTTTATTTTTGATTTTTTATATTATTTTCAAATTTTTTATATTTTCTCAAATATATATATATATATCTAATTTTGTATATTATTTTTGAATTTTATATTTTTTTCAAATTTTATACATTATTTCAAATTTTTTATATTATTTTTCAAAACATATATATTATTTTTTAAATTATATATATATATATATATTTAAAATTTTATATATTAATTTTGATTTTTATATATTTGTTTCGAATTTAATACATTATTTAAAAATAATTATATTATTTTTCAAATTTTATATATTATTTTCGAATTTTATACATTATTTTTTATTTTTTCTATTAGTTTGGAATTTTTTTATTTTCCCAAATTTTAAATATATTTTTTGCATTTTATATATTAATTTTGAATTTTATATATATATTTCAAAATTTATACATTATTTCAAATTTTTTATATTATTTTTTTAATTATATATATATATTTCAAATTTTATGGTCCCATGTGTTAAGACAATTATATATAAGACCACCTGAGACCACTTGAGACCATCATTTTTGGTTGTCTCAAATTACCCCTTTTGGTCCCAAGTGGTTTTTATTTTTTTGGAACCGTTTTTTTGGAACCGTGTTGCCAAACAATGTCTGATCCCAAAAAAATCATTATGAGACCGGACCACATGGAACCGGACCGCGAACCAAACATAGTCTTATTCTTCTCTTATCCTTTTCCACTTTCACTCCTCATACAAAACATCTATCATACACAAAACTTTCACCTAAAATCAATCCAAATTTAATTTTATTATTATTTCCATACACCTAACCTTACTAAACATCATCATATAAGGTCGCATATATCCAAAATATCATAACACTCTCCTTTGGGATTATTACACTGAATATGATTAATTGAAACCTATCTATAAAAAATCAAGTGGAATAAGATCCTAGTGAATGAAAAATAATACAATATTATGGTTTATGTGAAAATGGTATTGCATATGTTAAAACTGTCTCGTTAAAACGGAAACGGATCCTTTCCGCTTTTCTTGGCTTATCACAAAAGTGGTTCAAAAGATGACACATGTCCATCATATTTCAAATTAAAAAAGGAAGTTTGCTTTTACATCTCTATTAGTTACTCCCGCTTTTAATACATCTCTTCGCTTTTCTATTTTACCCTTTAGTCAACAACACACAGAAAATACAGCTTGCTTTTAT
This sequence comes from Cornus suecica, assembly GCA_963922005.1. Taxonomy (NCBI): domain Eukaryota; kingdom Viridiplantae; phylum Streptophyta; class Magnoliopsida; order Cornales; family Cornaceae; genus Cornus; species Cornus suecica. The sequence continues at coordinate 41,199,728 of OY998245.1, read as the reverse complement.
AAATCTTATCTATTTTATCCTATAGCCACCAACGATAAGCTCTATTACACTTAAATGGCCATAAATTTGGTATCACTTAAATTGGTCGGCTCTCATCAATTCTCAATTTAAATTATATCTCCATCTACATCATATTCATCATAATTTAACGAAGAACCATTAATTCATTAAGTATGAATAAAATTCGGCAGTCCCTCTACTTTTTTCCCCTTTCAATTCTATTTGGTAATGTTTGACTTAAAAATGAGTTGTAACAAATTGAAATGAGAAAATAAATTAATATTTTTAAAATATCAATATTTTACCTCTTACATTTTTTATTTTTATAATTACAAGTGTTTTATTTTCAAAGTTAGCAAAATAAGAAAAGTAGTTATAGATAGACCTGTCAATGGATCGGATTCGAATCGGATCAGTTAAATCCAAATCCAATTTGTTAAGAAATCAGATTATCGGATTCGGATCCTAATCGGGTTATTGGATTTTATTTTCAATCCATATCCGGTTAATATCGGATTCGGATCATAATCGGATTATTGACAAGTCTATTGATAAAGATGACAAAAACTCCCGATCCGCGATTCAAATCCGATAATTTGACGGATTTTCACTTAGTTAATTCATATTCAAATTTCTTCATTATAGAATATCTTATTTGAATATCTAATTAAAAAAATACAAAAATCAATAAATACTGAAACACTAAATTATTCACACTTTTAATAATTGTATTTATGATCAATCATTATTAATAAATAATAAAATAATTAACAACTAACATTTATATACATGTACAGTATTAAATATATACACATAAAAATATCAAATATATATTTATATATATATAAATATATTTTATATCGGATCGGATGACATAAATCTAAATCCAAATACAATTTGTTAAGAAATCGGATTATCGGATTCGGATCCTAATCGGGTTATCGGATTTTATTTTCAATCCATATCCAGCTAATCGAATAAGATTTGGATCGGATTCGGATAAAAATATGATCCATTGACAGGTCTAGTTATAGAGGTAATAAATAAATAAATAAAATTATTTGAATGGTGAAACAAATGTTTAAAATTTATGCCTCTTCTAAAGTACATAAACTTTTTCACACATCTATGTTTCAAAAATCTTTAGCATATTTAATATATTTATTTACCATGTAAGCTTGAAAGAAAGTAGATTGGATATTATATTAAATAAATCAAGATAAAAATGCCGACATAAGTCTAAAAATAACCATAGAGTTTAAGAGGATAATGCGAAGAGGAGACAAATGTTGGTGTATTGTCACCCTTAAACATAAGTTATAATTTTCATTACAAACTTCACAACACTAAATAAAATGCTATAGCCTATAAGAGATGAATGAAACTGACTTGTCACAGTTAAAAAATATTGAATTTTGATACGATTCTTCACTACGCCACCCTGAAAAAGAAAATGACAAATTAAATTAATCAAGTAAGTCTAGACAACATTAATAAGTAATATGCATAGACACACTAGTACTACTAAAATTAACTTGATTTATCATATATGCACTTGATGTTGGATGAAAATAACAAATAATTATATATAATCGTCGAAAGGAAAATATTCGTCAAGATTATTGGATGTTATTCTGTTAAAATTCAAATCAATAGTCTACAAAAAGAATAAGGATATTATATAATCAATTAGATAATTATATTTTTGCAGATTAATAACATACTTACCCTTCTATCACTAATTTAAGATCTCACATATCCATTATCCGCCATGCCATGACTCTAGTTGCATTGTGTACCTACTCAAGTTCACAATATAATATTTTATTATTTTTTATAAAAATGTAAAGTTAAGATATATAAATATTGTGTTACCTGAGTAACAAATGGATTGTTAGAAACTTGTGAAAATGACTGAAGTTGCATTGACCCATCCAACCATAATTATTTGACATCTCACAATTCTGAACTATATATTGAGTTAGTTTACATCTAAGTAAAAAACATAAAGCAAATTTATTTCATTCGCAATACTAACCCCAAATTAATGTATGGTTGATAAGTGCTCAATATTGGTCATTTTTCGCTCCTATCTTGCGTTTGTTATGTCTTTACATTCCGTTACTTGGTATTTTTATCTCGTTTGTGTGTGTAAGCCTGTTTCAGGAGCTTAATGAAGAAACAGAGCTAATCTCGGTGAATTAATTGAGTTCGTGTTCGTTTTTATCTCTAAATAGAATCAAGAGGTGTGCTAGAGCAAAGAAGAGCTACCAGAGGCCAAAATGGTCATTTCCCAACATCGTTATCTCACCGAAGGGCAAAAATGTCATTTCCAGACATTATTACTTCAACCAAAAGCATCGGGAGTCAAAGGCGACCAATCTAGCTCGAATATGAAAAAATAAGTTTTTACAACAAAGGATGCATCATACCCTACGTCGTTAGAGGGAAAAAGAGGCAGACTGGACCTGAACTACGCTTTGGTTTGTGAGCCAAAGGGGGACCCTACGCTCTAGACCTACGCCCAAGCATAGGTCAGGAGCGTAGGTCCCACCTTGTGGCCACGTGATCCCTTTACGTGCAGAAGTTATTTCAAAATTTTCCAATTTTAACCCTACTTCGATATTTTAAGTGATCGGTGATTCCAGAATTCTACAAAAAGGCTTATACACATATTTACATCATATTTTATAGACATTATTCATGTATTATGAAATTACAGAAAATGGCAACCATTAGGGTTTCCCTCACTTGTCTATAAGTATGAGAGGGTTAGGTTTAGAGTTCTAATTCTGGTTCTGATTTTCACGCACATTCATTCATAGAGTTCTCACGTTCAAAGTTCAGACTTGCTTCCATAGAAGATAACCACTATTGAAGACCTAGAGATCCGGAAAAGAAGGCCATGAAGAGCGTTTCTACACTGACAATGCAGACTCTCTCTGCCATGATCAACTAACTCGGTATCTAGGGTTTTCTCGCAAAACCCTAGCCAAGTAATGTAGTTCTAATTTTATATTCAATTATAGAGAGAGGAAACTGTGACTATACTCCGATGATTGTGTTAGATGAGAGACCATTTTTATTCCTGCTACAAGTTTATATATTTGAATTGATTATTGTCTTAGACTTTTCAAATATATTTATCTTACACAATCATAATTATTCACTATGGGCTGTAACTCAGATGCTTAATCTATGATTTTCTTCACAATGGTGGTCATAAAACTCGAAACCCTAGGTTGACACAGGCCATGCCCTAACAAACTGATATAGACATGCTTTAGTTTATTTTCATGCTTTAATTTACTTTTTTGCATTTACTTTCTGTTAGTAATTGGCATGCACTAATTAGTTTAGTCTGGAGATGGGTTGTCGCAATCCGATTGAGAATAATCCTTTTGGGGGTCAAACTGCTGGTGCAGTGCGACCTGATTTACAGTCAATGGATCGCCCTCGTGCAATTGATATATAATCTGAACTATATTATGCGATTAGTGGTGAAGTGAGGAAACCCTAGTTTTCTCTCTCTCTGAATCACAACCATTATTCATTATTGCTTTTTGTTTTTATTTTCATTAGTATTTAATAATTCACAAAACCAAACTCTTTTAGGAAAAATATAATTAAGTGTTTTTAGACTATTGAAGTGAACAATCCTCATCTCTATGGGATCGATATTCCCCTACTCAAGCAAAATTGTCTGCAATTGATCTGTGCGCTTGCAGAAGGGTAATACCTAAAGTGTCATTAATGTGTCATTTTTAACCATATATTTTGCACACACCTGACACTCATCAAGTTTTTGGCGCCGTTGCCGGGGACTTGGCATTCTTCAATAGCTTTAGTAGTTTATTTACATTGTTTTATTGTAGATTGTATCTAAAGTTGGAATTCGTGTATTTTTGTGAGGTATTCTGAGAAACATAAGGGGATTTGGTGGAGCAGTGAAAGTTACGTCATTGGACCTCTTGTGAGTTTTAGTTTATCTTAATATTCCACATAATTGTTAGCTTTATTTTTGTTAATAGTTAGAAGAGTTTAGAAGTAGTTAAATTTATTTTTTGAATTTTTTTTTTCCTATTTTCGCAAACGAGGTGAGGTTTTTGAGTGAAAAATGGCCATTGAACAAGACTCACAGCTTTGCGGTGAGCTCAGTCGTTTAGGACCTCAAAACTGCGATTTTGTGATTATTAAAAAAAAAAACTTTTTGTGAGCTCAGTGTATGACCGATAGATTGACCCATTCTAATCCAAGTACAACGTTAGTTGTTTACGACCCTGAGATCAAAAGAACTCCAAGTCGTTTACGTTGAGATATTGAAGAGCGTCGTCATCAAACAGAAGAAAGCGCGATGGGTGACAAAAGAGTGAATCAATAGAGGGCATCAGAGATGTCGCTGAAAGGATACTACGCGTCGGAGGCGTATGATTCCTATGCTGATTTCCCATAAGAAGAAGGTGCGAAACACTTCGATATTAAGTCAAGCATTATCAATATGCTTCCAAGTTTCATGATGCTTGGGAGAGATATAGTGAAATCTTGTATAAGTGTCCCCACCATAGGTTCACTGAACAGGATGTGGCTAAGAATTTTTACATGGGACATGGAGATAAACATAGGAATTTGATAGATGCGGCAACACAAGTGCAATTTATCTTGAAGCTGGCAAAAGAACTCTTAGACTTGTTTGATAGTATTAGTGATAATGCAATTCAATGTGAATTTGAGTTAAGGTCTAAAGGTGAACTAGATAGAAGATCAGAAAAAAGCTTTTGAGGCTAATCATGATGAAGGTAAAAATCTAGTGGCATTAATAGAGGTGAAATTATAGAGATTTGAAAAGCTTCTTACCCAAAGTAATCATTCCCCTATAAGATAAGTGTTAGAGGTATAAGTCAATTATTCTCACAATGAGTGTCAAAATGGTGAATTCGTTGCTACCAATACTAATGTAGCATGGAACTACCCAAACAATGTTCCTTTCACTAATTCATACAGATCAAATGTCCAAAATTATCCCTATGTCATCTCAATCGTCGAATGTGGAATCAAGGTTCCCTCTGAAACAATAATCATATAATCCACAACCAAGGGTTCAATAAAGTCAACAATCATACCAATCTCCACCAACAATCATGGCTCAAAATTATCAGTAAAATTACCAACCCAGACAGCCATTTAATAATTCTCAGGCTCTCTAGACATTCAATAATAATCAATTTGTCCAGCCATATAACTACCAGACCCATCCTCAAGGAAACCAAACCCAAGAATTCAACCCAAATCAAGCTTACCCTCCATATCCTCAAAACCATCTCCAACATCAAAATTCAACTCAAAATTCACCATAAAGACCACCTGGCTTTGAAGAAGAGGTGATGAGTGCTCTGAGGGAGGTTAAAAATCAATCTAATAATCATTCTCAATTCATTACTCAAATGGGAGCCCAAATTGTACAACTAGCGAATGTTATGAATGTGATAAAAAGAATGTTGCATATTCAGCCAATGGATAACTCGAAGTAGCAACAAACATTGGAGCATGGATCCTTTGTTGAGACTCGTCATGAGACAGTTCAAACAGTTACAATTTTAAGCAGTAGAAGAGAAGTGGATAGTAAAGTTGAGGAGTAGTTTGAGGAGAGAGCGAACAAGCAAAATGCGACTGAAGAGGTTCAAAAAGATCTACCTCAAGAGGAAGAAGAGCTGGATATGGCAGAATATGAGGAAGTAGTACCTTACCCTCAAAGTCTCTGAGAGTCGATTTCGTATAAAAAGCATAAAGAGAAGGATATGGTGGATCCATGTCGGCAAGTCGAGATCAATAAACCTCTTGTAGACATTGTTGACCAAATTTCACCCTATGCCAAATTTTTGAAGGTTTTTTGTACTCAAAGCATAAAAATAGAACTAAGGTCCTGAATTTTTTTTTATTGACTGAACAAGTGAGTTCGATCTTACTAAGTGATATTCCACCTAAGAGGAAAGATCCTGGTACTCCCATTTTTTCTTGTGTCATTGGTGACCAGAATATTATTAGAACTCTTCTTGATCTGGGTGCGAGCGTTAAGTTATTACTTTACTTGGTCTATCAGCAGCTAGGGTTGGGAGATCTCAATACTACCTTGGTGGTGCTTCAATTGTCAAATAGATCAACTAAAGAACCGAGAAGAATTTTGGAGGATGTCATAGTGCAAGTGGGTAAGTTTTATTATCCTGTAGACTTTATAGTATTAGACATAGAACCTGACCATAGATCGATGAGACATATCTTTGTTATCTTCGGAAGACCATTTTTGGTTACGGCTAATGCATGCGTTTATTGCAGAACATGGGTTATGAACATATCTTTTGGGAATTTAAACATGAGGATGAATGTATTTGATACCAACCATCAACTACCTGAACCGGCTGAGTGTTTTAACATAGAGGGGATGGTTGAATAAGTTGTACCTCAGAGTAGTGTAAGAGATGATTTGGAGATTATGATAAAAAGGTCGGAGGTGAATTTTGAAAATGGAGAGGACCAACATCGATCTAGTTGGAAAGATATTGTTGCGTTAGAAGCTGGGTTGTATTCACCGTCAAAGAGAGCATCAAGAGAGTCGCTTGGACCTCAACTGATTTCTCCACAGAAGTTGGTGCCTGAAAGTAAGCTTCCTAAGATGGTGTTGCATGTGGAGGATGATGAATTAAAAGATAAAATAGGTGTGAAGAGTGCTAGAGCTGATCATTTGCCACGAATTATCATAGAGCCTATCAAGGATGACACCCCTCTTAAGGATCCCTTTCCAGATGAGTGAGTGTTGAGCATAAACATGGTAGATAAGTTGTATTCCTGGGAAGATCCACGATTAGGGACTGAGTGTGAGGGGATATGAAATTGCGCATATGAGGATGTTTGATTAAAGAGGCGTGGTTAGCGGCTGAAGATTTATGAGGAGATTGATCCAGGACCAAAATTTATGGCATCTGTCAGTTTACTGGAGAATGATGAGTTAGCGAAAGAACTTTTGTCTACGGTGTTGGAGGAGGATGGACACACTGACCATACAGGGGTTGAAGTTAGAACATGACAAATGAGGTACTTTATATAATGATTATTGTTCTGTATTTGAGGTCATAAGTAGTACTAATTTTCCATGGGCAAGAGCGCTTAGAGATTCACCTCCTATATTTTGTCTTTTGATTATGGGAAGTATGACAGAGAGGAAAGGTTTTGGATAGCCTTTTCTGGAACGTCGTGCCAAAGACGTTAAACATTGGTCCTAGGCTATCTAGCCTCGGTTTGTATAATAGTAGGTAAGTTAATTTATGTAATTTCAATTCTTAGAGATTATTGGCCCTTAAGGCCAAATCACTTTTTATTTCATTTAAAAAAAAAATCAATAAAATCCAAAAAGAGATTTTTCAAAAATTCCTTGAAAATTGTGTGTCAATTTCTGGTAATTTTTGTAATTTTTTTCTCTTACTATGATATTTGGGTATGTGTTTGTTGCATATATATAAGTAATCTGAATCAAGTTTGGGGGAAGAGGTTGAGCATTTCAAAGAATCCATAACTGCGCTTCAAGGGTAACTGTATCTTGTCTCATTATTTATTTTTGACCAAGAAGACATGGACTCATTTAAGTTTGGGGGTGAGGGTATAGTTGTAAGGAAGGAAATTGTTTTTGAAAATTTTAAAAAATTGACAATTTTGAAAAAGTTCTTTGTTTCTACGCATGAGTGTTTCGCATGATGAGTTGATTGAGTTTATGTTTATAATGCATAAGTAGTATGTGATGTGATGTTCCCGCTCATGAGAGTAATGATTAGATCGAGTTAGTGAAGTGATGTGGTTTACATGGGTGAGTGATTAGTGAAATTGAAACCAAAAAAGACGAATTTGACCTATAAGCACAAACACACATTCACTGTGAGAAAAACATTGATCCTTAATTGATAATTTTACCAAAATACAAGGGGAGAAGGGGTGTGTTATGTTAAGTTGGAAGGATGTTATTGAAAATTTATTTTTAGAATTAGATGCAAAAAGTAGTTCTTTGAACTGAGTAACCGGGCCTTGGTATGACCAATATCACTGTTCGTGTAAAAAGGAGAGAAAACTAATGAGCATAAATCTCATGGAAGAAGCTCGGGCCCAGTTGGTCGGGACGAAAAATTTTCGCTGGAAAGTCTGGAGCTTAGAAAAACAATAAAAAAGGATAATGTGGAAAGTAGGAAAGTTGATTTTATTTCTTAAAGGCAAAATTTTAGAGAGATTGAAATATCGTAGTAGAATGTTCACAAAGACACGGAAGGTTGATTGGATTGGGAGTAGTGAGTAGCGAAGTTATTTACTTCAAGTGGGGACCATTCATGACACGAAACTCGAGATAGTTATTGTTCGGTAGTGAGTGGAAGTATTTTCATTCATATTATCTTGTGTGTTGTATTGTAGCTTATTTGACTTGTGTGTGTGAACTCATGAATGCGTAATTACAAAAGAATTGAGATATTTGTAGGTACCATCACTGGAAACCTTCACGAGATTTCACTCATCCACTAGGGGTAACCTAGGGGTTTAAAAGGCTTGTTACACGTGCTAAATGTAATCATTGACCCTCACGAAGGTAAGGGATTAGGTTAGAGTAGATGGGTTAGATAAAATAAGAATCATCACAGTCAGTTCTCTCTGAGTTTATTGCTAGGAGACTAGCAATATGTAAGTTTGGAGGTGTGATTGGTGCTCAATATTGGTCAATTTTTGCCCCTATCTTGCGTTTGTTATGTCTTTACATTCCGTTACTGGGTATATTTATCTCGTTTGTGTGTGTAAGCATGTTAGAAGCTTAATGAAGAAATATAGCTAATCTCGGTGAATTAACTGAGTTCGTGTTCGTTTCTATCTCTAGAAAAGAACCAAGAGGTGTGCTAGAGCAAAAAAGAGTTACCAGAGAGCAAAATGGTCATTTCCCGACATCGTTATCTCACCGAAGGGCAAAAATGTCATTTCTAGACATTATTACTTCAACCAAAAGAATCGGGAGTCAAAGGTGACCAGTCTAGCTAGAATATGAAAAAATGAGTTTTTACAACAAAAGATGCATCATACCCTACATCGTCAGAGGGAAAAAGAGGCAGACTGGACATGAGCTACGCTTTGGTTTCTGAGCCAAAGGGGGACCCTACGCCCTAGACCTACGCCCAAGCATAGGTCAGGAGCGTAGGTCCCACCCTGTGGCTACCTGATCCCTTTACGTGTAAAAGTTGTTTCGGAGTTGTTTCAGAATTTTTCAGTTTTGACCCTAGATCGATATTTTAAGTGATCGGTGATTCCAGACATCTACATAGAGGCTTATACACATATTTATATCATATTTTATAGACATTATTCATATATTATGAAATTACAGAAAATGACAACTATTAGGGTTTCCCTCACTTGTTTATAAATATAAGAAGGTTAGGTTTAGAGTTCTAGTTTTGGTGCTGATTTTCACGCACATTCATTCATTCATAGAGTTCTCACGTTCAAAGTTCAGACTTGCTTCTATAGAAAAGAACCACCATTAAAGACCTAGAGATCCGGAGAAGAAGACAACATAATGGAAAGACACGAGTACTATGTGCAACATGACAAAGCTACCTCACTGGCTTTAAACATACTAAAACCAAGACGACGTCGAAATAAACCACGTCGAGTAGAGTAAGGAATAACACTGACCCTCGCTACACTACCCCAATAAGTGACGACTCATAACGAACCCGAATAGTGCAGTACACTAAGCGCAGTCATAAAGAACAAGTCCCTATTACTATACAGGATGTAAAGGTAACACATAAGTGAAATGGAACAATAAGGCCATGTTTGGCAGGCGGTCTGGTCTGGTCTGGTCTGGTCTGGTCTGGTCCGGTCTGGTCTGGTCCGGTCTGGTCTGGTCTAATCTGATCTGAAAAAGTCTGTTTGGTAAGCGGTCTGGTCTTACTATTTATTTATTATTTATTATAATATTTATTTATAAATTTATTTATTTATTTATTTATTATTTCTTCACTTTATAATATATGTTATTATTTATATTATTAAATTATTATTTATTAATTTATATATTAATTTATAAATATATTATATTTATTTATTATTATTATACTCATTTATTATTATTATTATGAAGTATTTATTCATTATCATATTTACTTATTATTTATTATTATATTTATTTATTATTATTATTTATTTCATTTTGTTTATTATTAATTATTTTTATTATATTTTTAAATATGTTTTATGTAATTTATTATTTTTTTTATTAAATTTATTTATTTATTATTTAGTCTATTTATTATTATTATTATATTTATTTATTATTATTGTATTCATTTTTTATTATTATTATGTTTTATTTATATTATTATTTATTTATTTTTAATTATTTATAAATATATTTTATTATTTATTCATTTATTTATTATTATTATATTCATTTTTTAATTATTATTAGTTATTATTTTTTTCATTTTGTTTATTATTTATTATTTATATTTTATTTTTAAAATATGTTTTATTTAATTTATTATTATTAATAATAATTTATTATTATTATTTATTCATTTTTAATTATTTATGAATATATTTTATTAATAAGACCAGACCGGACCACCAGGAACCACCTTTTTTTTTTGTCTGAAATGAGGCTATTTTGGTCTCATTTGGTCTTACTTGGTCTAACCAAAAATTTGGGACCAATGCTACCAAACACGGTCTGATCCCATAAAACGTAAGACCAAACCAAACCACCTGGAACCAGACCACCTACCAAACAGGACCTAATACTTACATTAACCCAATGTACGCCACAATAAATAAACAAATCATGAAAAATACACTGCATGATATTACCATATATGTCCCATCCTAAGCTTCCAATACTGAGCTCACCATTTATTTTTAAAAAATGGTTATAAAATACCAAGTGAGTAAAAATAATGTATTGAATTTTAATCATTACATTGTCTGGTGTCCCCATTAGTCTTGCTACCATTACACTGTCCAATGTCCACTATTCATTGTTTCAAATTTGCAGTGTAAATTTGTTTAGAGGAATTGTTTTAAATGAATATATTAACTTTAATTAAAATTTTAATGTTCTAATTTGTTTATTAATAATTTATACTTTAGAATGTGGAGACCCCTTAGATCTCATCAGGATGCAATATAGGAAGTGGAGGTCCATCATCGTCCACGTACCATTAATGGGCGTCAGGTGTGTACAAAATATGTTGTTAAAATTGACACTTTAAAGACACTTTAGGTTTTACCCTTCTGCAAACACTTTAGGTTTTACCCTTCTGCAAACGCACAGATCAATTGTAGACAGTTTTGCTTGAGTAGGGAAATATCGATCCCACAGAGACGAGGATTATTCACTTCAATAGTCTAAAAATACTGAATTATATTTTTCCGAAAAGAATTTGGTTTTCTAAATTATCTAATACTAATGAAAATAAAACAAAAAACAATAACGAATAATGGTTGTGATTCAGAGAGAGAGAAAACTAGGGTTTCCTCACTCCACCAGGCATACTATAGTTCAGATTATATATCAATTGCATGAGAGCGATCCATTGACTGTGAATCAGGTCGCACCACGCCAACAATTTGACCCGAAAAAGGATTACTCTCAACCGGATCGCAACAACCCATCTCAAGACTAAACTGATTAGTGCATGACAACTAGTAACAAAAAGTAAATTAAACCATGAAAATAATTTAAAGCATGTCTATATCAGTTTGTCCGATGTTAATGATTCAGTGCTTATGGTTTTCTGGTATGTGTAACGATGAAAGTTGTTTATAGACCTATGACTTGGTTCACTATGATATAATGTTGTGGCTTGTTGCTTATGAATTGAAGATGGTTTTCGATTTATTCATTAGAAGTACGAATGAAAGTCGAGGAAAATAATTTTAGTAATTCCCCAGTGTACGAATATTAAAAATTAAGTATGTGATTATTCATTCAATGAGGTTGAATTGTACTTGAAAATGATTATACTAGTCCTTAAGTGTATCATGGATTTACAGAGTGACTATAGCTAGTCATTGTTGTGTGGATCACGACTTTGAGGTAAGAATTTCAATTATCGATTGAGGCGGGATTTGTTACTCGAAGACTGGTTATGTTATTCATTAAAATTGTGGATTATAGATTTGGGATTGAATTGTGCTGATTCATTTTACAGAGATGGAGGGATTTATGGATAATCGTGGATACTTGATGGTACGTTTGATGTCGAGGTGTGATTTTAATCCTCGTTAATATATAGAGTATGAATTTGAGGTCTGATTCTAATCACCGTTAGCTTGAGGTTCACTATAGTGTGTCCATAGGACAATGAGTTATAGTCAGTACATAGCTGCAGTTATATTCAAGGGACGTAAATTACGATTCGGAGTTGTTTTAGTTGAATTTTGAGGTAATGATTATTGACCCGAGGCGTGAACGTGTCCATCCCTTTGAGGTTCACCTAGATGTTTTGCGGTACTGAGATACGGTAGTGCGTTGTTTTTTTTTTTTGAATGGTAAGAAAGAAAGATAAAGAGGAGGCTAAAAACCTTATAAAATCAAAAGGGCATACCCCAGTAAATGTGAAAGCCCCACTTCCACCAAATGAAAAAAAGAAAGAAACAACCTAAGTGTCTCAAACAATGAAGATTAAACCAAAAGGGATAGTTGCTAGCTAAAACATGCCAACCTATATCCTGCATTTGAAAGCAATGGAGACCACTAAGCCCAAACAAAACTGTTGCAATAGATGTACTCCAGATTTCCAAACCAGTTTGCATCCACGCAGCACCAGAATGTATATTGCCCACATAGACAACAAGAAGTAGAAGAAGAAACATCATAAAGTCCAGCAACTATGAAACGCCAATCCCGAATCAAGCCAGAAGCACTTCTAGACAGAATCCTAGAACCATGCCTTTGTAAACCAAAACCTCTAATTATGTCTGCTAAGTAATGAAACTGCTTCATGATTGAAAATAGAAAGTGGTAGCGGTAGTGCGTTGTTTTGCGGTCCTACTTATTGGTAGTTTATAGGTTCGTCATTACGTGATTAATGTGCGACGATCGTATTCTTTTCTGTTGCGTGCCAAATGCACGATTGTTTTCGTTCTTATATGTGTAGTTCTGATTACTGAGTGTTTTCACCGGTGTGCGTTGCGGGATCCTCTAGGTATCTTCAGGGTAGTTCATCGGGTTGTGAGTTCTGACCCGGGGCACGATAGTAAGAGTATGATGGTATTCGGTACAGTTGGAGGTGTGATTGATATAATCATTAGGACTAAGGAATGTGGATTTGGCAGTGATCAGTATAGTTATTTAAAGTATAATGTACAATTTAGCTTGCGACAACCTATTCACATTAGAGTATGTTTTGTGGTTATGAGAGGTGTGGTGGTGTTAGGAATTAATTTCCATATCACACTTAGGAATTAATTTCACCCAATATCATCCATAAATGTTTTACTCACACACAGATAAGCACACACATAACACACAATATTTAACATGGTTTATCCCCAATTTTGGCATATGTCCACGGATGAGAAAATAGTTCATTATAATCATATAGAGATATTACAACAATAGAGAATTACCAACACCGGTAAACAAACACAAACTCCTTGTGCACACACAACTCCTTCTCGCCTTCACGACTTCTTTACTCGAGAACTCTTTCTTGCCATCGGTGTCTACTCTACCCAACTCCGTAAACTCTCTCTACCCTTCAAATCACATCGATCCCCTTGAGGCTACATCCTCTACTTCTCATAAGTTTCAACACAAACCCTAGGCCGCTATTTATAGAGTTAAACCCCATTCCTTGTTGAACAAGAAAACTTATTTTCTTGTTAGATAAGGATTACAACTCCTTGGAGAATAAAACTCTCTGACAAGAAATTTATTTTATAATACAACTCTAAATAGGAAACCTAATTAATAGAATTTGAGATACTTTCCTAACAATCTCCACATTGGCTCAAATTCTCAAAGTTCCACCTTGCTTCAAGCATCAACACTCTTCTACTCATTTTTTTTTCATCAACACTCTTCTTCTTTAATTTCTTCTCTTTCATCTACAAGCATCATGTTTCACCTCCACCGTGACTATGTGCGTTTCTTCAACATTCTTCAACATCAACATCATCTTCAACACTATCTTCAATCATTAACATCATCTTCAACATTCTTTAATATCAACATCATCTTCAACACTATCTTTATAACCATGCTTTATCCATGATCACTTCATCTTCTTTATTTTCACCGGTGCAACAACCAACCTTTATTGCATCACACCCTATTTTTTTTTCTCTTCCCTTATCTTCTCTGATATTTTTGGAGTCTAATCATGTAAAATTGATTGCATGGTTGCATTTGGATTGGTCTAAAACCTTAAGAACACCTATGACATGTTTGACACTTCTGACTTCGTCTCGTCGATACGAATCTCCTGGTATGGTTGCTTTCTGATTTCGGGAAAGTTTGATATTCGAATCAGGATCAGAACGTATGGCCTTCTCTTTACTTCAACCTCGAACCTTCTGACACCTATCTGCACGTACGGGCTTTTTCTTTATTCAACCTCAAACCTTTTGACACCGATCTACTTCTCCCGAAGACTCTGATACGAATCTGCTTCAACCTTACTCTGATACCACTTGTTAGGAATTTTTTCACATATCACACTTAGGAATTAATCCCACACAAGATCATCCACACATGTTTTACTCATACACAAATAAACACACACATAACACACAATATTTAATGTGGTTCAACCCCAACTTTGGCCTACGTCTACGAATGAGAAGGGATTTTGTTGGCCTTGAAATTTATTCTCGGAGAATAAATCCTATTTTGATATTAACAAAACATTTAAAGCGTGTTTAATACTAATGAATTACCGAGTTCATGTTTTCAGCAAAAGACAGGTGAACGACTCGGAAAACAAGCACGGAAAGAAAACAACTTGGAAAGCAAGCTCGGAAAGAAAGATTGAATAAAAGCGAAAAGCCGAGAAAGAAATTGAAGCGCGAAAATGGAAATTCAAATATTCAACGCAAAAGGCGAAAGTCGAAGACTCAAGACTCGAGGTAGATAGGTCGGGGAGCGATCATTGTAACAAGGTAATTTTATGCGTCGATATTATCATATAAGCTAAAGTATAAAATGAACTGAACTCAAATGGAATGAAAAACGCTTTACCAAACTTAAACGGAAAGAAAAATATTTTTATTAAATGTTTTTCAAGTTATAGTCGACTAGAAGAATCCTTTGTATTCTTTAGTAGTCGACTAAAACAATCAGTAGCATCAAGTTTTCATCCATTTTTGAAGTAGTCGACTAAAGCTCCAAAGTAGTCGACTAGAACCAATCTAGTCAACTAGAAGTTCACAGTAGTCGACTAGAACCAATCTAGTCAACTAGAAGTTCAAAGTAGTCCACTAGAACCAATCTAGTCAACTAGAAGTTCAAAGTAGTCAACTAGAATCTCAAAGTAGTCGACTAGTTTGAACCTGAAATTCTGCAGTTTTTCAGAAAACAATTTCCATGTTTTGTGCATCATGTTTAATGGATTTCAAACGGCTCTTGACTTCTCTAATTCAATACTCAATCTCATAACCCTAATGTATTGATATATATAGAATGAGATGTGTATATTGAAGGCCAAGAGATTGAAAAACAAAAGAGAAAGAAGAGGAAGAAAAACTATCAAAATTCTGCAGAAATTTTCTCTACAAAAGCCATTGAAACCAAGCTTTGAAAATCTAATTTTCTCCAAGTTTCTTTGAAAATCAAAACCTCTAGTATCTCTTCTTATTCTCCAAATAATATTCATTGATCATATCCTTTGCGAATACATTTCTAGAGCTATTGAAAAATCACCAAAAACACTTGAGCTTATATTGATTTATCTTCCATAAAAACCTTTGGGTTTTGAGTGTTTTTGTTCTTGAGTGATTTTATTGATTACATACCAATTTGTAATATCGGATAAGTGAAGTCCACCGAATGTTCAAGAGAGGGTTGTTCTCTTGATTGAGAGACAAGCTCGAGAGGCTTGTGTTGTAAAGGTTTGCCATTCAACCTGTTAAGGAAGGGCCATAGTGAAAGGATCGGAAAAAGTCTCAAGAAGGGGTTCTTGAGCCGAGGAGTAGGAGTTACCGAGCCTCGAAAAAATCACGGTGTCAATCTCTCTATCTCTTTCTCTTGATTAATTTGGATGCTATAATTACTTGAATATTTTGTATGCTATAAATTGTCTTGCAATTAATTGTTAGAGAATTTTAAATTGGATCATCCACTTGTTTATTGAGAAATTTATTTTTGGTTATAGAGTGTTTCAATTTCGAAAAGAGTTAGAAATATTTTTGAACATCTTATTCACCCCCCCTCTAGGGTTAATTAGTGACTAACAATTGGTATCAGAGCCTAATCTCTATTTTTTGGACTTAACTGTCTTAGAGAACGATTATGGCCTCACATTTAGTCACTCACGTTGAAGGACAATCTATTATTAGACCCCCATGGTTTGATGGTTTAAACTATAGCTATTGGAAGACTAGAATGGTAGACTTTCTTCAAGCTATTGATTTTCATATTTGGCAGGTTATTGTTGATGGACCTTTCACTATAACAAAAATAGTAAATGGAAAAACTATCCCCAAATTGCCCAACGAATGAGATAATGATCAGCGTAGACTTATGTCATTTAATGCTAAAGCTAAGGTGAATATAAATTGTGCCTTAAGTCCAAACGAATTTAATCGTGTCTCTACTTGCTCCACGACAAAAGAAATGTGGAATAAACTTGAAGTAACTTATGAAGGTACTACTCAAGTTAGAGAATCTAAAATTGATATACTTATGCATGAATATGAATTATTTGCCATGAAGGAAGATGAAAATATCAATTCTATGATGTCACGTTTCACTAACATTTTGAATGGACTAAAGCATCTTGGTAGAATTGTTCCTAGATCCGATGCGTTACGCAAAGTGCTTAGAATTCTTCCGGCCAAATGGGATACAAAGGTAACGGCAATCAAAGAAGCTCATGATCTCAACAACATGAGTCTTGATGAGATTTTCGGCTCTCTACTCTCTTGGGAAATCACATTCAAATCTCGTGAAGACGACATCAAGCCAATAAAAGGTATAGCTTTGCAAGCCTATACCAAATATGAAGCCATTGAGCCTAATGAAGAAGAAGTGGATGAGGATATTGCGTTGTTCACTCAAGAATTCAAGAAATACCTTCAAAGAAAGAAAGCCAATGGTGGAAAATTCATGAGGAGAATCGAATCAAAAGGCGAGCCTAAGAAAAGGGAACCTCCAACGTGTTTCAATTGTGGAAAGCTGGGACACTACAAAAGTGATTGCTTCAAGCTCAAAAAGGAGAACGAGAAAAGACCAAGCAAGATGGCTATGAATGCCACATGGGATGACTATGACTCATGTGACTCGGGTGAGGAGGAAAATGATGAAGAAATGGAAAACCCTTCTTTCACGGTAAATGAAGAAGAGGTACATATAAATTCACATTCATTAGATAAAGATAAATTATCATATGATGAACTTTTCTGTTCTTATGATGAATTACAAGATGCATTTGAAAAATTGCATGATGAATTTGAAAAGTTAGCTAGAAAATATATTCTTCTTAAGAAAGCTAAATCTTCATGTAGCTCTAATACTTCCAACTTAGAAGTTTCATGCAATGACAAAAGCATTGAGCTAGAAAAGGAAAATAATCGGTTGAAAAATACTATAGATGATCAAATAAATGTCTTAGCTAAATTTACAAAAGGAAAGGAGAACCTTAGTATTATGTTGGGAAGACAAAGAGGATCATTTGATAAATGTGGTCTGGGGTATGATGTTTTTGATAAAGATGCTATTATCTTGAAAAAGAGAAAATCTTTAAGGCATACATTTACAAGACAATCATCTCATGCATCCTCAAATGATCATAAACATGTTACATGTTATGATTGCAAGAAAAAGGGACATAAGGCAAATGCATGTTTACTTAGAAAGAAGAAAGTGATAACAAAAATAATTTGGGTTCCAAAAGGAACCATTGCATGCTTACATAGAAAGGAGAATGTTATACCAAAAATGATTTGGGTTCCAAAAGGAACCATTGCATCTCTCTCTAACCCTACTGGACCCAAGATAAGTTGGGTACCAACAAATGTTACTTAAATTTATTTTGTAGGTATGCTTGAAGTCCGCCTTAAAGGAAATGACTTCTTGATAGCGGATGCTCAAGGCATATGACGGGAGACTAATCAAAGTACATTTCTCTAAAAACTTATGAAGGAGGAAACATAACTTTTGGAGACAACTCTAAAGGCAAAATTATAAGGATTGACTCAATTGGTATATCTTCCACTCTCTCTATAGATAGTGTGTTTTTGGTTGATGGTTTGAACCATAACTTATTTAACATTAGTCAAATTGTGTGACAATGGCTATGACGTTATTTTTAGGACCAATGCATGCTTAGTTAAGAAAGATGGGAAACAATTGTCAAATGCTAAAAGAAACGGAAATTTGTATACTATGTTGATTTATGAATGTATTGATTGATTGATAAATGATCATTGTTCATGTATCACATATTTTTCTTTCTTGAAGTTGCATGAGAAAAGTGTCACATTGATTTAGAGTGAAATTATTTCAAAAGGGTGACTCTTATGAAAATATATTTTCATTGTGCTTTCAAATGTTCAAAGAATTTTGAAATGAAAAAGAAATGAATCTTCCTATGCGCTATAGCTTTACAAATCTTGAAAAAGGGCATATAATTTATTTTTTCTAATCAAGGAAAGTTATATCGGTTTTCTTATCAACTCTTGAAAATTGAACATGAATGATGCATATGGTTGGCTACTATGATTCATATATAAAATAGAGTTTCATTCCTATTATAAATTTCATATTGATTCATGTACTTGTTAAATAACCATGAGCATATCCTACTATTTGAATTGACAAATGCACTTCATAAAAATGTTCTTGAATGGTAAATTCAATTGGAGCATAATGGTTGTTGAAGATCATTGATTTTGTGTTAATGTGCTTATAATGATTCTTGCCCATAAATGTGCTAACACAAATGGACCCTAGAGCAAAAAGGGTATCAAAGAAAGCTACTTGAGTGTGTTTTGTAGGTGTAGATTGATTCTTTCAATTGTAATGCTTTAAATTACAAGGGGAGATGAAATCAGAGTCTCTCAAAAAATGAGTGGACAATACAAATCATCTACAAGCAACACTAAGTAAAATGGGTAAAGCTAGCACCATGGTACACATTTTCTATGCTCCATGACTAATGTGCTTTCATTGATGAGATTTATCATGACATACATATGCTTATTCAAGTATGTTGTAACATTATTGATATGCCATGGAGTAAATTTGATGATTGGTAATAAGAGTATTTGGCTACTTGGTTCATGCAATTAACTATGCTCTTGATGAATTCTTGATAGTAGCTTGCTTTGAAAGGACTTGGATATATGAATGTATGTCTTGATCATGCATGAATTGTAAAGAATATAGTCATGTCCAACTCTAGACCATCAAAGCTATTTCACTTGATTTTGGTTGATTACTTGAGTAGCTATGTCTTGATATTTGTTCATAGGCCTTCATGATTTTAGTGTTTTATCTAAATTCTATTGATATGATATATTGAACATTTATTTGAGGTGTTTAATTTTGAAGTGAATTTTGGCCGGTCTTGGAATATATGTTTAATCATATATGTCGAAACTAGTAAACCTCAAGAGAGCATAATTTCTTTGAATAATCTATCTAGTGCAAATGAGGATAAGGAATATGTGATGAAATTCTATGCGATTAAATAATTCATCATCCTCTATTATATATCTTCTTGGTAATCATTCTAGAGATATTTGCATAAAGATTTTCATAAAAATGATATTCATGTGCTTAGCCTTTGTTGTTTGAAATTGTAACCTTGGTTGAAGCTATTTAATATATGTTTGGATCTTTATTATGAAAAGGTACTATAGGTTCCTCTTTGAAGGAAACATGTTGAAAAGATGGAGATATTGTGCTCAAATGTTGTTATCTTGAATGTTTATTGAAACGTTTCTTGAGTTTTATGTGCACATATCATGAAAGACATATGTTTTTATTGTTCTTGCATTATTATGATTTTCTCAATGATATACAATATTTTCTATATCTTGTGTTTTTAGCACTTGTGAAGATTATATATCTTTGTCATTACATTAAAGTTTTCAAAGACATGCACTTATGAGAAATATTGAGATCACCTTCATGATTAAAATTTTCTTCGTCAATATTCTCACAAAGTTTATCCAAAAGAACTCATTGTGTAAAATTTCATAAAGATATGGAAATGCCTCTAAACATTAATGTGTTAGCATTTGTCTTGTGTATTTTTCACTTGCTTATTTTAGAATATTCTTTTCTTAGTCATCTTCATAATTTTTACTCTATTCACATTACATTCTATGATTAGATGTTGCATATGTGTTTATTTATTTTCATGTGATTAAGATAAAGGTGTTGTTGACTTATTCTTAAATGCTCATATGTGTTTTTAAGTGAATTTTCATACATGACTATGTGAGTTTAAATGATCTAGTGTTTGAGTGTTCTTTGTTTACATATAGTATGCTGAATACTTATGGTTTGAGCTTTAATTCAAACACACACACTTGAACATTAAGTTACTCTTCGTTTGAGTCATTCACTTGATACATGTACTTCATATATGAAAATCTATTTTGATTATATATCCTATTTGTCTATGAAAATCAAACAAATGTTTTAGTCATCATTGATGACATGTGCTAACATGTCCTTGTTTCCATCATGAATGCAATGCTATGTTTGTAAGTTGGTATCATCTTAAGCATATTCATGAAAAGTATGGTAAATATGAGTTTGTGTTACTTCAAATGATATATTCCATGATCACAATTCATTTATGTAACTTGATTCTCTTCTTGTACTTAATTGTATCTATTCTTTTTGATGATGTCAAAGGAGGAGAAAATTAGTTGATGAGTATATGTTGTATGCACATTCTTAGGGGGAGCTTTGCTCATTGGTGATAGGGGAAGAAATCTCAAGCTTTATGCATATGACTATGTGCTTATTTTCAATCATGTGCTCATTGAATGCGGTATTACAAGCGCAATTTATATATCAAAGAATCCTTTTCATCGTTCACGAACTAAGCATATCGAGATTATGCATCATTTCTTACGTGATCATGTTGCTAAAAGAAGACGTTGTATTGGTTTTTATTGACACTAAAAATCAATTAGCTCATATTTTCATAAAGCCTTTTCCGGAGGATTCTCTTTCAAAATTTCGTAGAGAAATTGAGTTGGCTTTGGACGTTGATGTATTAGCATGAAAAATTCTTTATTCAACCGTCACTTCCCACCTTTTTATGTTGCCAAAGGGGGAGAAGTTAGTTGCTTTCGTGTATCATGCTTTCGTGTGTGTAAGTCATGTTTATGTGTGCCTCCATGCTAGTTGTATGAAATTGCAAAAATATATTTACTAAAGGGGAGCATGTAATGCACACATTGAGGGGGAGTATCACTTGATACTTCACCATTTACAAGTAAACACGAAATGTTTTGTCAACATAAAAAAGGGGGAGATTGTTGGCCTTGAAATTTATTCTCGGAGACTAAATCCTATTTTGATATTAACAAAACATTTAAAGCGTGTTTAATACTAATGAATTACCATGTTCATGTTTTCAGCAAAAGACAGGTGAACGACTCGGAAAACAAGCACGGAAAGAAAACGACTTAGAAAGCAAGCTCGGAAAGAAAGATTGAATAAAAACGAAAAGCCGAGAAAGAAATTGAAGCGCGAAAATGGAAATTCAAATATTCAACGCAAAATGCGAAAGTCGAAGACTCAAGACTCGGGGTAGATAGGTCGGGGAGCGATCATTGTAACAAGGTAATTTTATGCGTCGATATTATCATATAAGCTCAAGTATAAAATGAACTGAACTCAAATGGAATGAAAAACGCTTTACCAAACTTAAACGGAAAGAAAAACATTTTTATTAAATGTTTTTCAAGTTATAGTCGACTAGAAGAATCCTTTGTATTCTCTAGTAGTCGACTAAAACAATCAGTAGCATCAAGTTTTCATCCATTTTTGAAGTAGTCGACTAGAACCAATCTAGTCAACTAGAAGTTCACAGTAGTCGACTAGAACCAATCTAGTCAACTAGAAGTTTAAAATAGTCAACTAGAAGCTCAAAGTAGTCGACTAGTTTGAACCTGAAATTCTATAGTTTTTCAGAAAACAATTTCCATGTTTTGTGCATCATGTTTAATGGATTTCAAACGGCTCTTGACTTCTCTAATTCAATACTCACTCTCATAACCCTAATGTATTGATATATATAGAATGAGATGTGTATATTGAAGGCCAAGGGATTGAAAAATAAAAGAGAAAGAAGAGGAAGAAAAACTATCAAAATTCTGCAGAAATTTTCTCTACAAAAGCCATTGAAACCAAGCTTTGAAAATCTGATTTTCTCCATGTTTCTTTGAAAATCAAAACCTCTAGTATCTCTTCTTATTCTCCAAATATCATTCATTGATCATATCCTTTGAGAATACATTTCTAGAGCTATTGAAAAAATCACCTAAAACACTTAAGCTTATATTGATTTATCTTCCATAAAAACCTTTGGGTTTTGAGTGTTTTTGTTCTTGAGTGATTTTATTGATTACATACGAATTTGTAATCTCGGATAAGTGAAGTCCACCGAATGTTCAAGAGAGGTTTGTTCTCTTGATTGAGAGACAAGTTCGAGAGGCTTGTGTTGTAAAGGTTTGCCATTCCACCTATTAAGGAAGGGCCATAGTGAAAGGATCGGAAAAAGTCTCAAGAAGGGGTTCTTGAGCCGAGGAGTAGGAGTTACCGAACCTCGAAAAAATCACGGTGTCAATCTCTCTATCTCTTTCTCTTTACTTGATTAATTTGCATGCTATAATTACTTGAATATTTTGTATGCTATAAATTGTCTTGCAATTAATTGTTAGAGAATTTTAAATTGGATCATCCACTTATTTATTGAGAAATTTATTTTTGGTTATAGAGTTTTTCAATTTCGAAAAGAGTTAGAAATATTTTTGAACACCCTATTCACCCCCCCTCTAGGGTTAATTAGTGACTAACAGATTTCATTATAATCATGTAGAGATATTATAATAGTAAAGAATTACCAACACCAGTAAATAAACAAAAACTCCTTGTGCACTGACAACTCCTTCTCGTCTTCGCGACTTTTTTACTCGAGAACTCCTTCTCGCCATTAGTGTCTACTCTACCCAACTCCGTAAACTCTCTCTACCTTTCAAAACACATCTATCCCTTTGGGGCTACATCTTCTCCTTCTCATAAGTCTTAACACAAACCCTAGGTTCCTATTTATAGAGTTAAACCACATTCCTTGTTGAATAAGAAAACTTATTTTCTTGTTGGATAAGGATTACAACTCCTTGGAGAATAAAATTTTCTAACAAGAAATTTCTTTTACAATACAACTCTAAATAGGAAACCTAATTACAATAAAATTTGAGACACTTTCCTAACAGGTAGTGCATTACTGTTATGGAACCAGGGACCCAATGCTAGGGATGTTCAAAACCAATTTGGTTCCGGTTCCAGAACCGAAACCAATTTTTTCGATTCCTTAAAAACTAGAATCGAAACCCAATACCTAAAGAACTGAACCAATTTTCAGGTCCGGTTCCTTCTATTTTTAAAAAATAAATGATAAAAATACCAAATATAAAGAAATAATATAATTATAAACTAAATTAAAGAGAGTATTTCAAAATTTTGATTATTACAAACCCAAAGTTTATTATCACATATCAAATTATAATTTATAATTTTAAATATAATATATATATATATATATATATATATATATAAAGGTAAGAATATAGCACTAATAAAAATAAAAATAAATATATAAAAAAAGCCGGTTGGGTTCCGGTTCCGTTCGGTTCCAAAGTGGTAAGAGCCGGAAACAAACCTAAAATTTCGGTTGTTTGAGTTTTGGAACCGGAATTGAACACCCCAATTTCGGTTTAGTTTTGTTCCGGTTCCAGTTCGGTTCTTGAACACCCTTACCTAAGGCACCATTTAGTTGATTTAGGGGGTCTGGTGAATTGTGTTTCAGGTAGACATCATCATTAACTCATTGGAGAATGACTTATGCTTTTAATGCTTATTTATGTTGGACAAACATGATTTTAGTAAGTTCATGGATTTCGAGATTTTAGCTGTGACCTTGAGCCACAGTAAAGGTTTATCGCTGGAGTTACAAATTATGAACTCCATATATGACTTCAATTGTGTATTGTATTGGAGATTGTCGGGTTGAGTAATGAATCAAGAGTTTAAGGTGAATGTAGTGAATTCTTTGTACGTGAATTTAGAACTTGAGACTCAATTTAATATGATTATTGATATTAAAGTTAGGACTTGAAGATGCATTGCGAACGTGAATAAATGTATGATCGTTACATTCACTGGCTTGAGAGTGGTGCAACCGAGGTGTGATCCTTGATATCCATGGTTGGATTATGAATTAAGGTTCAGTGTATAAATATGTGAAGTTATGGGTATCTGAAATGTGATTTTGAGGTGCGAATGAATCGGTTCCGTGTATGGTATGCTTAAAGTATAAGGGTGGACTCTTAGTGTGACACGGACGGTATCTTGGTGATTTAAATTAAATCATTTGTGGGTTCGTAATCGATAGTTTAGGGATTTGAAAAAACAGGTAATTATTTATACGTGAGAAGTTTGAGGTGCAGATTTAAGTAATATCAGTGTGTTCATTAGAGTATTGACGCTACTTGAGACAAGATTATAGCTTTACCTTAAGCAGGGGTTCTAGAACTTAGGGGTGAGTCTGGTAATGAGTGTCGTAGTTCTGAGGATGTGTCTTACAAGGAGTGGCTTGCTCAGATCTTGGATATAATGGAGCAGGTTTTGCACGTTGTGTACACATAAACAATTTGTACGTCAAATGTTTACTATATAATTATCAAGACAAACACATGCAATGTATTTTTTATTTAAAAATCATTATAAAACCCTCTAAAATTGAAGACCTCAAAAAGACAACAAATAGAAAATTATATAACGTCATTTAAAATTTTGTGAGAATTAACTAATATAAATCTCTGATGCGGCTGACTTGAAGTTTTCTCTCTTATTTGTAGAGTCTTTTCAACCCATGACTTCAATCTTCTTCGACCTCCTTTAGACGCTTCCCTTTTCTTGAAACCCTTAGGAGTTATATCACCCGATAGAGTTATTCCATCTCCATTTTCACCGCAAATAATGAAAGGGGATTCTAGGCCACAACCTTGACACTCTTCACCACTGAATTTTAGTTTTCGCATTTTATTGTAGCCTCCTTCATATCATTTTCATTCTTAACTGCTATATTGTATGTTTCATCCATTTCTGCTGTTGCAATTGACATGAAATTGTATAGGTAACACAAGTTTCTAAACTTTATTGCTACTTCTAAATAGCATCGGCTTTTATGTCTTGCCCAAGATAATCTTGCACCATACAATCTCTTGCATTTTTTGTCCACCTTTTTAAAATGTATTCAACGAGGAGTTCAACAACATTCATCATCTCTCTAAGTATCTTTATTGCATGACAACACAAAATACCCATCATCTCAAATTTTCCAAAACTACATGATAGAAAAACATTTGAGTTCATTTTAACTTGTCGCTCCCTAGATTGACCAAATATTAAAACGGTGTACGCACTACATCCACCTACCTCATTACATTATTCACCACTAAAATTTAGGACACATAAAACAATTAAAGGGGATTCTAGGGCACCACTTTGACACTCTTCACCATTGAATTTTATTTTTTCGCATTTTTTCGTAGCCTCTTTCATATCATTTGCATTCTTAACAATGATATTATATGTTTATAATCCATTTCTGCTGCCACAGTTGACATGGAAGCGTATAGTAGCCTCCTTTATATCATTGCATTCTTAACTGCCATATTGTACGTTTCATCCATTTGTGCTGCCGCAATTGACATGGAAGTGTATAGGTACTGTAACACCCTGCATTTCCTTTCTCCTTTTTGGAATTCTTTTCCAATTGTCAATGGTTTGTGATGTCACTTATTCATGACGTTTTGTGTAATCTTGGTACGTGTTGATTTTCCGTGTTATGTTTCGGACTTAGCAGGAAGACTTCATAGACTTTTGTTCCCAGCTTAGTGGGTTTGTTTTCTGTTGGCGACTACATGGGTTCGTCGCAACATTTTCTCGTTGGTGCTTCTACGATCGTGTTCCATTCTCAAACGTGAAACCTTCCTTTATTGTCGACGTCCGGTGTAGCATGTAGCGTCCAGTATTTTTACGTGCTAATTTAAAAAAACTATTAATGATTAAATGCATACGTGATTACGTGTTTAATGTGATTTTGTGCTTAATATGCTTATGTGCTTATCATGACTTACATGTTTTATATGATATTAAAAATTGAAAGTTGCATGTTCTATTTTTATTTTGAGAATAATGAAAATTATTGGAAACGATTTCGGGAAAGAAATGACCGAAGGGTAAATTGGTATTTTCATATTTAGTGCACTTAGTGGAAAGTGGAGAGATTTGGCTAAGTGTTAGGGTATGAGTGGCATGTTGGTAATTAAATAGGATGACAAGGGGTAAAAGGGTAATTAAGAGTCACAATGACACTCTTGTAATTAATCCTAAGTTGAGAAGAAAGTGGTCATTTAACACTTTTATGTGGTGTCTCAATTCTAGTCATTGATTTCATTCTCCCATCTTTGTTCTCAACCCTTGGATCATAGGGCCTTGTTTGGTTGACACTTAAATGCAAGAATGCATTATTCTTAGTCTTTCACTTGGCAAGACTTCATGTGAACCCTTGGATCATTTATCCATTTTACTTGCTTTATTCTCAACCTTTGGATGGTGAGAATTGTGAGTGGAAAATCTCTATAAATCCATAAGTATTTCATTGCAAGACTTTTTTATTTCTCTACAAACCTACTTTCTCTCTACACTTCTCCTTCCCTCTTTCTCTTCATCACTACGTCATTTGATTTCATCTCATTTCACTTGGAGTTTGAAGAAGTGTTCAACATGGGAATTGCTAGGGTTGCTCTCCTCCTCCATTTGGTCTAAGTATTGGGGTAAGTCTCTAACTCTTTTGAGTTTTCCAACTTCAAACCCTAGAATGTATATTCTTGAAGTTATGTGTTCAACTATTGATTTTTGGTTTCCTTTTCTCTTGAATCTTGTTAAGGATCATAAGTTGAACTTTGCACCAAGTGTTTCGGTTATTGAAAGCTTGGAGTTCATCTTATAATTTTGAATTCACTTTTGGATTGGGGACTTTGGTAAGTGTCTTAAATATCTCATTTCTTTTGAGTATTCCTTTTTATGAAACCCTAAAATAGAAATCATTAGGGTTTGAATTGATTCTTGTGGTTAGAGCCACTTGTATGTAAATTTTTGATTTATTGTTGACACCATAGTAATCTTGTGGTTTATTAATAGTGTATTGCTAGTTGAAAACTATCCTATTGAACACTTGGAGTGGTAGCTTGGGTTGGACTTATTTTGGGCATTCTTGAGTAGCTTGCTTGGAATTGACGTAAGGGAAAAATGAATTATTTTTGTCTTTGTACGAGGGTGTGTGCATCTATGTGTATATATGCCGTATATATATATATATGCGGGTTGAGTCTTGACAACTTAGGAATGAACTAGGCCCTTGAATGCATGATTGCGTGATATAAATGCTTGTTGTGATTTATTGCTTATAAATGTGAAATTATAAGCATTGTGATAAATGGAGTACAATATATTGCGTAATGAGAAAAACATGTATTATGATTGAGCATGTTGTGAACCATTGTTTGTAAGTGTGAGATTATAAGCATGATGGTTATATTGTGTACAATATATTGCAAATGAGAAAAACATATATTATGATGGAACATGATTGTTATTGGAAGCCTTGATGCATATTGAGTACATTATGTAGTGTCAAAATTATGGTATTTGTATATATGCGGGTCGTGTAATCATGTGTGGGTAGTCTTATTTTGGATTGTCGCAAGAACTGGTCAGTGGGTGTTTCACACCTACGGAAATTAGTAAGTCCGAAAACGTGATACCGAGTTAAGAGTCGCAAGTGGGCTCCTCTCGTATTCTTGACTTTTGGAGTCATGGCGCACGGAGTTGCAAACAGGGCTCTCGTGCAACCGCCTTCCTTGTTGAAAGTGAAGAGAAAAAATTCGCTTGAGAAGAATCGGTGTGGTACTCTACATTACTTGATGAGTTTATATCCTCAAAAGTAACTAGATAAAGTATGTATTCATTAACATATGATGGGCAAAGTGGGTATCATGAGGTGTGTTGAGTTGCATTGCATCTAAACTGCTATATATATGTGATTGTGGTTTTGATGTTGAAACATGCTATAATTGTGAATAATTATGATGTGAGCATGTTGGAGGAATTATTTGTTGGGTTCGATGGGGTTCTGGATTGACGTGAGAGCCATGTGGAACAAGAGATCGCCCTAGGATTAGTATCATGAACCTTGGGTGGGTTGTACCACTCGGACTACTGAGATTGAGGCGGTGATGCTTTTTCTACTGGGCTAGTGAGCTCATCCCATGACATATTATATTTTTCAGGTGATGATCCCATTATGGGATGTTTGTAGCCACTCGATTGATTATGGCATCTTGTCCATCCTTTTGTACTTATAGAGATGGACTTATCATATTGTGATGTATAGGTGATACATGTATTCACATGCTTTCTTTTGTGAACTTGTAATCTAAATGATTAAATACTTATCTTTTCTGGTTAGCGTGTTAACTGGGTAACTTGTATTTTTATGTACGTCTCTCGGAGTGCTATGCGCATGGATTCTTTTCTTTTGGTGCACTTCGGTGCGGGCAATGTAAAACTATTATTTTAATCAAAATATGTCATGTTTCGCCTTTGGGCGCTTGAATGTAGTTTTTGAATTCTTTTATTTAGAGTTGTGTGTAGTGGATTTTTGCTATAGAATGACGTTATTAGGACATTGGCTGAAAACAACATTTTTCTAAGTTTTCAAATAAACCCTTCTCATTTTGAATGAAAAACCCATTTTTGCCTACCCCCATGATCCCGACTAAAACTTTGGGCTTTAGAAAATGATTTTGAGTCATTTGAAAAGATTTTGGCACTTAAAAAGTCGGTAGGATGCTAAAACGGAAATCGAGGGCAAAATGGTCATTTTATTGCAATGTTTCATGAAATGAACTTTTTCTAAGCTTATTAATGTAATATAGAATCAGTTCATAAGGGTTAAGGGTAATTTTTCGAAACTCAAAAAATGGCTCAGTGTTTTGGTGCTACAATAATCACTGTAGCACCCGCACTTATGCTGCTGGGCACAACCAGCACGCGCGATCGTTTTCAAAACCTCATATCTAGAGCTATGGAGCTCGAATCGAGGCGATGTTTGTTGCATTGGAACACTGACATGTTGAAATTATGTTTAGGCATTTGAATCACTCGATTTAACATAGGTTTGAGTGATTTATGTTCATTTGAAGATGATGTTGAAATTATATTTTTTGGCTCGCTTACCGGAATTCATTTCCATTTCTTTCTATGGGCTTCTTAGAGATTTATTTATCATATTTATCTTTAGTTTTTGAGTGGTGGTCCAAGAGCCTCGGGTTTGGAGCCCAAACTCGTGTTTTATCCGTTTTTGTTTGATTTTGGCCGGCGTTGTCCGATACCGTTTTCCAAAATTCATATCTCTCGCCTTGTGGCTTTGATTTTAGTTTCATTTGTTCCTAAGGCTTGTGCTAGATCCAAACCTTGTATTTTTACTTGAAAATTACCATTTTACCCCTGAATTGACCATTTTATCCTTGGGTAAACATGGGGTGTTGGAATGATCCGTTTAGAGTGTCGTTTGAGTCATTTCATTTCCTTTTCGATCCTGAGTGATCTTTTTGGCATCTTTGTGATGTGAAATGACTATTTTACCCTCTAGTGGATATTTGATGACTTAATTAGATTTTATTTTGTTTCTTTTTTCACTTCCGTATTCACTCCATTAACTTTTAGGCTCGGATTTTGGAGTCCTAGTAAATTAGGGCCGTGACATAGCACTTATGTGATTATATGCTTAATGTGCTTGGAATTCTTAACGTGTACTACTTGATAGATACAATTGCGTAAATTATGTAAATAATGAAAATAGTTAAAAATAATTTTGAAAACATATTAACCTAGGGGCATAATGGTATTTTCACTAGTGTAGAGATAGTGGGAAATCCTAGAAATTGGCTAAGTATTGAAATAAGACTTGAGTGAAATTGAGGTAAATAAAGTAGAAGACTTTGGTTAAATGGGAAATAATTGTCAGTGGGTTTAGTCTTATTGACTTTAGTGGTACACTTTAGTGTTGTCACTCTCTCATCCATTGGATCACACCAAATTTCTCCCATCTTTTTTTCTTATCCTTTGGATCAAATGGGTTAGTTGAATCATTATACGTGCATATATGTATTGATATTTTGTCTTCCACTTTGCAAGACTTTATCTCAACCATTGGATCACACCAATTTTCTTCCATCTTTAATCTCAACCTTTGGATGTTAACGTCTTGTTTGACAAGTGTATAAGGGTTGTGTGTATTGATTTAAGTCTTCCATTTGCAAGACTTAATGTGCACCCTTGGATCTATTTCTCTTTTCTCCCATATTTATTTTGGACCCTTGGACTAGTTGTGTGGTAGTGGAGAATCTCTACAATTCTCTCAAGTCTTCCACTTGAAGACTTCTCACTCAACCACACATATGTTATATTTCATTTCTCTCTTCACCCTCTTCTTCTTCACCACTTTTTGGATTGATTTCATCACTTTTGGCTTGGATTTTGATGTTGTCTTCAACACGAAAGTTGATCGTGGTGTCCTTGCCTTCGATTTGAACTAAGGATTGGAATATGTCTCTTCCTCCTTATGGTTTTTCTCATTTCAAACCCTAGTTTTTGATTTCTTGACTCTATGGTTTAAAATCTTAATTTTTATTTCTTCCTTTACTCGATTCTTGTTAGGATCATTGTTGTGAATATTTTCACCAATTGTTTATGCTTGAATGGTCTTATGGGTGGAGCTAGGGTTTGAGAGTCCATTTCTCCCTCTTGCTTTGATTATTGCTTTGAGGTAGGGGAAACATCTCTCTCTCTCTCTCTTATCTCTTGATTTTGTGAGTGTGTGTTTTCACCTTAGGGTTTCCAAATCTCAGATGTGTAAGTGGATATGTTTACTTGAAAATGTGACATTAGGGTTTATATAAATTTATATGATATAACCCATGATTATAGTGTACTTGATGATTACATTGATAGGACTATGATGTATGCTAGTTAAATTATAGTTCTTGGTGTTTTCAATATAAAAGGATGCTTGTATGCCTATGTATATATATATATATGGGTATGATTGTGTATATGTATAAGTGTAGGTATACATATGTATTTATAGTTGTTAGTGGTGTAATTAGGCTAGCAACATTGGTTAATAAGTTGGGGTGTGTATGTACGTGATTTGTGTGATGTGGAGTCATGAACTTAGAACATTAATCTAGTTTCCTCTCGCTTGTGGATTTTGAAGTTATTATCTTGAAAGTTAAACTTGTGCATGAGAATGAGTTTATGTGGATCATTGCTTTAATTGAATTAAAAACATATTTAAAGGAATGGAAATGTTATCCTTGTGAATTAAATGAAAACTTGTGATTTAGAACATGAATTGTGCAAGGGAAAGTATCCTTGTGAATTATTGCTTTATTATTGATAAGTAATACTTGTTCAACATGAATAAGGCTGTAAGGGGATATGAGTTGTCAACCGGTTACGGGAAAGACTCTACCTAGAAGCTACAAAAATAACTCCTACAGGTCACAACCTTATCGAGACAACTGTGTGGTCATCCTATTAACACCACCGATTTAAAGTCCCTATAAATATAAGGTCGGGGTCAACCTAAAGAGGTACACCATTACTACCCTTATCATTACTGCTACTTCCATTCCCTGAGGTTTTAAAGCATTAACTTAACTGTCAGAGCCTATTTGGCCGGTACCCCACCGGTATAATTCCTGGTCACTGTTTGTTCTTTTTGATAGGTACAATATCATTTTCGACCCGACTATTCTACGCATCATCAGTTGGCACTGTTTGTGGGACACGATAACTTATTACTTCCAGATAATAATAGAATGGTCAATCTATGAAGCAAGAGTAAGGATGGTGAGCTCTCTGGACAACCCAGATATCATCTTCTTCCACCCGAAGACCCGCTGCTCCCAACCACCCAAGCGGCCCAGACCGGTCTACCTCCACTGTAACCTCCCCGACCTGATGGCCAAGAGGAGGCGCGTGTTTCTTTAGGAGAGCATGAAGTTGGTGATGATTGTTCATCACACAATTCTGAAAACCCTCAAGATCCAAACTGACCCGGGCAACGTGATCCCCATGACCCAAACCCCCGACATGGCATTGAACATGTGGCGTTGTTAGAGAAACATGTCCAAGCTTTGAGTTAAGGGATGAACTAGTTGATCCAGCAGAATGCGGCGATCCTCCAACGGCTTGCCGTTCTTATTCCTCCTGCCCCAGACGCGACTGAACAGACACTCTAGATGAGGGGGAAGAGCATAACCATAACTAGGGTCAATGGAAGACATTAGTTTGGAGCACGTGACAAGGAAAGACTCACCAGGATCCTGACGATCCAGCAGAAGCCACGGAAGTAAATCAATAGATCCAAAATCTAAAGGCATAGATGGAAGATATGGCACAAGCCATGAAGGGAAAAAGCCCCGCCATCATGGATGACCTGCTATAGAAGACTAACTCCCCTTTCGATGAGTGTTCCCCTACCCAAGAAATTCAAGATGCCTTAGTTGGAGAACTTTCATGGGTCCAAGGACCCCCTCGATCATCTGGAGACTTTTAAGGCACTTATGCATCTGTAAATTGTCCCAGATGCCATAATGTGTCAGGATTTTCCCATCACCCTAAAGGGGTTGGCCCGAGTCTGGTTCAACAAATTGAAGCTCGGCTCCATTCATGATTTTGACGAGTTAAACAAGAAATTCATCGGGCATTTCATTACCGGACGGAGACATAGGAAGCTTGCCACTTACCTGCTAAATGTCAAACAAGACAAGGGAGAGTCATTGCGAGATTATATAAGCCGGTTCAATATGGAGATACTCCAGGTTGACGAGGTCAATGATAATATGGCTGTAACGGCCTTTATGGGAGGGCTACAGTCTTCTAGTTTCCTATTTTCCTTATCAAAGGAACCACCCGAGACGATGGCAAAACTGTTTGTTAAAGCCTAGAAGCACATGAATGCGAAGGATGTTATGAATGCCCGAAAAGGGAAAGGGGTTGAGGAAAAGAAGGTGGAGAAGAAGAGGCCAACAACAACTACCAAGGATGAGAGAGAGGCTAAGGGTCGAAAAACCCAACCAACCCAAGATGACAGGTCGTCTCGACCTTCAAGGAGTCATGATAGGTTCACTAGCTTCACTCCGTTAAACAAGCCAATATGCGAGATCCTTCTTCAGATATAAGATGATATTTCTTTATCCTGGCCACCCAGGCTGAAGTTGGATCCATTGAGAAGAGCACGTGATAGATATTGTCGCTTTCATCGCGACCATGAACATACAACAAATGAATGTATCAAACTAAAAAATCATATCGAAAGCTTGATCCGGAGAGGGCATTTGAGCCGATACATGACCAATGCCGACAAAGGAAAAGGTCATCAGGATGCCTCATGCATAAGTCATATAACAGAGAAACAGCTGGTTCGGGAGATTAGTGTAATTTCCGGAGGATTCACTGGAGGCAGTGAGACAGCCTCATCTCGAAAAGCTCATGTGGAAGGGCCAGAAGTGCAATGGAGGTTTAAGGGGTAGATACACCTGCTCCGCCTTCCAAATCCCCACGACTAGAACGACAAGTCATTACCTTGTCCGATGAGGATGCGCGTGGAGTTCAACACCCCCATGATGACCCACTGGTGATTACAGTGGAAGTGGCCAATTTTGCCATACGACGGGTTCTGGTCGACAATGGAAGTTCTGTGGATTTGTTATTCTCCAAAGCTTTCGACAAAAATGGTATAGGAAGAGAGAGGTTGAAACCATCCAAATCACCTCTAATCGGCTTCTCTGGAGAAAAGGTGTTTCATTGGGAATAGTGGCCCTTCCTTTAACAGTTGGGGATGCACCAAGGCAGCTCACGTTCATGGTAGATTTCTTTGTGGTGGATTTTCCTTCTACCTACAATTCCATCCTTGGAAGAGCTACACTTGATACCTTGAAAGCAGTAACCTCGACTTACCACATATTAATGAAGTTCCCAACCGATCATGGTGTGGGAAAGGAATGAGGAACGAGGAGACCAGGCCATGGCTCGAGAATGTTATATAGCCGCTCTAAAGGAAACAAGGTCACAGGAGGCACTTTCTATCGAAAGCCTAGAAGTAGATGAACCACTCCGCGACCAGAACCTATGGAGGACCTTATAGAGGTAAGCTTGGAAGAAGAAGGGAACTAAAATAAGATAAGCATCAGGTCATTACTTCCCGATGATGTTAGGGATCAACTTATTCAATTCCTAAGGCAGAACCAAAACATGTTTGCGTGGACACATGAAGACATTCCTGGCGTCGATCCCCAAGTTATGCAACACAAACTAAATGTGGATCGTACTGCCAGGATCGTAAGGCAGAAGAAGAGGACATTCGCCCCCGAGAGGAATGCAACCATAATGTCCGAGGTCGACAAGCTTCTGAAGGCGAACTTCATTCGAGAAGTCCATTACCCTGACTGGTTGTCAAATGTGGTCCTGGTAAAAAAGGCAAATGGAAAATGGAGGCTCTGTATCGATTTCACAGAACTAAAAAAAGCCTGTCCAAAGGATAGTTTTCCTTTACCAAGAATTGACATGCTGGTAGAAGCCACTTCGGGGAATGAACTGCTTAGTTTTATGGATGCATATTCGGGATACAATCAGATCCCCATGCACCCTATCGACTGTGAAAAAACATCTTTTATCACCAACCGAGGCATATACTGTTACAAAATAATGCCCTTCGGGCAGAAGAACACCGAAGTAACTTACCAGAGGCTGGTCAATATCATGTTTAGAGATCAAATTCGAAGGAACATAGAGGTCTATGTAGATGACATGTTAGTGAAGAGTGTTAATAAGGAGAACCATCTAACAGACCTTGAAGAAGCTTTTAGAGTGCTCAGAAAGTACCAGATGCGCCTAAACTCAACCAAGTGTGCTTTCGGTGTATCATCAGAAAAGTTCTTGGGGTTTATGGTTAATAGAAGGGGCATCGAGGCTAACCCAGAAAAGATCCAGGCCATCCTGGATATGAAGTCTTCCCAATAAACCAAAGATGTGTAACGACTTACAGGGAAGGTGGCTGCCCTCAATAAGCTAATTTCTCAAGCCACTGATAGATGTCTACCCTTCTTCAAGGTACTTAAAAAAGCTTTTAAGTGGACTCCTAACTGCGAGCAAGCATTCATAGATTTGAAGAAATATCTCACCTCTCCTCCCCTATTAGCCCGAGCAGTAACAGGAGAAGAACTTCTATTACACCTGGTCATCTCCCTAACGGTAGTGAGTTCTGGCTTGATGAGAGACGATGGAGGTGTTCAGAGACCAATCTACTACACAAGTTGAGCCCTATGGGGAGCGGAAGAAAGGTACCCCGCAATGGAGAAGTTGGCATTCCCCTAGTTATTTATGGTAGAAGGTTGAGACCATACTTTCAGGCTCACACGATAGCAATCATCACTGATTAACCACTCAGGCAGGTGTTCCACAAACCAGAAACATCCGGTAGCCTTGTGAAATGGTCGATTGAATTGGGAGAATTCGACATTCATTACAGACCCATGGCCGCAAATAAGGGGCAGGCACTTGCAGATTTTTTGGCAGAATTCACCTATCTTTTACAAGAGGCCTTTGATGTTGGTGGTGAACTAGTCATCCTAGAGGCTAAAATGCCAATGGACCCAGAAGTATTCTGAACGTTGTTTATCGACAATTTGTCCAACTCATAAGCAAGAAGAACAGGGTTGCTATTAATCACGCCGGAGGGAGAAAGATTCCTTTACGCCCTCCGATTCAAGTTCAAGGCTACTAATAACGAGCTAGAATATGAGTGTCACACCCCAAATTTCCTAGGAATCCAAGACCCGAGCCTAAGAGTTGAGGGAGTGAAATGACATAACGGCCCTTTAAACGACCATTCAAACACCCATGATCGCCCGAGGGTAAAATGGTCATTTCAGGGGAAAAATAGAAATTTTGGAGCATAAACACAAATTTTGGACCTAAAGTAAGCTACAGGAACAAACGAAATAGAAATCCAAGGCGTGAGGTGGAAACTACAACGTTTTGAAATCGACATTCCTACGTTTAAGGTCAGAAATCTATCGTCGACTTCAATCGACCAATTCTCCCTCAAAACTGACTCAAATGAAGTGATTCAAAAGCCTAACATCAAGAGATTTAAGTCAGATTTCTAAAACGCTAAAGAACACCTCCATTTGACACCCGTAGCTCAAGATATGAGCGAAATAGTATAACAGGGTCAGAACAGGGCTGAACCACACAGTCGACTGGCTGATGACCCAGCCGACTGGATGAACCAGAGACCTCAAGTTTTGAAGAAAAATTTCCTCCGTTTCACCCAGTCGACTGCCCAAAAGGGGACAGTCGACTGCCTTGACTAGAAAACCTCAAAATTGACTCCCATACAGCCCCAAACCCTTAGAAACTATCAAGAAAGATCTCCACTGGTCCTTGAGACTTTATAAATGAGGAAAAATCCCCTAACTTAGGAATGAGAGGAAGAATGGTTATTTTTATCAAGACGCTTCTTAAAATCCGTAAAAAATAACCGTCTTGCCCCCGGTCTCCATTTTAACGACCACCGGTTTGGAAAGATCAAAATCTTCTTAAAATGAGTTTAAAATCATTTCTAAAATAAGAAATTTTATTGGGGTCACGGGGGTAGGCGAAAAGAGGTTTTTCTTTCAAATAAAAGGGTTTGCTTAAAAACTAGAATAAAATGTCGTTTTCGGCTAAACCACATCAATGGTAAAAGTCCACTATACAACATTAAACAAAAGGATTCATATATTAACATTAAAAGTGCCCTAAGGCGGAACAAGTCTTAGTTTTTACATTTCTAGCACCGGAGTGCTCCAAAAGAATAAAGTCCTCGCGCATAGCGCTCCAAGGGATGTACATCAATTTAAGCTACCCGACTAACATACTAGCCGGAAAAATAATATGTTTAACTTAATTGAAGCACTAAACAAAATAAGCAC
The DNA here is from genome assembly GCA_963922005.1 of Cornus suecica. Classification (NCBI taxonomy): domain Eukaryota; kingdom Viridiplantae; phylum Streptophyta; class Magnoliopsida; order Cornales; family Cornaceae; genus Cornus; species Cornus suecica. Next base: position 41,162,126 of record OY998245.1, on the reverse strand, counting down.
ATATATACAATGTCTATCAATGCTCTACAAAAGTACTCCGCCTCCATATGCGCAAAAAGGACGGAACCAACACCGAATCTCTACCGAGAGACTACGGGCCTCCCAAATGGGAATCATCACCTGGAAAAAATGTATATATCGTGGGGTGAGCTCACTAGCCCAGTAGAGGAAGCGTCATTGCCTCAATCTCTGTAGTCCGAGTGGTACAACCCACCCAAGGTACATGCAACCAGTCCTAGGTCGGTCTCTTGTTCCACATGGCTCTCACGCCAATCCGGAACCCCATCAAACCCAACAACAAGTTCCCCAACATGCTTACAACATAATTTATCACAATTATATCATGCTTTCATTATTAATACCACAATCATACAAGTATAACAATTAAGATGCAAGGTGACCGACACCCCATGACACTCACACAAAAACACACCCTTCGCAAGGGCGACAGATCATTCTCCACCATTCCCTTGAGGATAAAAGCTCACTAAGGAATGATAGACTCATCGTACCGTTCTTCCCAAATGCTTTTGACACTTCACACTTTTAACCAAGGAAGACATCTACCCACTGCCCAGCCATGTCACCTAGGATTAGAACTAGTTCCCCCCCCTAGTGTCTGCGTTTCTCGGAAGATTAGTTCCGTGGGAGCAAAGTAGCACCCCTTGGCCAGTTGTTACGACGATCAAAACACAAGACAACTCCTACGTAATTTACGCAAACCATAGGAAACAATACCCCTGTTTTTACCCCACATGATACACTCAAAATATATCACAATACATGCTTGTTTCTTTATACTATATATTGTAATCAAATTTTACATCATGCTCATAATTTCACAACTTTAAGCTATAATCCACAACAAGCATTAATATCACAAAATCATGCTTTTCAAGGGGGCCTAATTCATCGTCTAAGTTGTCAAGACTCAACTCGCATATATATTTATACGGCATATATACATATAGACGCACACACCCTCGTACAAAAACTAAAACAACTCGTTTTTCCTCTACCTCAATCCAAGCAAAGCTAATGAGCAAGAGGGTGCAAGCAATCCGTCCAAATGACGCCAACAACAAACCGAGCCAAGAATGACCAAGAGAGCTTCAAGGAGGTGATTTAAAGAATTTGAGTCAAAGGTCTCCCAAGCCTTCAAGCAACATTAAAACAAACATGGATCTTTAACTAATGGTTTTTAGTAGGAACAACCGGTTTATAATCAAGAATTCAAAGTAAGGCTAAAAACCCAAAAATGGTTAAACTAGGTTTCATGGAAAATAATTCAAAGGAGTAGGAATTTGTGAACTCACCAATGAGTTCTTCCCAAAACGAAATTAGAATTCACCACAAGCCAATTCAGTTGATCTAATCTCCCATTGTTCCTTAGTAGCTCAGTGGTAGAGCGGTCGGCTGTTAACTGACTGGTCGTAGGTTCGAATCCTACTTGGGGAGATTTGATTCATTCTGAACTCTTTAATTCAGAATGAAAGGGCGCGCTTTGGCCGTTAAGAGTAGGTTGGTTGGAGACAATTCATAACCTTCCACAGGAATGAACAATGGAAGAGCAAAAAAATTCAATACTAGCACATGAATTTCTAGAATTTGGAAGTTAGGATTTCTTACAACAAAACCTTAGAAAAAGAGAGGAAGCTTACCACTATGAGCTCAAGAACACCACACCAAGAGACCACCCCAAGTGCTCACCATCCACCAAGTATGAAGAGTAGGAGATAGCAAGACTTGAAGCCAAAATTCCAAGGAGAACATGGTGGCCGAAAATTTAGGTGTAGAGAATTATGTGTGTAAAAAGTGTGTGTTCTTGGTGAGAAATGAGTGAAGAAGAAGACAATGATAGAGTTAGAGATAGGGTTGGTGTGTAGAGAATCCTATCCAAGGGCTAGGAATGAAGATGGCAAGATAGAATTGATCCAAGGGCCACAATGATGACAACATTAAAGGTAGTGGTGAAATGTCCAAGTTACCCACCCCTTTATCACTTATTCACAACCCTTGCCATTATGAACCAAATTTACAAATTTGTCCAAGTATTCTACACAACTACAATATTGCCACTCATCATCTTCCCAACACTTAGTAATTAAATCTCTACAAAACCCACTAACTCAGTACATGTGAATTTACTAATTTTCCCTTTGGTCATTTATTTATTTTTTTCCAAACGTTTCAATATTTTCAATTATTCATGTAAGCATATGAACATGTTAGGCACATAAGCACATAAGCACTTAATTTTTTAATAAATAAATAAAAATAAATAAGTAAATAAGTAAATAAATAAAATAAAATTTCAAATTAACACGTAAAAATACCGGACGTTACAATGAGGCCTTAATAGCAGGACTCCAGATAGCGCAAGCCTTGCAGGCTTCCTACTTAAAGGTCAATACGGACTCCCAACTGGTGGCTGGCCAGGTCAGTGGAGAGTATGACGCAAAAGGAAAAAAATGAAGGCTTATCTGCATAAGGTAAAGGAATTAATTAGCCAATTCAATAAATGTGTGGTCTCCCCAATACCAAGAGAAAAGAATGGTCATGCAGATGCCCTAGCCCGACTAGCTACAACTATTGATCCAGAGGATGATATATTTCCCTTGGAACACTTACATCAACCAAGCATTGCCCATAATGAAATTACCATGATCATGTAAGTAGAAACGGGTATGGGGTGGGCACAACCTATCATCAAGTACATTTGGGATGGAGAATTACCAGAAGACCGGTTGGAAGCCCGAATGATAAGGCTCCGCGCCACCAGATATGCTCTCACCAACGGAGTTCTTTATAAGATGATCCTTTCTCATTCATACTTACGTTGTGTTTCTACTACAGAGGTAAGCTACATCCTTAAACAGATTTATGAAGGCTTATGTGGAAACCATGCAGGGCTAGATCTTTAGCCTATAAGGCTATAAGACAAGGGTACTACTAGCCGACCATGCAAAGTGATGCATTACAATATATGAAGAAGTGTGACAAGTGCCAACGATTTGCTAATGTCCCCAGACTTCCATCTAAGGAATTAACACCCATGACCGGACCATGGCCTTTCGCTTAATGGGGAATGGACTTGGTTGGCCCACTACTTTGGGGTAAGGGTCAGACCAAATTTGCAATAGTGGCAATTGACCACTTTACTAAATTGGTGGAGGCACAACCACTGTCCCGAATTACAGCCAAGAATGTCAAAGACTTCACTTGGAAGTCAATCATTTGCAGATTTGGTGTCCCCCGGGTTATAGTGACAGACAATGGGAAGCAATTCGAAGGCAGTGAATTCCGAGAGTTTTGCTCGAGTTTGGGAATAAAAAAACACTACTCCTCTCCTGGACACCCGTAGGCGAACGGGCAGGCAGAGGTTGCCAATAGAACAATTATTGGGATGATCAAAAAGTGTCTAGAAAAGGCTAAAGGGTTGTGTCCCGAACAGCTACCCGTTATACTGTGAGCATATAGGACCACGATCAATACACCCATGGGTGACACCCTTTTTCTCCTTTCCTTTGGTATTGAGGATGTGACTCCAGTTGAGATCGGGTTGGAAAGCTACAAGACAAGCCACTATAACCCGGAGCAGAATTAAAAGGAATTGGCAATCAGCTTAGACTTGATTGAGGAAATGAGGGAACAAGCCCAAATGAGGGTTTCGGTCTACCAACAAGCAATGTCATGATATTATAATGCCCAAGTGAAACAAAAAAGATTTCATCTAGGAGACCTTGTCCTATGGGAAGTCACCCCATTAACTCGAAACTACAAAATTGTGAAAATGGGAAAGCTAGCTCCTAATTGAGAAGGTCCCTACTGGGAAACCCGCACGCAACGACAAAGAGCTTACTGGTTAGAGACCCTCCAAGGAAAACAACTACCTCATCCCTGGAATGCTCAACACTAGAGGAAGTATTACTAGTATATGGGAAAGATAGCATCAGGGTCAATTTCGACTACCCTCTATTTTATTTTTATTAATATCATGTCAAGTAGTTTCATTCACTTAGGTTAAGTTTTCAATAAGCCATTGAGCATTTTGTCATTTATTTGATTTACATTAATTATCAAAGCGGTTATTTCGTTAATCATCAATAAAGGGAATACTTCCATTTTAATTTTCGAGTCTCAACTTTGTTATATATATATATATATATATATATATTTCTACCCAAATAATGGGTCCCCTATCAGAAAGGGAGAGATGAGTGAAGCTCGGGGTCATAAATCGATATTATGTTCTCGAAAAGGTATGGCTGAGTGAAGCCCAAACCTTAGATAAAAAAAGGTCAAATTATGACTTTCATTTTAATAAAAGTTACCCAACTGCAAGGTTAAGCTGAGTTTACACAAATCAAAATGTAAAAGCCATGAAAGCAGCTTCATTCATAAATTTCAAAGTACAACAAATGGAAATGAAACACTACTACAACGGATACTAGATGGAAAAATGAAAAAATGATTACTGTCTACGTCGGCCACTAGGACAGAATCCTGTGAAATCCTATGCTAGATAACGAGTACTTGTTTGCTCATGAAGATCCTCAAAGCCACCAAAATAGTACTTCAGTTGCTGCTCCTTGAACTCAGGGGAATTTTTAAACTCCTCGACTCCAACAATCCTTGCCTCACTAAGCTGCTGGGCTAGAAGAGAAGTATGTCTCTTTTTTTCCTTTTGGAGGTCAAACTCATAAGTCCCCCTCAACTTGGAAATCTCCACCATTCGGGCAGCCTCGACCCGCTCATGGGATTCCCGCAGCTCAGTGATCTCCGTTGGATGTTGGGCAGCTATCTGGTCTCTCTCTCTCTCAGCTCGAACGCATCTGTTTAGTATATATCTGCTCTGGGTCAAATGCTAAAAAAAAAAGAAAGAAAAGAAAGTGCGTCGACATATATAATAGAGCAAATGTGGACCATGATTATATCAGATATACTAACCCGTCCCATATCAAGAAGAGAATCCTGATATGCCGCTATAGTAGAGTCATTCTCTAACGACTGAAGGTATTCTTCCATCAAAGAGTCACAAAGCCTTTGGTTGGCCACCTTCAGGCTATTCATCATAATACCACTCGAAGAAGACTCAGACTCGGGAGGGAAGAGGCAAGTAGCACGAAACCAAGCTTGGGCCGCTGAGGTTGCCCAAAGACGGGCGACCCCGAAAACTGACCAAACCCAAGCTGGATGAAGCCGGGTCCCCGGGTTCTTAAATTCAAAGCAAGGTCCAAAGTCCTAAGTGGACCAGATGGTACCCTCGGTGTAAGCTGGTAGGTGGGAGAAGAACTATTGTCGAGGGGTGAAAAAGGGGGAACTAGTGGTGATGAGCCCATAAGAGATTAAACCTTGCACTTCTTCATCAGAAAACAGTCAATGTCACTCGGATCAAACCAATTGGATGCCTCTGTGCACAAAAAAAATGGGTATGAGAGATGAAGCAATAGTAAAATAAAAAAATAAAAATGAGTATACCTGCACTGAAGCCAGTAGGAGGAAACACCCGACTTCCGCCTGCAGGAAGAAAACGAAAGGCTGGACTGAAAGGCAACGTCGACATATTGTCACCGCTCTGAGTGTCGGTAGCCCTACTAGAGGAAGGGAGTAAGGGTGCGACCACCACATATGGGACACTACCACCACGGAGGCTGAGGCAGAACTTACCCAAGTCAGCCGACTCCAAGATATTTACACCATAAGTAGCTAGGAAAGTTCTCGTTTTCTCTATCCGTACCGCTTCGCACATTAAAGGTGTGGTGAAATGATTTTTGCTCACTAAAGAAAAAATAATTGTGTTGATACTGGCATTTTATAATAATAATAAAAAAATGGGTAGAACTTACCAGCTACGACAAGGTCAGCCCGCGTCTTAGGAATAGAGTGGCCGTCATCAACATAGCCAGCGACATCCAGGAAATCCCATCCATTTCCCCTAACAAAGAAGAACTGATTCGCCCAATTTTTCTTATTATTTTTCTCAGCCGACGGGAAACCATTTTTGACTTTAACAAGTGCCCCAAGAGTTATTCCTTCCAAGAGTATAGATGGATCGAAACTCGTCGAGAGTAATAGATCCATTTCTGTAAAGATTCCAAAGATGACTAACCCCAAGTATCATCTTCCACGTGTTGGGGTTGAGTTGCGCATGAAGAAGACCGAAATGATGTAAAATCTCCCTTAAAATTTAGGGAAGGGGGAGATGTAGCCCATCCACAAAGAATACGAAGGAGAGGGCCACCTCACCCGTAGGGCAGTCATGAGCCCGCTTTTAAGGTTTCAAAAGTCGAAATCGGACATTGACTAGTATCATGTAACCCTCTTCCAATTCCCCATGAAGTTTCGGGTTAATGGTGGATTTAACATCCTTTACATCTTTAGGGAGTTCCATGAAATATTTTTATAAAATATTTGGGAAAGAAAAATAAAATATTTTCACAAAAATATGAAAATTTTCTAAACCAAGAAAAGAGGAAGAAGAGAAATAAAGAGGGGAACCAGTAAATAACGGATAACAAACTGCTGGAGACAAGAAGGTAAAAGTGAAGCTGGTGAAGAATTGTGAGAGAAAAGTTTGTATTTATAAATAAATTATGTGACCATTCAAAATTTTCGACCATTGGAGACCTACAAATCCCTGTACTGCAACTATAATTTTCGACCATTACTACCCTCATCATTACTGCTACTTCCATTACCCGAGGTTTTAAAGCATTAACTTAACCGTCGGAGCTTATTTGCCCGGTACCCCACGGGTACCACTCCCGGTCACTGTTTGTTCTTTTTGACAAGTAGACATCATTTTCGACCCGACTATTCTACGCATCATCAATTATGATTTAAAAGCATGTTAAAGGATTGATGGCATTCATGTTGGCATTCTTTAGGATGTTGTTCATAAATATGATGAAATACAAATTTGTGTTGATGCATGGTTCATTGGAGACTTAGTTTCATATCGAATACACCTTTTGCGTTGTAATTCAATTGGTGTTTGTTTATGCCCGGTCGTGTAACCATGTGTGAGTGGACTTGTGTCGAATCGTCGCAACAATAGACCAGGAGGTATTCCCTCGACCTACGGAACTAGGGGTAATCAGGGTATAGGGAAGGATTGTTCTTATCCTCTTTAGTCACGGGTCATCTCATGCACACGAGTCATCTCGTGTTTTTCTTCGATCTTCCTTGTTGAGTGTATATATCCTCTCAAGTGAATAATCTAAGGGACACTTATATCCGTTGACCTTAGTGGATAGTGTGTGTACCATGAGGTGTGTTAAGTCACGTTAGATTTAAGTTGTCATTATGTGATTTAACTCTACATGTGAATCATGATGTTATTCAATGTGATTATGGAGCATGCTTAGTATGGATTTTGATAGTTTAATTCATATGTCATTATAATGCTCAAATGAAATTGGATAATGTGAAAATATGATTTATATTTTTACCTTTAAAGTATAATGAAATGTGACCTCTTATACTTATGGTTATACACACACTTGCCTTTGTTATATTGTATAATATCGATAGATTATTGTACTTATGCCTTTATCCTTGATATAGATATGTGAGATTAACATAATGTCTTCCGTTGAACTAGTTAGTGTTGGTGTAGGCATCAACCCTGATTTTGAGGTCCTGGTTAGGCTAAATGAAGTTATGATTGAACCTAGTCAATTATGTGTTAACGAACATTGGATCTCGTTGGAAACCTAAGTGGTGTGTGATAGGTGCTGAATGTTGTCCATTCTAAGCCCCTAACTCAGTATTGTTACGTATTATCATTCTGTTACTTGGTGTTTTTATTCGGTTTGCATGTCTAAGCGTGTTTCAGGAGCTGAATGAAGAAAACGAGCTAACTTTGGTGAATTAACTAAGGATGTGCTTGTGTCTACCAGAAAAGAGGGAAAAGATATGAGTTTTTAAGCAAAAAGTATCTCCCGGAGGGCAAAAATGATATTTTTGGGAGCTAAAATTTCGGTAAACATACTAATGGAGTGAAGGGGGTTCAAACAGAAGAAGAATTGGAAAAAGTAATTTTTAAGATTTTTCCTACGCATACCTACGCAGATAACAAGCAAAAAGTGTCTGGAATCATCATTTTTATGCATAACTACATACATGGTTGAAGAGCTACGCACAAGCATAGGCCTTGCTACGCACAAGCATAGGAGCCACTACGTATGTACGTAGAGGTAGGCGTAGGTCCAAAACTTTCAGTCAAATTCAGACGGTCATAGCTCGGTCAAAACAAGACCAAATGGAGTGATTCTTGAGTCTAAACTCAAGAGCTTGAAGTCATCTTTCCAAAAACAAATTATGCCTCAATTGATGTTTTGTAGCTCAAGTTATGATCAAAAGAGTGAGACATGTCTGCTGGAAAAAGCTGAAAACAGCAAATTCGGCCAAAAATCCTAGTTTGACCCGAATAGATCGGTTTTGACTCGGAATGAATTTGTATGCAACTTCAACACTTCCAAGCACATGTATAAGGTGTATTTACATCAGATTAAAGGGGTTTGGCTTAGAATTGAAGAGAAACAGATAAAAAAGGAATCATACTCCAAGTGGGACAACTCTAATACAAGCATGACGCTTCTCAACTTTTTCTATAAATACCAAGGTCTGATTCAGATCTAAAGAGCTTTTAAATACATAATTTTTAGAGCACTATCTTTAGAGATTTACATCTTTTAAAGAAGGGAGTCATTCAAGACCTAGAGATCTGGAGCAGACGATCATGCATCAATGATGCAGTATCCTTCCACCATGAGCAACTAAATGGTATCTAGGATTTTCTAGCAAAACCCAAGCCAAGTAATGTAGTTTATTTATTTGTTTCAATTGTAACGAGAGAAAACTGAAGACCATGCCTGTGATGATTGTGTAGATGAGTGGCTGTAGTTATTTAATATAAGGGGTTTTATATTTGTGTTACTCTTGTCTTAGATTGAATGAATGCATTATCTCAATCAATCATTTTTATCTGGTGTTCTCTAGCATATCATGATTTTCTATACAATGGTGCTTAACACTTGAAACCCTAGATTTACACAGGCCATGCCTCAACGAGGTAATATAGACACGTTTTAGTTTAATTTCATGTTGTAGGAGTAGATTAGAGTAAAATAGATGGCATGCACTAATCACACTCTGTCCGAAGATGAGTTGTAGCGAATCCGGTTGACGGTATCTATTTTGGGATGTATTCGACTCTTTGCGGTATAATCTTATTCATGGGTGATGGATCGCCCTCTTACAATTGATCAAGTAAATATTATGCGGTTAGTGGTGGAGTATGAAGACCCTAATTTTTCTCTCTATTGCTCTTGTCTTAATCTATCTTTACTTGTTTTATTAGTTAAGTATTTAATAAATGACACACAACAAATCATACTTTTATATAAGTTTAAGAGTTACTTTACGAGAGTTTAGAATATGATTTAGTCCCTTGAGTTCGATAACCTTTCTCAAGTCGAATTGTATTACAATACGATTCGTGCACTTGTGATATGTAAAACTATGTCATTGTAAGGGTCTATTCTTAATCATTATTTTTAACCCTCGTTTGACTGCATCAATGTGGTACCAAATGTAAACTTGAGGTTTAAGAGAATCGGACAAGGTCTTGATTGAAACTAGTTGGTCTCGTGGCAACACCCACTAAGTTCCCTTTAGTAATCTTAAGGATCTGGGTGTCCTTAGGGTCGTGGTCATTCTTGATAGAGTATTGTAAAAACTTTGATGGGTGCCCAATGTTGTCCATTTTAGGCCCTTTACTCGGTATTGTTAAGTCTTATCATTCCATTACTTTGTATTTTTATGCGGTTTACATGTTTAAGCGTGTTTCAGGAGCTTAATGAAGAAAACAAGCTAACATTGCTTATGTCTACTTGAAAAGAGACAAAAATATGAGTTTTTAAGCAAAAAGTCTTTCCCGAAGGGCAAAAATGATATTTTTTGGAGCTGAAACTTCGAAAAACATACTGAAGGAGTCGAGGGGGTTCAAACGGAGAAATAATTGGAAAAAGTGATTTTCATGTTTTTCCTACATATAGGCTATACAGACAGTAAACAAAAAGTGGATAGAATTATCAAAACTACTCATGAGCTACGCATAAGTATTTGGAGCTTCGCAAGGCCCCTACACTTGAGCGTAGGGGCCATGCGTAGGAGACATCTGAGAATTTGAGTCCCGATTTGATTCGATTTCCTTTGATTTATCTTCGACTCCAACACCTCTAAGCACGTGTATAATGTATATTTACATCAGATTGAAGGGACGTGGCTTACAATTGAGGAGAAAAACATCAAAAAGGAATCCTACTCCAAGCGGGATAAGTCTAATACGAGCAAGACTGTTCTCAACTTCTTCTATAAATACCAAGGTCTGATTCAGATCTAAGGAGCTTCTAATACATAATTTTCAGAGCACTATTCTGAAGATTTACATCTTTTGAATAAGAGAGTCATTCAAGACCTAGAGATCCAGAGCGAAAGGTCATGGAGGGCATTTCTACATCAACGATGCAGTGTCCCACCACCATGAGCAACTAAACCGGTATCTAGGTTTTTCTAACAAAACCCTAACCAAGTAATGTAGTTTATTTATTTGTTTCAATTGTAAAGAGGGAAAACTAAAGACCACACATGTGATGATTGTGTAGATAAGAGACCGTAGTTATTTAATATAAGGGGTTTTATATTTGTTTTATTCTTTTCTTAGATTGAATGAATGCATTATCCCAATCAATCATATATATCTAGTGTTCTCTAACATATCATGATTTTCTACACAATGGTGCTAAACACCTAAAACCCTATATTTACACAGGCCATGCCTCGGCAAGGTGATATAGACATGCTTTAGTTTAATTTCATGTTGTAAGAGTAGATTGGAGTAAAGTATATGGCATGCACTAATCACACTCTGTCCGGAGATGAGTTGTAGCGAATCCGATGAACGGTATCCTTTTTGGGATATATTCGACTATTTGAGGTATAATATGATTCATGGGTGATGAATAACCCTCTTGAAATTGATCAAGTAAATAACTATATTATCCGGTATGTGATTGAGTATGAAAACCCTAGTTTTTAACTCTACTTTTCTTGTTTTAATCTATCTGTACTTGCTTTATTAGTTAATTAGTTAACAAATCACAAACAATAAATCATACTTTTATAACAATTCGAGAGTATTACTTTACGAGACTTCAGAATACGATTTAGTCCATTAGATTCGATAACCTTTCTCAAGTTGAACTATACTACAATACGATTCGTGCACTTACGATAGGTAAAACTAGGTCATCGTAATGGTCTACTGTTAATCAATATTTTTAACCCTAGTTTGACCGCATCAAGTTTTTGACGTCGTTGCCGGGGACTAACGGATATTCTGAATTTTAGTAATTTAGTATACTTGAATTGTTTGTATTGTATTATATCTAAAGTCGGATTGTGTGTTTTTGCAAGGACACTGAAAAGCACAGAGGAAATTCGTAGAGTAGTGATGATTGCGTTGTTGGACCACTTATGAGTTCTAGTGTTGCTTAATTTTACGGATAATTTTAGTTTTATTTTATGTCCAAAGTTAGAATAATTTAGAAGTAGTTAGTTTATATTATAAAAATAAATTAAAAAAAATGTATAATGCCTATATCAATTCGGCGAATGTTCCTTATTTTAATTCATACAATCCGGATTGAATAGATCATCCCAATTTCCAATACCCACAACTAGGTATAGGAAATTCATATCAAAACTTTAATGAGGATCCACGATATTTCGATCGCGGATTAGGATATTGATTGTATAATCAAGATTATTATCTTCAACCATCTAATCAATTCCAATTTGAAGAGTCAGATGCATATTCGTATCCGTAGCCATTGTCTTTTGAAGATAAATTCTTAGCATCTTTGATAGAAATCAGAGCAACCAACCGAGGTTGTGAATAGATCACATACAATAGAGACAATTAATACTTTTTGAACACTAAAAATCCTCAACCAAGTTTCAATAGAAGCCAACAACCATTTAGTATTCTGAATATAAATTAAAGTGTTCTTTAGCTTCCCTCTTTGCAATAAAATAAATTAAATTTCTACATTACTCGACTAGGGTTTCATTGGAAACCCTAATAACGACTAACCGCTCATGGAGGGAGAATACTGCATCACTGATGTAGCAATCATGTTCATGATTGGTAGTTAGTTCTTGAGTTCTTGAGAGCGGCCTCTCTAGAGAGAGACATTATATTTTCTATCTCTCCCTCTAGGAGAATGGAAGATATATTGTAATGCCCCAAAATCCACTGGACTTCCCGTACTAGAGTCTAGGATCGCTAGAACGCCACCTGGCAAATCTAATAAAGATCGGGCAGAGTTACGTCTATACGGGAACCCTCCGGTGGATAAGGTCCACTCCATACACCCTGTAATGCAATATAAACATCCTAAACAATAGGAAAAACCATCCCAAATACTTAACAAGGGATCGGGATCGACGTCACAACAGAGCCACCACCCCTCCAAGCCCCACAACATAAGCATAGTCTAAAATATACATGATAACACCCAACACAAATGAAGTATGTGCCAACCCAGAAAAAGATACAGACCACTACACCCATAGGTACCAAAATAATAATACATTAATCCAAAAGGGCAAGGTAAAAGCAAACTAGCCCTAAACATGACCTGAACGACAAAATGTAACAGTAGGTCCCCATATGCCCACAACATCACCGCAATTACATCCGACCCTATCCAGTCACATAACCTAAAAATAATAAACCCAAGGGTAATGAGCTCAAAATGCTCAGCAGGGAAACGCCCTTTGTCTCTGCCCTAACTGGCGAGACTAACTAGCTCTTCCTAAAACCAAAATTGGATCCCATCCTGGAACAAAGATAAAATATACATCTCCTCTCGGTCTACGTACTCGTGAGATCCACAACTCGACACACTAAATACCCATCAGTCCAGTTATAACAATAGTAAGAGAATCGTAGAGCAAGTTTATATATATACAACGTCTCAACTAACTGATATCATGAAATGATGTGAGAATGTGATGCATGTCCATGTCTGACCACACATGTCCTAACCGTCGACACTAGTTACACAATACCACATCACGAATAATGTCATTAAACAAAGGGAATTCCCCGGAGATATAACCCTGGAAACCCCAACGGTTACAGACCATTGGCCTCCTACCCCAGTCAGTTAACCGCTACTAGTACCCCATCACATCAAGCCTACGCCACTCACAAAAGTAACACCAAACTGTCACCCGATGATAACACTTAGCCATGACGTGCCCAAGTTGTCCACAATAGTAACACTCAGACTCCTCTTGAGGAAGATCCTCCCCGTCAAGTGCCCTACAATGATCTAACACATCCTCAATGGCCAAGAGAGTCCTGATCATCAATCTGATGTCGACTCTTGAACCCCGTGTATCATATCCACTCTTTAATAGGGAAACTAGCGTACTTGCCACACCCTCTAAGGGAAACGTTAAACTTACCAACGACATAAGATGCATAACACGTAGCTAAACACCAATGACACGCCGACCCATGCTACAACACTTAACACACAACATGTAAAACAACAGGGGTTAAGCATGAAACCCCAACCAAGGATATGATCCCCATCCTTCTAACAGTTTTTGAGAAACCAAGGCGTCAACAGATGCACCAAGTACTAACATCCCTAACAGAGGAAACCATGAAAGACAAAAGGAATTCTAAAAGGTCTAAACCATGAACAAAAATTATCGTCAAAACATTTAATCTCTGGTTATCCTATCCATCCTCAACTGGAGCTACTGGTGCAAACTTCGCACCCTTAAGAAAAAACCCACCACTACGGTGTACCCAATTCAAACTACAACAAGAGGAAAAGTCAGACAACAATCATGAATTAAAATACCTAACATGTAGGACAACAACACTCCGGTCCACTAAGGGTAAAAAAACAACTAAGCCAACTCACACCAAAGTTCTGACGCATAACATATGAAACAACGAAAAGTCCAAACACTAAACACGAGATCGGTCCTAACCTGTCATCCCAAGGTTAAAGAACATTGCTTTGATACCATGTTGTAATGCCCCAAAATCCACTGGACATCCCGTACTGGAGTCTAGGATCACTAGAGCGCCACCTGAAAAATCTAACAAAAATTGGCAGAGTTTTATCTGTACGGGAACCCACCGGTGGATAAGGTCCACTCCATACACCCTGTAATGCAATATAAACATCCTAAACAATAGAAAGACCATCCTAAATACTTAACAAGGGACCGGGATCGACAGCACAATAGAGTCGTCACCCCTCCAAGCCCCACAACATAAGCATAGTCTAAAATATACATGATAATACCCAACACAAATGATTTACGTGCCAACCTGGTAATAGATACAGACCACTACACCTATAGGCACCAAAAGAATAATATATTAATCCAAAAGGGAAAAGTAAAAGCAAACTAGCCCTAAACATGACCTGAACAACAAAATGTAATAGTAGGTCCCCATATGCCCACAACATCACCATAACTACATCCGACCATATCTGGTCATATAACCTGAAAATAATAAACACGAGAGAAATAAGCTCAAAATGCTTAGTAAGGAAACGCTCTTTGTCACCGCCCTAACTGGAAAGACTAACTGGCTCTTCCCATAACTGAAATTGGATCCCATCATGGGATAAAAATAAAATATACATCTTGTCTCGTTCTACGTACCCGTGAGATCCACAACTCGACACACTGAATACCCATCAGTCTGGCTATAAAAACAATAAGATAATTGTAAAACAAGTTTATATATATACAATGTCTCAACTAACTGATATCATGAAATGATGTGAGAATGTGATACATGTCCATGTCTCCCTACATTTCAAGACACGAGTCTCAAGTGTAACTCTCTCCGCTACCCTATAGTCATCCTGAATGACCAACTATTACCCTGCAGTCACCTTTACGTGACTCGTCTAGGATTTCCGTAACCCGGAGTCCTAGGGAAAAGCGGACCTTCCGTACCCCGGAATCCCTATCGTAATGCAAAAACCAAATCACAGGCGTAGCTCCCTCTGCTACCCAGTAGTCAACCTATATTACCAACTGCATACGTGACACATCTAGGATGTCCGTACCTCAGAGTCCTAAGAACAAGTGGAATCTCTCTACCCCGGAATCCTTACACCAGGATGGTCGTACCCCGACATCCGGTGTTCATTGCAATCTTGCATCTCTTGTCTCCCACAGATTAAATGCTCATGATATGAATATGATATATATAATAGTACCATCATGCTATCGCTAGCACCCTAGGCATACAAGCATGATTTTCAAATCAATTTAATTTAATACACACATAGTATGCTCAAATAAAACCACATAGGCATGTACACATCATCCTATCGTCAGTTCTCAATAATACCAATTTATTATCTAATTTCCTTTTCAAATAATATAATCAATTAAATTCATACGCAACATGCTATAATAAAATCATATAAGCACGAACCACGTCAAACTCTCAATAATCCTTATTTAATTTATTTCTTTACTTCCTCAATTAATTTAATTAATTAATTAATATATATATATATATTATTTATTTTTCATTTAATCATGGTGTTTTCATCCCTTTCAATTTAAATACATTAAACTAAATTTCCTAGCCACCGTAATTTCTCATTAACGCAATTATGATTTCACACACCCCACAGTGCATGAACTCGTGAAATTAAACAACGGTTTCTTTACCTCTAATACAGACTAACCGCTCATGGAGGAAGCGTACACAAAAATAACGATGAACCAACAACGATTCCCGAACCGCAATCCCGACAAATAACTTTTCGCACCGTTAATCCAATCGGACCCCACGATGAGCCAAAATGATCACCACGATGCCTAGAACAACATACTAAAATAAGATTAAAATCTTTACATATTAATGCATACAAATCGACACAAAATGAAAAATCAACTCACCTCTTGAAAATGCAATCTATGCCAAACCGTTCAATGAAATCGTCCAAAATTTGGCTATGTCGTACATGCCACCGAAGCCGAGCTACCCTCGGAATGAAATGCCAAATGAAGCGACGATCGCCGCCAAAATTGTACCACAAACTTTAGCCAAACCCGGCCCACCCGTGCCGCACGCGGCTGCAGCCACGCCCACTACTATGTTGCCGTATCGCCACCACCTGCGTCACCGACAGCCGCCATCACACCCCTCATCTCCGGCGACCCACCCTTCCACTCATTTCCTCCTCTCCGATCACTCTCATCTCCCCTCACGGCCAACACCCTTCTCTTTCTCCGATTCCTCTCCTCTTTCCTCGCGGCCAGAGCACCCCTTTCTCTCTCTCTCTGAGACGTGAATCAGAGAATGAGGAGAAGAAGATTACCGAAGAGGGGGGTTTGGGCGCTTGAACGTGTCCATGTGCGTGTTGGTGTTTGTTTTTGTGTGTGTAAGTGTGGGTGTGAATATATATACATATATATATATATATATATATATATATATATATTTATATTAAAACATAATAATAGGTATATATTTATATATACGGTTTAATTTGCTTAAATAAATAACATGCAATTAATTAAATTTAATTAATTTAATTTCATTAATTAAATTAAATAAACAAAACTTTTCCAAATGTTACATATATGATATAGGATTAAAAGATATCTTCTCTTCATGAAGTCTTCACATATTTATAAATAAAAGTTGGTGTAATCATGGCATGTCTTTGCTTGCACTCCAAGAAGACTTGGTGTGAAGACCAAGTAAAAGTTGTGAATGGACCAATCTGCCCTTCAATATACTTGCACAAGGAGTCAAAATTTTGTTAGTGTGTATTTGCACGTATTCCAATATCAATGCTACTGATCGATCGGTGGTCCATGAATTTAGATATTTATTTATTCTGTGATTTTGTGCTTCAGCGGCTTGTACTCTGCTTTTCCTGACCTGTACTTTACTATGATCTGAGTGCTTTCATCTTCCAAGTGTCATTCCGGATTAAACATATTTATTAAAAACCCAAAATTAACTCAAATTTGCGTTAAAGCCCTGAAACATACTTAAACACACAACTCAGATGAAAATATCTTATTAATAAAATAAATAGACTAACAAAGGTTTAATTAATGCCCAAAATATTCAAATATTCTGGTCTCATCAATCCCCCAAACTTCGACTTCCTTTGACTTATCTTTGACGCCAACACCTCTACGCACGTGTATAATGTATATTTACATCAGATTGAAGGGTTGTGGCTCAAAATTGAGGAGAAACATATCAAAGATGAATCCTACTCCAAGCGGGACAAGTCTAATTCAAGCAGGACTCTTCTAAACTTCTTCTATAAATACCAAGGTCTGATTCAGATCTAAGGAGCTTCTAAATACATAATTTCCAAAGCACTATCTCTAGAGATTTACATCTTTTGAAGAAGGGAGCTGATGCGCGTCAATCGAAATTAAAAATAGTGTTTAAGAACAACATCTTATGACAGCAAGGTTTTACCTATCGCAAGTGCACAAATAGTATTGTAGTACAATTCGGCTAGAGAAAGATTATCGAACCCATGGGACTAAGCTGTATTATGAACTCTCGTAAATTAATACTCTTAAATTGTTATAAAAGTATGATTTGTTGGTTGTGATTTATTAACTAACTAACTAGTAAAACAAGTAAAGATAGATTAAGATAAGAACTATAGAGATAAAAATTAGGGTTTCCTTACTCCACTACTAACTGCATAATATAGCTATCTACTTGCTTAATTGCAAGACAGCAATCCAGCACTGTGAATTAGATTGTACCGTAAATAGTCAAATACATCCTAAAAAGGATACTATCCACCGAATTCGCTACAACCCATCTCCGAACAGAGTGTGATTGGTACATGTCATCTACTTTACTCTAATCTACTCCTATAATATAAAATTAAACTTAAGCATGTCTATTTCACCTCGTCGAGGCATGGCCTGTGTAAACCTATGGTTTCGAGTGTTTAAGCACCATTGTTTAGAAAATCACGCTATGTTTAATATAACATGATTGGTTGAGATAATGTATTAATTCAATCTAGGACAATTATTAGAATAAATATAAGATCTAGTGTCACGAATAACTACGGTCACAGATCTACACAATCATCATAGTGTGGTCACAGTTTCCCCGCGTTACAATTGAAACAAATAAATAACTACATTACTTAGCTAGGGTTTTGCTAGAAAACCCTAGATACCGAATTAGTTGCTCATGGTATTGGGTGAATACATCATTAATGTAGAAATGTCATCCGTGATCTTCTTCTCCTGATCTCTAGGTTTTGAATGACTCATTCTCTTTGAATGATATAAATCTCCAGAGATAGTGCTCTGGAAATTATGTAAATTTGAAGCTCCTTAGGTCTAGTCTAGACCTTGGTATTTATAGAAGTGATTGAGAAGAGTCATGATTATATTAGACTTGTCCCGCTTATAGGATTCCTCTTTAATGTGTTACTCCTCTATTCTGAGCCAAACCCTTTTAATCTGATGTAAATACACCTTATACATGTTCTTTCAGGTGTTGGATTCAAAGACAAAGTCATCCCAAGTCAAAAGGATCAATTCGGGTCAAACTAGGATTTTTGGCCGAATATGTAGTTTTCAGCTTTTTCCTACATACATATCTCACATTATTTTATCATAACTAGAGATACACAACTCGGATTGAGGCATGCTTTAGGTTTTTTGAAAGATGACTTCAAGATTTTGTGTTTAGGCTCAAGAATCACTCTATTTGGACTTGTTTTGACCGATCTATGGCCGTCTGAAGTT
This sequence comes from Cornus suecica, assembly GCA_963922005.1. Classification (NCBI taxonomy): domain Eukaryota; kingdom Viridiplantae; phylum Streptophyta; class Magnoliopsida; order Cornales; family Cornaceae; genus Cornus; species Cornus suecica. The sequence continues at coordinate 41,143,241 of OY998245.1, read as the reverse complement.
GGCTGAAATTCTGGACCTACGATTGGCCCCTACGCTGAAGCGTATGTATGTTTCCCGAAAAATGGTTTTTTTACCCTTCGGGAGACACGTTTTGCTTGAAAACTCCCTTTTGTTTTCTTTGTGGATACAAACAATCATGTCATTGGTTAATTCACCAAAGTTAGTTCGTTTCTTCGTTAAGCTCCTTAAACACGCTTTAACATGCAAATCGCATAAAAATGCTAATTAATGGACTGATAAAACAAAACAATAGTGAGTTAGGGGCCTAGAATGTAAAATATTCGGCACCTATGAAGAGCCATTCTAGACCTAGAGATCCGGAGCAGAAGATCATGGAGGGCGTTTCTAGATCAACGATGTTGTGTCCCACCACCATGAGCAACTAAACCGGTATCTAGGCTTTTCTAACAAAACCCTAGCCAAGTAATATAGTTTATTTATTTGTTTTAATTATAAAGAGGGGAAACTAAAGACCATACCAATGATGATTGTGTAGATAAGAGACCGTAGTTATTCAATATAAGGGGTTTTATATTTGTTATATTCTTTTCTTAGATTGAATGAATGCATTATCCCAATCAATCATGTTTATATGGTGTTCTCCAGCATATCATGATTTTCTACACAATGGTGCTTAACACCTGAAACCCTAGATTTATACAGGCCATGCTTTTGCTTGGTGATATAGACATGCTTTAGTTTAATTTCATGTTGTAGGATTAGATTAGAGTAAAGTAGATGGCATGCACTAATCACACTTTGTCCGGAGATAAGTTGTAGCGAATCCGGTAGACGGTATCCTTTTTGGGATATATTCAACTATTTACAGTATAATCTGATTCAAGGGTGATGGATTGCCCTTTTGCAATTGATCAAGTAGATAGTTATATTATGAAAACCCTACTTTTTATCTCTACTATTCTTGTCTTAATCTATCTTTACTTGTTTTAATAGTTAACTAGTTAACAAATCACAAACAACAAATCACACTTTCATAGCAATTCAAGAGTATTACTTTACGAGAGTTTAGAATACGACTTAGTCCCTTGGGTTCGATAACCTTTCTTAATCCGAACTTTACTACAATACGATTCGTGCACTTGCGATAGGTAAAATTAGGTCACTATAAAGGTCTATTCTTAATCACTATTTTTAATCCTAGTTTGACTGGATCACTGGCCATTACAATAGTTTGATGTAAAGAACGCCTTTCTACATGGCAATTTATCAGAAGAAGTCTACATCGATCTCCCACCAGGGTGAATGATATATGAAATGCATAGTCGAAAGGTGTGCATATTGAAAAAATCATTGTATAGGTTGAAACAATCTCCGAGAGCTTAGTTCGGAAGGTTCAAAACGTCTATGAGAGCCTTCGGTTATTGTCAGAGCAATTCAGACCATACTTTATTCTTGAAAAAATAACAAGGAAAGATTACTACACTTATTGTATTTGTGGATGAGATGGTAGTTACAGGGAATGATTCTAAGGAAAGGAAAGCCTTACAGAGTTACTTGTCCAGAGAATTCAAAATGAAATATCTTGGTTCCTTGAAATATTTTCTTGGAATCGAAGTGACTCGATCTGATAAAAGAATCTTCATGTCTCAAAAAAAGTATGCCTTAGATTTGTTACAAGAAACTGGTATGTCAGCATGTCAACCAGTTGATACATCAGTGGGAAAAGGATTGAAGCTATGTGTTGAGTCTAATCAGGTACCAGTTGATAAAGGGAGATACCAGAGACTCGTGTGAAGATTGACGTACTTAGCGCACACAAGGCCAGTCATTGTTTATGCATTGAGTATTATCAGATAGTTTATACATAATCCTGGAGAGCAACATATGAATGCAGTTATGCAAATTTTGTGGTATTTGAAATGTGCTCCTGGAAATGGACCTTTTTTTCACTAAACATGTGGATCATCGAATCATGCATGCATATACTGATGTTGATTATACTGGAGCAGTGGATAACATGCGGCCTACTTCTGGTTACTTCACCTTCATATGTGGTAATATCGTTACATGGAGAAGTAAAAAAAAAAACATAATGTTGTTGCTCGTTCAAATACAAAAGTTGAATATAGAGGCATGGCATTTGGAGTTTATGAAGAATTATGGCTTAGACATCTCTTAAGGGATTTGGGCTATCCGCCTAGCCAACCAATTCGATTATATTTTGATAATAAAGCAGCGCAAGATATTGCCATAATCCGGTTCAACATGATCGTACAAAGCATGTGGAAGTAGAAAAAAATTCATAAAGAAGAAGTTGGATAAGAAAATTGTAGAGTTCTCTAAGATTTGATCAGAGGATCAGTTGGCTAATATCCTCACCAAAACAGTTTCAAGTCAAGAGTTCTCCAAGTTTTTTGGCAAGTTGGGCATCTATGACATCTATGTACCAACTTGAGGGGGAGTGTTGAGATATTGCATGATGTCCGTCGGGGTGTGCTAAAAATATGTGTTAAAAATAGCCCCTTATGACCGCTTAGGTTTTACCTATCGCAAGTGCACGAATTGTATTGTAATATAGTTAGCTTGTGAAAGCTTATCGATCTCACAGAGACTAAGTCGTATTTTGAATTTTCGTAAAATAATACTCTTAAATTGGTATAAAAATATAGTTTGTCGTTTTGAGATTGATTAACTAATTAACTAATAAAACAAGTAAAAATAGATTAAGACAAGAACAATAGAGGTAAAATCTAGAGTTCCAACCCATAGTGAATAATCATGATTGAGTTAGAAAAATATATTTATTCCATTTCAGACAAGAATTTAGAACAAATATAAAATTCTGTATAAAATCCAAAACGAACACTCATCTACAACAATCATCACAGTATAGTCACAGTTTCCCCTCGTTACAATTAAAACAAATAAAAGGACTACATTACTTGGATAGGGTTTTGCTAGAAAACCCTAGATACCAAATTAGTTGTCCATGATAGAAAAAAACTGCATCGTTGATGTAGAAACGCCCTCCATTATCTTCTTCTCCGGATCTATAGGTCATGAATGGGTTATCCCTTTAAATGGTATGTGAATAAAAGCTCTGAAATTATGTGAAGAGAAGTTCCATAGATTTGTACCAAAGCTTGGTATTTATATACAAAGGTGAAGGGAACCCTAATTTGGAGAATAAGATTATATTTTTTCGTAATTTCACACCCAATCAAGAAAAACCCTAATATATGGTGTATAATATGTGTATATTACATGTATAGAGGTGTTGGGGTCGAACTTAAAGTCATCTGGGTCAAAACGGATCAATCCGGGTCCAAATAGGATTTTGGCCCCAAACTGAAATTTCCAGCTTTTTCTGCAGAACACGTCTCACTCTTCTGATCATATCTAGAGCTACACATATTGTATGGAGGCTTGTAATATATTGTTCGAAATCTGACTTCAATTTCTTGATGATAGGCTTAAGAATCACCCCATTCACCTTTTGTAACTGAGATATGAGCTTCCGAAATTGACCAAAATTTTGTGCTAAAAACACTGTAGCATTCCACACCAACGCTTCAAGTGTAGAAACTTCCTTTTTGGCCACTTTTTGCAACTGATAGCGTAGGTCAAGCGTAGGAAAACCCCCGGAAAGCACTTTTCTTAATAATTGCTCCGTTTGAACCCCCTCAATTCCCTTAGTATGATTCTTGAAGTTGCGGCTCCGAAAAATGTCGTTGTCGCCCTCCAGGAGACACTTTTTTCTTGAAAACACCTCTTTTAATCTCTCTTTTGGATAGACTCAAGCACTTCTCTAGTTAATTCACCAAAGTTAGCTCGTAATCTTCATTAAGCTCCTGAAACACGCTTAAACATACAAACTACATAAAAATACTAAATAATGGATTGCAAAGACGTAACAACAGTAAGATAGGGGTTTAAAATGGATATTTTTGAGCACCTATCACACCCCCAAACTTACATATTGCTAGTCCCTTAGCAATTAACTCAGAAAAACTACTTTGTGATGATTTTTATCCTAACTAACCTATACTAATTTACACTACTCCTTTGCTTTCGTGAGGGTCAACGATTACACTTAGCATGTGTAACAAGCCTTTTAAACCCCTAGGTTACCCCTAGTGGACGAGTGAAGTCTCGTGAAGGTTTCCAGTGATGGTACCTACAAACCTCTCAGTTATCTGTAATCACGTATTCATGAGTTCACACACAAATTAATTAATTCATGTTATAATGCAAAAGATAACATATATGCAAATACTCCCACTCACTACCGAATAATAACTATCTCGAGCTTTGTGTCATGAATGATTCCCACTTAAGTGAATGATTTCGCTACTTTCTACTCTAAATCCATACAACCTTCCGTGATTTTGTGAACATTCAACTACAATACTTCAGTTTCTCTTCTCCTACTTCATTTATCAAACTTTGCCATTTTTCATAAAAAAAACATACTACTTCCATCTTTCCACTTTTCATCCATTTTTGTCTTTCTAAGTCTCCGGACTTTCCAGCGAGGATTTTTAGTCCCGACCAACTGGGCCCGAGCTTCTTTCATGGGATTTATGCTCATTAGTTTTTTCCCATTTTTACATGAACAGTGATATTGATGATACCAAGGTCCGGTTACTCAGATCAAAGAACCACTTTTTGCATTTTTATTTTCTCAAAATAATTTTTTTTCAATTCTTTCCATTTCCACCAGAACATCTCCCCATCTCCCCTTTTTATTGTGGCAAAAAATTATTTTTCAACTACATAGTCAAAGATCAACCTATTTCTCATAGTGAATGTGTGTTTGTGTTTATAAGTCAAAGTCGTCCTTCTTAATTTCAATTTCACTCATTCACTCACCTATGTAAAACCACATCACTTCACTAACTTGAGCTAATCATTACTCTCATGTATGCGAATATCACATCACATACTACTCATGCATCATAAGCATAAACTCAATCAACTTGTAATGCAAAACATTCATGCATGAAAACAAAAAACTGCTCCAAAAACATTTATTCATTGTAATACTATACCCTCACCTCTAAACTTAAATCAGACCATGTCCTCATGGTCAAAAATAAAATAGGAGAACAGATACAGTTACTCTTGAAGCTCGATTCTGGATTCCAAAGCAAAGTATGAATCCCCTCTCCCAAACTTGATTTGGATCACCTATAGATATCATCAACACAACACAAATACTCAATCATAGCAAGGGAAAATAAATTTAATCATAAACATCCAGACATCAACACATATTTTTTTCAAGGAATCAAAGATTATATTTTTCTCTTTTTTTTCATTTTTTTATTTATTTTTTAAAAAAATAATAAAAGAAAAATAAATTTTGATTTGGCCTTAAAGGCCTACAATCCTAAAAAAAAATAGCAGAAACAAAGACATAGCCTTAATGTTGGAATACACACTGTATACCCATGAGTTAGGGCAAACAAAGTTCTAACCATAACGTGATCCTTTACACTAGTTCGATTATTGGGCCAAAGTTGAGCTGAAATGACACAATCCAAATAGAGCAAATCCGCCTTCAACCACCAATTATCACACATCCTATCATCTGGATTTGATACTGCACACAATTCCCGAACCATCTCCTCATTCGTATGTGGCCATACTTGAGCATATTCCTTCAATATTTCTTCTAAATTTTCTGGAGTACCAATCGGTACATTCCACGCTTCGACAATCATTCTTCTCCCAACCACAATAATATCACTCCACTGAGATACCTTAGCCTATATCACCTCAAATTCAGTTGGTCCCATAATTTCCATATTTTCATAGAATTTCTGAACCAAGCCTAGATACACATTCTCTCATGTCGGGCGTTCCAAACTGCGCAATCCTCTTTCTCAAAGGATTTCCCTCCCGGGTGCAACTAAAATTCGGTCCATCCTACCCGGACGAAACACTTCCTCATATTGAAATCTGCATTACAGAAACAAATTTGGTGTGCTTAGACTTCCTTTTCGACTTCTGGCTCCTCCATTAGAACTTTCCGCATCCATATGCGGTTCAGTAGCTTCCATGAATTCCTCTGGATCAGAATACTCTTCACTAGCATTATCCATACTACCGACCCTGGCATAGAAAGAATAGAAGAAGAAGAATATAAGACTTTCTCATTTTAATGCTCAACTCTTGAGAATTGGGAATTGGGAATTGTGTATATTCTATGGGTGTATTTATAGATGGATGATGTAAATTCAAAGAGGAAAATAATTTAAAACCCTTGGTAAATAGGACAGTGGAATCAATGACTAATCCAACTCCAACTTGTATTTTCATTCCACTTCCATATCGAACTAGGATTACCCTAAAAAGTCTACAAAAAATCCTAAAATCACTTAAACAAATCCTAACACAAGTACAAATACAAACCAGGCAAAAATACCCCGTAAACGGGTCAAATTCATAAATTTTCAAAATTCACCTCCAGTACCCTATGCTTCAAACGTAAGGTATCCTACGCTTCAAGCATAGGCTTGGCCCAACGAAATTTTTTTTTTATAGAACAGTTTCCCGATCAATCCAACACCGATACACCCCCAACTTAAACGCATAAATGATCGCATAGTGCAAAATAAAATTATGAAATAAATCAAACTATCAGCCTATATAAAATAAGCATAAAAATCTGGGGATATTGCAAACATAATTGGATTGAACATAAAACTGTATTTTTATAAACTATGAAAATATCAAAAAACATTTAGAAGATAATCGTTCAAACGGTCACATCAAGCCCTATACAAAACTATCTGCTCAACAATTTATCTCTAAAAAAACAAATGAAACAAAAATAAAATGAAAACAAAAATGTAACTAAAACTAAGCTAAGCCTCATCATCAAAGGTCGGCGGTGTAGGTGGAATCTGCACACCTGCATGCTGACTCATACATGCAATCCTATAAAATAATCCTATACTCCTCTGATCCCTCCGTCGGGCCTGTCTCTCCTTTGCCAAAGTCTGCTCTATCCCCTGCATCCGTGCTATAAGAGCATCAAACTGTACCCAGGATAAAGTAATTGTATCACCCACAGGTGCCTCTAGCATAACTACCTCATCAGCGGTAGCTGGCATGTATGGCATCTCAGCCTCAGCGTCAGCCTCAGCCTCCTTATCAATACCCGCATCATCAGCCTGCTCCTGAGCCCATACATCTGGTGTCGGTAATACACCGAACACTGGTCGGCGTCGCATAATGTTATCTACTAGCAACCGGGTCCAGACACCAATCTACATCCCTATGGCATATGGAATACCCTCTTTATATCTATTTCGCTCACTCGCATCCATCTCAATCCTGGTATCCATCATAAGCTTCATCACCAAGCACGGGAATTGAATCTGAAATAGATGTTAACCAACCTTGGTCTCTTTGCATAGATGAATATACTGTGTATATAGGCCCTCCCACAAAATCTATAGGATAGAAATCCACCTCTCGGACTCAAATGTGTAGTGGAGGGCTAAAAATGGCCCATAGCACATAGTGGTATGGATGTGCGGTAGAATCTGAGATCGAACTATCACATCCCAAAACCATAGCATAGGATGATAGTTTTCCTTCTTCGTGCAGTTCCGATGTGTATTGACCCACTGCCCAGCAGTTTGAAGTACAACCAGCTCAGAAATAGATGGGAGTACCTCGGGCATAGGAGAAAACTCAGCAGCTAGCTCGGATGGACACTCGTCCGGAATACCCAACGCCTCAGCAATAGTCTGGGAGTAATCTTAATCTTAGTACCTCGGACCACTGTCCTTAGTCTTAACCCACTGCTAAAATGGCGTATGTGTAGCCAGAACTCCCGGATCATATCTTCGCAAATATACGAAGTAGCCGAGGCTAGAATAGGCAATAGACGTCGATCCCTCAATCGGCCGATCTTCCAAGCTGACACTGGCTTTAAACCCTCAAATATCCTCATCAGGTATGTCTGTTCCTGCTGATAGGCCTTCCAGATCGCCCCGTCTAGTAAATCCTCTACCGATGCTATCAGGGGAACAAGTAAAAATATAATCAAAACCCCGAGGTCACCCTCCACAGGCGGCTCTGGTACTCTCTCATTTGCTCGATCATTACCCTGAGCGGCATCCTCCTCCTGATAGGCATCATCCCCCTACTTAGTATGCTCACTCTCTCTATCCTCCTCCATCTCCTCAACTTGTTACTCTAGTATAGGTGGCGGTGATAGTGACCATGGAGAAACTGGCTCAACTACTAGGCGACCATGTGGCAATAGGATGTTGCGCCCCTGTATATGGTCCTCTGGCACCTCTGCCTCAAAAGACGAGGATGCTGAGTCAACATACTATGGCCTCCTGGCGCGTGTGCTTCGGTAGTGAATAGGTGACGGTGCCTCCTGGCGCGTGTGCTTCTGAAATATTTAGCTTTTTCTGCAGGATACCTCTCACTCTTTTAATTATATCTGGATCTACACACATTGTATCGAGGCATTTAATATATCTTTGGAAAGCTAACTTCAAGCTCTTGATGATAGACTCAAGAATGACCCCATTTGGACCTCTTCTGACCAAGTTATGAGCTTCCGAAATTGACTGAAAGTTTGTGCTTAAAACACCGTAGCATTCCATAGAAACTCCTTTTCTGACCACTTTTTGCACCTGAAAGCGTACGTCAAGCATAGCAAAACCCCCGGAAATCACTTTTCTTGATAATTGCTCCGTTTGAACCCCTTCGACTCTCTCGGCTTGAAGTTACGGCTCCGAAATATGACATTTTCGCCCTCCAGGATTCACTTTTCTCTTGAAAACACCTCTTTTGCTCTCTCTTTTAGATAGACACAAGCATTTCTCTAGTTAATTCACCAAAGTTAGCTCGTAATCTTCATTAAGCTCCTGAAACACACTTAAACACACAAATGACATAAAAATACCAAATAGGGGCTTAAAATGGATACTTTTGAACACATATCATTGCACATATTGGATTGATAGTAATTCACCTTTATTGGAGGATTTACTTAATTATTGGGATATGATTTTGTATATTATTTATTTGTAGATTATTTATTGGGTTGGCTTGTTCACCACTCTGAGTTGGCTTGTTCACCACCCTGCCTCACCTATATATACCTGTTAGGACCTATTGTAAATTCATACTGATTAATACAGTATTCTTTTGTGTTATATTTCTTTATCTCTGATTTTGAAGTTATATGTTATTTGATCTTCATTATCTAGTTTAAAATCATAAAAGAAAGAATGATTCTCCAATATTTGATGCTAAAAATATCCCAACACACTTCCTACCTCACCAAGTGCCAAATCTCGTTACCGCCTAGATTGTAAATAATTTTTTTGATATAAGTTTGTGAACCCAATTGATTACCTCCCTCTTACTTCTCTTCCAAGAAATTCATATGAAGACCTTAGGGGTATCCTAGAATCATCAGCCTATTCTAATTCAATAGTTTGAATAGTAAAAATTCTCTTTTGTGAGGGCAACATGTAGTTGCATTCGGGTATAACAAAAGGATGGTTGTGTGTTTCTACAAACTTATTCGTTAAACCATCACAACCAGTCCTTGTCTCATACCTAGGGTTCTTTGTCAAAGAATCTCGCTTGTCTTTAAGTCGAAAAACTTGTTTGGAACAAATAAATAATCTTGATATAACCTTTCCAGTGTTGTTTTTATTACAATTTTCATTTGTTATACTAAATCCAACTCTACGTCCATACTCATTCTAAAATCTGTAAGCATCTTCTATAGTATGAAATGTCATTTCCTTATGGGGTTAACATTCTACATCAAATGTTCATATTCCCATTAAAAACCCACAACATATATTAAAACAAATATTAAAAATATATATAATAATTATTTAAAAAATAATTGTCTATATATATATAGCAAAACTAATTTGAAAAGATAAAACTAAAATAATATACCCTAAGAGATAAATTTCTTACATGATTCAAAAGGTTGAAATAGCTTTATCCAATATGTAGTTCACTTGGAAAAAAAATAAAAGAAGAAAATTGAGTTAGGATGAAACTATACTTTTGTAATACATGACAACAATTATTTTCCAAAAACAAAAATTATTTTAACTATGATAGGTGTCAAATATTAGACATTTTGACCCCTTAACTCACTATTGTTACATTCTTTCATTATATTATTTGGTATTTTTATGTTGTTTGCGTATTAAAGCATGTTTCAGGAACTTAATGAAGAAATTGAGCTAACTTTGGTGAATTAACTGAAGAGTGTGTTCTTTCTATTCAAAGAGGAGAGTCAAAGAGGCAGTCTGAGACAAAAATGGCTCCCGGAAGGCAAAAACGGCATTTCCATAAGCCGTCATCTTCAGTAAAAAGTGGTTTTCCATAAAATACCTATGCTTGTGCTTACGCTTTCAGTTTCAAAATGTGGCTTGAAAATACATTTTTATGCTTGGAGGTATGTTTGGACCTACGCTTGAAGCGTAGGCCAGGTACGCTTGAAGCATATTTGTGGCAAGTTTTGCGGTTTTTCAATGGTTTTTGCCTGTTCTATCCCCTGTTTGATTTGAAGACGTACCTGTGACTCCAGACCTCTATATACATGTATATACACCTATATATATCAGAAGTTAGGGTTTGCAGAGGAAGATAGTGAAAAGACTGTAAATGACCTCTCTATAACATTGCCTATATATACATGATCATATATCAGAGAAAAAAAGGACGTTGAGGGACATTCATTGACGTTCATTAGAGGTGGTTCAATCGTGAGTTTTGGAGGTTCACGTTCATTAAGAGAGGTTCATTCATTCAGACTTGTTGCTGTTGAGAGCCGTATTCAATCATAGAGGTCCGAAGAAGAAGACCATGGAGGTTATTTCTACATCACTGATGCAGTCACCTTCCACCATGGTCAACTAACTCGGTATCTAGGGTTTTCTTGCAAAACCCTAGCCAAGTAATGTAATTCTTTCATTGTTTTCAATTATAACGAGGGGAAACTGTTAACCATACTGTCATGATTATAGTAGTTAAAAGGTCGTACTGATTTGCAATATAAAATTATATGTTTGTTCTAAATTCTTGTCTTAGATAGAATGAATGTATTATTTTACACAACTATGATTATTCACTATGGGCTAGAACTCGGATGCTTAATTATGGTTTTCTACACAATGGTGGTAATGAAACTTGAGACCCTAGGTTGACACAGGCCATGCCTTGGCGATTTAGTATAGACATGCTTTAGTTTATTTTCATGCATTAGGAGTAGATTAGAGTAATATAATTGGCATGCACTAGTTAGGTCAGTCATGAGATGGGTTGTCGTAATCTGGTTTATGGTACTTCTTTTTGGGGTCGTATTTACTTATTTGCGGTACCACCTGATTTACAGTTATGGATCGCCCTCTTACAGTTGATATAGTGAGGAACTATATTATGTTGTTAGTGGTGGAGCGATGAAAACCCTAGTTTTCTCTCTCATCTGAATCATAATCAATTTGTTTTGCTTTCAAGACAATTTTAGTTAAAATAGATAATTTGGTCTTTGATCACTCAAATAAACCATTTTCAGAAGATATAATTCAGTATTTTTGAACTGCTAGAGTGAACAATCTTAGTCCATGTGGAATCGATATCCCTTACTCAAACCATTGTTATTTCACAATCGATATGTGCGCTTGCGTAAGGTAAAACCTAGCGTTGTTAAGGTGTCATTTTTAACCACATATTTTTACACACCTAACGTCACATCAAACCACTACATAAAAATTCTTACCATGAATGAGATGAGAAAAAAAAAAGAATAGAAGGGATAGAGAAGTCTTTGAAGGTGCTAAAAATCACTTAAGAGAGAAAAATGGTGTAAGAAGAAACAAAATTGGTAAACACCCATTTGGACATGAATAAGAATAAAAATTAAAAATAGAGATGTATTAATGGTTAATATGAATTTGGTGGAATTCTATTGGTATATTAGGAGAGAATTTAAATTCGGAATTGATAACAGCTAACCAATTTAATTGATACCAAATTTATGAACATTTAAGTGTAACAAAGCTGGCCAATTTACGTGTGTTGGTGACTAAAGGGTAAAATAGGTAAGATATGTAAAAGCAAAGTTCTTTTTTTAAAAAAAAAATGAAATTTGATGGACATGTGTCATCTTTGGAACAACTTCCTTGATAAGTGAAGATAAGCGGACTAAGAGAGGAACGTAGAGGATCTGTTTCTCATTAAAACTTTGCCAGAAAAAACAAGAGCAAAAAATCATGGCAAAGGAAAAATAGTACAACATAATGTTGGGCATCAATATCGCCACCATTATCACCATTCTTCATCTTCCTTCTTTATCTTCTGGCTTATATTGCACCACCATCAGAATGATTGAATCACATGTTATAATGCACAAGATTAGTGACCCAAAACTCTTTATGCTTTGGCATGATCGGCTTGGCCACCCAAGATCTACAATGATGCGTCGTATAATAGATATTTCACATGGACATTCACTAAAGGACCAAAATATTATTTTACCTAGCAATTACCCTTGTTCTTCTTGCTCACAAGATAAGTTTATTGTCTTACCATCTTCCTCAAAAATCATTGTTGAATCCCCATCCTTTTTACAAAGAATCCAAGGGGATATTTGTGGACCAATTCACCCCCCATATGGACCATTTCATTATTATATGGTTGTAATTGATGCTTCAACTAAGTGGTCACATGTATCACTGCTCTCACTTACAATGTTGCATTTGTAAGACTTCTTGCTCAAATCATTCGATTACTAGCACAATTTCCTGATTACCCAATCAAGTCGATTTGTCTAGACAATGTTGGTGAATTTTCTCGCCAAACATTTGATGATTATTGTCAATCTATATTGATATTGAGCATCATGTTTCCCACACACATACCCAAAATGATTTAGCAGAGTCTTTTATAAAAAGACTTCAGTTAATTGGTCAACATTTATTGATGTGAACAAAGTTACCTATTAATGCTTCGGGACATTCTATATTACATGTTGCATCTTTAGTTCGCTTAAGACCAATTGGTAATCATCAGTTTTCACCGTTACAACTTGTACTTGGTCAACAACCAATATCTCACACCTACGAGTTTTCGGTTGTGTTGTCTATGTTCCTATTATGCCACCTCAACTGACCAAGATGGGTCTATAGCGTCGCCTGGGTATCTATGTAGGTTTTTATTCTCCTTCTATAATCAGATATCTTGAGCCTACAGCAGGTGATTATTTAAGGTACGGTATGCTAATTGCCACTTGGATGAGACTGTCTTCCCACCATTAGGGGGAGAAACAAAGCATTTAGAAAAACTTGGTGAAATTACTTGGTATGCATCAAAATTATATCATTTAGATCCCCATACTAATCAATGGGAACATGAAGTTCAACAGATCATTCATTTACAAAATATAGCAAACCAATTGCCATATGCATTTAATGACACAAAATCACATATACCTGTTGCAAATACCCCAACTCGAATTATTGTAATTGTTGCACAAACTGATAACTCTGCAGCAACTGCATTACAAACATGACATAAATGTGGTAGGCATGTTGGTGCTAAGGATAATGGTCCATGAAAGAGCAAAGATCAAGAACGTGTAACAGGAACCCCAGAGGTAGCTCAAACCTCAGATGAGGTCCTAACCCCAGAAGTGGCACATGTTCCAATAGAAACACTTGGACCAAAAAATGATGAGATCTTTATATGTTAAGGTGAAGTATGGGATAGAAATATTGTTGATATTGATGGTATATTTTTATTTTATGCAGTTGTTATTAAAGTAGCCACGGATGATAAGGATACCGAACCTCAAACAGTCGATAAAGAAACGATTGGTCAAAATGGAAAGAGGTTATACATGCTAAATTAGATTCATTAACTAAACGTCACATTTTTGGGCCTATAGTCCTGACACCCTATGGTGTCTAACATATTGGGTATAAATGGGTATTTATACATAATCAAAATGAGAAAAATGAAATTGTTTGGTACAAAGCCTAACTTGTTGCACAAGGTTTCTCACAAAGGCTTGGTATTATTACGAGGAGAAGTACTCTCCTGTAATGGATGCAATTACATTTCGTTTCTTAAACTATCTTATAACTTCTGAAGGACTAATGATGCGTCTAATGGATGTTGTTACTGCATATCTATATGGATCACTTGATAGTGACATTCATATGAAAATTCCTACAGGATTTAAATTCTCATAAACAACTCATACAAAACCCCGTAACATGTATTCAATTAAATTACAATGATCATTGTATGGGTTAAAGCAATCTGGACGCATGTGGTACAATAGCCTCAGCGATTATTTGTTAAAGAAGGGTTATGTAAATGACCCCATTTATCCATGTGTATTCATAAAGAAATCATCATCGGGATTTGCTATTATTGTTGTAAATGTTGATGATTTAAATCTTGTAGGCACTCCTAAAGAGCTCACAATCATTGTTAATTCCTTGAAGAAAGAATTCGAAATGAAACAAAATTTTGTCTTGGATTGCATATCAAACATTTACGAACTGGAATTCTTGTTCACCAATCATCATACACAAAAAAGGTTTTAAAGCGCTTTTGTATTAATAAAGCTCACCCCCTAAGCTCTCTAATGGTGGTTCAATCACTAGATATGGAGAAACATCATTTCCATCCAAGGGAAGATGACGAAAAACTCCTTGGTCATGAAATTATATATCTCAGTGCAATTGGTCTTCTTATGTACTTTGCAAATTATTCTCGGCCTGATATTGCAGCTTATTATCCTGATACAGTTCAGAACCAACTCAGAGACATTGTAATGGAGTCAAGCATGTTATACGCTACCTTCGTGGCACAACTGGTTTAGGACTATTCTACTAAATAAATCAAATTCAACTAGTTGGGTATTCAAATGTTGGTTACCTCTCTAATCCACACAAAGCTAGATCACAATCAGGTTTTGTGTTCATTTGTGGAGACACGGCTATCTCTTTGAGATCTACAAAGCAAACACTCACTGCGACTTCTTCAAATCATGTTGAATTAATTGTCATCCATGAAGTGAGTAAAGAATGTGTATGGCTAAGATCTATGATACATAATATTCGAGAAACATTTAGAATCTCTTCAATAAATGATACCCTAACAATATTATTTAAAGATAATTATGCGTGTATTGCATAACTCAAATATGGTTACATCAAAGGTGATGGAACAAAGCATATCTCACCAAAATTCTTCCACACTCATGATCTCTAGAAGAGTCGTGACATTGATGTTCGGCAGATACGTTCCACTGATAATCTAGTGAATTTATTCACCAAATCATTACTGACTTCAACATTCAAGAAGCTTGTACGCAATATTGGTATGTGTCATCTAAATGAGCTATCATAAGGGGGAGTCACTATTTGGGGAGGTATTTGCATACTGTACTCTTTTTCCTTCGATAAAGTTTTTCCCACTTGATTTTCTTGACAAGGTTTTAATGAGGCAGTTTTAACCTATGCAATACCATTTTATGCTACACAAGAATCTTATACTCTTTTTCCTTCGTTAGGTTTTTATCCCACTGGTTTTTCCTAACCAAGGTTTTAACAAGACTTGTTCTTTGTGTAATGGACCCCAAGCGGGAGTGTTATGTATTATTAGTGTGGGTTCCATAGTATTTAATCACCTCTTTTTGTAGGTTGATTATTTGCCTATAAATAGACATTCATTATTTCAATTGAAAGGCGACTGAAACCAAATAGGGTTTTAACTCTTTCCCTATCTATATTTCTTTCTCTATCTCTCTGCCTCATATATACATATATATATACATATATATATACTCTTATATATAGTTTTATAACATATTATTTAACATACATATTGAAAGAAGGAATGTCTATTTCTAAGCAAATAATCAACCTATCCAAAAAGAGGTAATTAAATATGTAACACCCCGTGTTATTTTTCTTTTTTCTGAAATTCTTTTCGATTTAATTTCAATTATGACATCACTTGTTCATGACGTCGTGGTTATTCTTAATATTTCACGTGTAAATTTTTTACATTTGCATTAAAGTCGACTGGATGACTTTACGATTTCTTCTTGACGACTTCGTGGACTTTATTATTTCTGACTACGCGGTTTCATTTCGATATTTTGCATTTAGTGCTTTGACTGAGTGGCAACACATTTTGACTGTTTAACATTTTTGTTCCGACTCCATTGTTTCGGTTACGACATTTAGTGTCTTTAGGGATTTGACGTGGTGCTCATTGTTCTACTTGCTCTATTAAATAGTTTCTTGGTGTTAGTACTTATTTGGCATACGTATAGATTTTCGTGATGTTGTTTTGTGACTTATTCGATTTATGTCAATGCCCAGTGATTTTAGGAGTTTCAGTGAGTTAGAGATTTACTCGGTATTCCGATATTTGGGTTTTGTACCCCGAGCTACTTATTTCACCTTATATTATTTATTGGTGCCCCGTTTATTTTTCAGGCACACGTGATTTTATTTAAGGGTTCCCGGTTCATTTTCAGGATTTATTGTATATATATATTTAATTGTAAATATATATATGTGGGTATTTATATATAATTATATATATAACTATATATGTAAATAAATATATGATATATGGGTGTATATATCAAATTAAGAGAAAAGTTTCTTCTCCACGAACGACGCAGACCCTATTTCACACCATTTTTCCTTCTCTTCACGTAGCTCAGCCAACCACCTTCTCCTTCTTCTCCTTGGCCGGCGAGCAAGAGAGAGAGAGAGAAAAAGACAGTGAAAGGGCAAGGAAGGTCGCGTACTGTGCGCGACTTGGTGAAGGGGGGGTCGCCAGTTGTGGAGGAACGGTGAGCTGACGATGGTGGCGTGACTGAGAAGGGTGGTTGCGTGACGCCAGAGGTGGCACAACCCAGTCGCAAGAGGCAGTGCAAGGCAGCCCAGTTTGGGCGAGTCATGACTAGAGATTTTTGGCCGGTTGATTCGGGCCCTTTCCAATGTCGGTTTGCGACAAAATTTTAGGGATTCGCTCGTCTTATCATGTACGAGGACATACTTAAATTTGGGTTTGATTCGTTGAGTGGTTTTTTGAGAATTTGCATTTCTATGTATGAATTTTCGTTTGGGTTATTTTAGATTTGTCAAAATTTATTAACCTATTTCTAATGAGGTTCATATATATTGTATAGGTCATCGAGACGGACATTTCGGTATATTCCAAATTTTATTCGGAAGACTTTGGTTGGCGGACCCCATATTCGGGCGCCGACACTTTTCAAGGTGGCCCATTTTGGGCAAAAAGTGTTTTGGGGCAGAATTGAGAACGTATCTTAGGCGACGAGTCAAAGTATCCTGTTTGGTTGTGGACGTGATGGTTTAACGCATGGCGTGCGTGTTAAGGTGGGAAAAATATTCTCACTTCCGTATCATTCGTTGTTGTTTGGGTGTGTGAGCTATTATTTTAATTTAGATATATTTATTTGTGAATATAAAATATGTCTATCGGTGTCTCAGAAGTGAAACGGTGTGTAGAAATTAATTTGAGAAATTAAACAAATATTTGTTTTCTGCTAATACTTGAACTGAATGAGAATAGGCGGCCTAGTAATCCCTTGAGATTTAAAGTGGGTTAATGAAATTTGTAAATGTTGGACTTGAACCTAGAACATGGTATTAGTTTTCCCTTTTGATGTGTTTACGAAATTTAAAACATATTAGGAGATATGTGATAGTGAGGGACATGAACTTAGACGTTATTCTAGTTCCCCTTACACTTTTGAATTATTGTCTAATTTATTTAGAGGCATGTAACGGAGAAGAGATTATATGTTTATGGGGTATTGCTTTAATTAATTTAAAAACATGCTAAAAGAAATGAAAATGTATCTTTAGGATTTAAATGATTTTATTGTTATTTAGAAGCATGTTAAAGGAATTGTGATATTCATGTTAACATTTTGAGAATATTGTTCATAAATATGATGCATTACATATTTATGTTGATGCATGGTTCAGTGAGGTCATGTATATATATTGAGTACACCGTGTCATATTGAGTGCATGGGTGTTGGTCTATGCGGGTTGTGTAATCATGTGTGAGTTGACTTGTTCGGATCGTCGTAACAACTGGCTAGGGGGTGTTTCTCGCTTCCTGCGGAACTAATATTCTGAGAAACAAAGAAATGACGGAGGACTTGGTCCAAACTCCATTTTCAAGGACTGTGTTTCGTGTTTGTTGATGATCTTCCTTGTTAAAAATAATAGAGAGAAAAATCACTTGGGAAGAATCGGTACGATAAATCTACCTTCCTTCGTGAGACTGTATCCTCAGAGGAATGGTTAGAGAATGATCCTGTTGACCTTCTGTGTAAGGTGTGTGGTCGTGTGTGTATCACAGGTGGTGTTGAGTCACATTGCATTCATGTGATTCTATTTGACATGTAGATCATAATATTATTACATATGAATTTTGGAGCATGTTTATTATGAATGTTGATAAATGAATTCATATTTTTATAAAATGCTCAACTGAAAATGGTTAACGTGAAAAATATGATTTACATGCAATAATTGTTAAAGTATAACGGAATTAAATTCTTATACTTGTTATTATGTATTTTTATTTCCTTGGAGGATTAAGTATATTGGTGTAGTGACCTCATTGGATAGTTGAGGTTAGTGATGGACTATAGAGTCAATTTTGAGTCGAGGCCTTAGAAACGACAGGTGATGGTTTTGTGATCGTGGTTGGTTGTGTGATAATGAATCTTTGATGTTCTTTCACACTTTGAGGAACGTATCATCTATCGTACTTTTGAGGCTTTGAGTTGGTTAGACGAGGTTATGATTGAACCTATCTGGTGGTGTGGTAATGGTCTCTTGATTCTGTTAGTAATCTAGAGAGTTGTATCAAATGTGAATTTCAGGTTTGAATGAATCGGAAGAAGTATTGATTGAAACTAGTTAGTTCTGTGGTATCGGCCACTAGTTTTTCCTTTTTATGATCTTAAGAGGTCTAAGGGATTTTATTACGTACTCGAGGTACTGTAATGTTGCAGCCTTATTTCTCATGCTTAATTTATTCTCCTAAGCGTTACTTATATTGTCTTTTGTACACTAGTATATGTTTTTGACTTATATATCACTCCTTGAGCCGTCGGTTACGGTGTGGTGCCGAACCTCTTCCTTGTATTGTCTTGTGATTTCTTGGAGTTGGAAATGGATGGTTGTGTTCCGTGGATCCAACGCGTTGTTATTCCTTCATTGTCCTCTAAGACATTATAGGAACCCATGGAGTTGTAGTCACTCTTATCTAGCTGTCTTTCAGAAACGGAGTTTTTCAAGTTTTGAAAACAATCTCATTCGTATTTAAAAAGGAAAAATCCGTTTTCGCCTACCTCCATAGCCACGACATGTTTTCATACTTTAAAAAATGATCTTAGAATCTTCTTTAAAAATATTTTTAACTTCTAAAAGTTGGTGATGGCAAATGACAGAGACCGGGGGCAAGACGGTCATTTTTATTGTGTAGATTCTTAAAAGAAAACCTACTTTTTATAATTCTCGAGATTTCGAGGCTTCTTTCTCAAGACCTCGACCTGTAGTGTTTTGAAAGGTGTTTTCTTGTTTCACCTTTACTTTCGATCATTTCTAAGTCTCGAGTATGAGGCTTGTTGTTTAGTGCACAGACGTAGTGTTGCCATTTCTCTTTTTTTGGTTTCTTTTGACCAGGTGTTTTCCCTAAACACTTGTGGTGTTCTTAATCTTGACATTGTTGTCTCGGTTATTCATTAGTTAGCATTGGGATCTTTTTTCCCTTGCTTTGTTTCTTGATCCTTATGTGGTTATTCATGAGAGTAGCTTTCATGTACTCTCCATGATTTGATTTGGTTAGCTTCCTCACCTATAGTGAGAGCATTGTTGGTTTCATGGACCTTTTTCAGGATAGTATTATGATATTGATGTGGTAATACGTCTAGTGGGATTGATGAGGCAATATGATTGAGGTGATTTAGTCCTTGAGAGGTAGATCTCCTCTAGGAATGGGATGATGGTTATATATATATATATTGATGATGATTATGTTAGTGCGCAAGGATGTGAGTATTTTTCCTCCTGTGTTTTAGGGGAGTGAGTTATGAGTCTTCCTTGGTACTAGTTGATTCCCTCTGTTTGGATATTAGAGGTGAGTGTGATTCCCTCTGTTTGGATCCTCGGGTTAGCGTGGTGAGCGCTTGGTGATTTGTTAGATTAGTCTTGTGTATCGTGTACTTGGTGTACGTTGTGAGAGTAGTGTAGACTACTGGTGTTGGTACTTGGAGTACTAATCTTGGTAGTACCTTATGGGATTCATGTTGTGTATTTATATATATATATATATGTATGTATATATATATCCCCTATATACTTATGTACGTTAGTATATGGGTGTGTACCTTGTGATTTGGGGCCGGGATTAGTTATGTGTTACATGTCTTGCTGGATGGTTTAGCATTACATAAACAGTCAAATGATGAGTGATAGGTGTCTAATATTAGTCATTTTGACCCCTTAACTCAATATTGTTACGTTCTTTCATTCCATTATTTGATATTTTTATTCATTTACGTGTTAAGACATGTTTTAGAAGCTTAATAAAGAAATGGAGCTAACTTCGGTGAATTAACTTAAAAGTATGTTCTTTTTATCCAATAGGAGAGTCAAAGAGGTATTCCAAGACAAAAATGGCTCCCAGAGGGCAAAAATGGCATTTTTAGAAGACGTCATCTTTAGCAAAAAGTATCGTGGGTTTG